>JAPMOR010010376.1:284672-397304 GCA_026543865.1 Argiope aurantia | reverse complement strand
ATAGGATATAAAGAGGAGTTGAAAGAAACACTTTTATGCTTTCACAGAATTTTATAATTCAAAATTGATATGTTAAAGAAATAAATTTTTAAAAAAAGTGAAACATGCATGTAGCAATGAAGTTGGGAATAAAAATTATATAATAAATGCTGATATGGAAATTGATTTTCAATGAAAAGACCTTTATTTATTAAAACAGAAATCACTGAGGTGCACAGTGTTATAACATGATATTATGATAACTGTCAATTTCAGTTTAAATTCAATAAACTATTGACATTTCATTTTTAACAATAGAAAAGTTGTTTGATATAAATTCACTTTGAATCCATCACAAATCTGCAAGTGCAATTAGAAAACTAGTAATATTCACTTCCACCTAAGTTTAGCATTATAGAAGTTTTTATTTTTGCAACAGGAGTTTGTTTACTTACATTAATTAAATTTAGATAAGATTTTGTAAAAAAATGCAATGTAATATTCATGTAAGCGTTTTAAAACCTTCTAAGCATATTCAAAATTATCAGAAATTTCATCAAATGTGAATAAAGTAAATTAGAAATGCACTCACGATTTTGTTTGATTGTTTTTGACGGCAAATCGCTTTCCGATTTCTTTTTCTTCGAAGAGTTTTTCTACCAAATTACTGGGACAGCTATATTTAATAAATGGACACACACTGAATGAATTCTTCAAAATGATCGGAGCATATCACCGACTTCGAAGGCTTGAAAAAATCTATACCAAAGATATCAACCCAAGTCAGGATTGTTGAAAGGAAAATAAGAAAGCATTTTATCATGACAGTCACTCTTGTGTTTCGCATTAAAGCATGCATCCATCAGCACACCAATATTTCCTCTGTTAACACATAATAAGAGGAAAGAAAATGACTCCAAATGTAAACAAAAAATCCGCTTCATACTTGGCGGAGAACGTTAATGGCAGACTGATCGACGAAAGAGGTGTGGATGAAACTTAAATGCCATGTGCAAGAAGTACATGACATGTGACTTTTACGTCACATGAATTGACCCCATTGTTATACAACCTCGAAATTGATGAATGATTAATTTGAATAGTATTATTAATATTGAGATTTGGAATTTAAATGCAAATGTGAAGATATTTATCCTAAGCTTGTATTTAACTTTATTATGATAAGTTGGTGAGTATGTAAACAATTGTTATGAAATATTGAATTTGTGTCACTGATATTCTGTCATATTAATGTTGCATTTGTGTCTGAAGTGTTAAATGTAAAATGTTAAAAATATTTACATATTTGATTATTTAGTTAAATAGAAATTTTCACAACATTGCAACATAAATATTGATTTAGATGATGTGAATTAATAGAAATTTTAATTTATGTCAAAATTAGATAAGTGAGAAAATAAATGTTGCAATGTGGAAGGCGTTTTAATTATTTAATTTGAATGAACCTTGGTCATTCGGGGGGGGGAGTGTGTTAAAACTTTATTCACACCCCTCCAGGTCCAAGATTTTCCGCCCAAGAGCGCTGTGTCCCCCTCTGAGTTTTTTTTATTTTGAGTCAGTCTTGTTGGTTGTGTACGTGGTGATGTCTAGTTGTATTGCTTTGTCTTTGTGCGCTTTCCTGTATAAATGCTATGTGTTCCTGTTTCCTACTGTATGTGAATAAAATGTGAAAATTCCACTAATTGCCTCCAGTTCCTTTCTGACAGGTAAGAGTTTTTCGAATCATTCCATTGGTTATTGAATTGAAGTCTAATCAGACTCTTTGAAGGTACGAAAAATGACGATGGAAAAAAGGGAAAATCGCTCAGAGAAATCAGGATGCTGTTTTCTGTGCTTAAAATCTGGTCATCAAGTTCGTAAATGTTATTCAAAAGTAACTTGTTTGAGTTTTGGAAAAAGACATCATATTTTACTCTGTCACAAAATAAAGCAACAAGCATTCTCACTTACTAGAAAAGAAATTACAGAGTTAGATAATGTTCCAAATGAGGATCAAGCACTTGCGATGTTATTAACCTTAACGGTTTTAATCAGAGGCTATGGAAAAAAATGTTAGGCAAGAGCCATCATAGACACTGCTCTTATGTTTTAAAAAGTACTGCTAAGGAAATGAAATTTGAAGCCATATGTAAAGAAAAATTTTGTAATTCATTATTTGGTGGAATATGCACTAATATTATAAATCATGATGTTTTCACAGTATTGTCTCACACCGATGGGACTTATCACTGTAATTTTAAGACTCTTTGCCAAGATGTAATTTGTGGAACAATACCACCAGTAGGTCAAGGTGAGTGGCTACAAGGACTAAAAGAACACAACATTACTTTGACTGAGAAAAATAATGGGCTAATAGAAATACTGATTGGAGCCGACATTATAGGAAAACTGATGACTGGAAACTTTAAACTATTTGCCTCAGGTCCTGCTGCCTTAGAAACTAAACTTGGATGGACTGTTTTTGGGAAAACAAATTTGCCTGGGATTTCAGACAATTCAACACTGTTTGTTACATCCGTGTTAAATCAAGAAGCAATAATATCTGACTTATAGGCTCTGTATTCCTTAGGGATTCTAGATCCATCAGAAAAGAAAACCAAACAAGAACTTCATAAAGAGGCAAGAGAGCATTTCTTGTCTACAGTAAAAGTCAATGAGGATGGTCGTTTTCATGTCAGCTTACCATGGCTTGATAGCCATCTACCTTTAAAAGATAATTATAATTTAGCTGTTAAAAAGTTGAAATCTGAAACACTTTATGATGCTTCTGTAGATGTGTTTAGTGAATGGGAACGAGAAGGGCTAATAGAAGAAGTATCAAAAAATGAAATTGATTTTCCATGCCATTATCTACCGCATCGTTGCGTAATAAAAGAAAACAGCACTGCATGAATTAGGCTAGAGTTTGATGCATTGGCCAGATAGAAAGGATCGCCTAGTCTTAACGACTGTTTAGAGAAAGGTTTTAATCTTATTGAACTGATGCCTTCAATCCTTCACAGATTCCGAATAAATATAATAGGAGTTACAGCAGATGTACGGAAGGAATTTTTACAAATCAGTCTTCATCATAAAGATAAGGATTATTTAAGATTCTTATGGTATGGAGCCGATGGAAAACAAAAGCAGTACCGGCACTTTAGAGTAGTATTTGGTGTTTCGAGTAGCCTTTATCTGCTGGCTTCAGTGATTTGGTACCATCTAAAAACCACATCGAAAGAACTGAAGGGAAAACCGAAATATGTTTTAGATATTATTGAGAAACTAAAAAAGCTTTTATGTAGATAATTGCTTAGCAAGTGTAAAGAATGAGCTAGAATTGCAACAATTCATGCAAGTTGCTACAGATACCTTAGCTACACGAAAGTTAGAATTACGTGGTTGGGAATATAGTGATCAAGCAGATAATTCCGCAAGTACAATTAATGTGTTAGGGATGATCTGGGAACAATGTAGTGATCATCTTAGTTTAAATGTTTCAAACATAATCTACGATCTGCCAGGAAAATTGACCAAACGGGAAGTTTTAACTATAACCCACAAAATATTAGATCCTCTAGGAATAGCGTGTCCAGTTATTCTTCTTCCTAAAATTTTACAGCAACATCTATAGAAGTTAAAATTTTCTTGGGACCAAGAAGTCGATACGAATTCCAAATCAGAATTTTGTAAATGGTTGAATGATTTAAATAGTTTGGAGAGCTTGAAAATATTAAGATGGTTGAATTGTGATCTTGAGACTGAAAATATATCGTTAAACTTCTTCTGCGATGTGAGTAATCTTGCTTATTCAACAGCAGTTTTTGTTTGTGTACAAACCAGCAATTTTGTTTGGGTTCATTTATTGCAAGAGACAGCGAGAGTTGCACCCAGTAGAAAGAAAGAAACCACAATAGCGCGATTAGAACTTCTACGTGCTACAATATGTGTACGGTTAGCATCCAACCTTATAAAAGAATTTAAAGTTGAGAATATTCATTTTTGGACAGATTTGGGGACTGTACTTGCTTGGATACAAAGGGATGAAGTATGGGACGTGTTTGTTCACAACAGAGTTATGAAGATAGAGCAACTTACTTCAACCGAAGCTTGATGGCATGTCCCAGGAGTAATGAATCCAGCCGATTTGCCCAGTAGAAGATGTTCTGCTTCTCATCTAATTTTATCAAGATGGTGGGAAGGCCCTGAATGGCTATATTTATTACCAGAACAGTGGCCAAAAGAAAATGTTATTGTTGATGAGAAAGAAATAGGTCTTGAGAAAAAAAAGATTATTTCGTCCCTTATTAATCTTAATGCCAGTTATTTAGTTCCAACTTGGTTCTCAATTTACTACAAAACGTTTAGGCTTTTAGCTTGGATTTTCAGATTAACATATAATTGCAAACACCAAAGAGAAAGGAAAGGAAGTGTTACAGTATTTGAGATAAATGAAGCAGAAAACCTCGTGATTCGCTTGAATCCTTTATTGGGATAGAAGATAAGCGGATCGTAACTCTTAATACATTTCTAAATCGTGGAATCATTAGAAATAAAACAGCAGCTGTATTTCAAAGAAATAATACTTTAGACTTCAGAGCTCCTGCAATGTTTCCCAGTGATCAACCTCTTGTAAGAAATTTAGTAATGGAAGAACATAAAAAGAAAGGACATATTGGAGTTTCTCATGTTTTAAATTCTCTAAGAGAAAGATTTTGGATATTATCGAGCCACAAAATTCTTTCATCCGTTTTAAAAACTTGTATCGTCTGTAAACGTTATTCAAGTAAGAACATTAATACTTCAGCGCCATATTGCCTGAAGATAGATCCCAATATGTCTCAGCTTTTCAGATAACGGGAAATGACTATGCTAGGCCCATAACTCTTCTCGAAAATCAGAAGGTTTGGATTTGCCTGTTTACTTGTGCAGTGTACCGTTGTGTTCACTTGGAGCTGGTTACATCATTAACAATAGACACTTTCTTTCTAGCGTTTCATCGATTTTTTTCCCCGACGTGGAAAGCTGTCTGTGATTTATACGGATAATGGTACATATTTTGTTGGGACATATAATGTATTATCTTCAAAAGATTTCAATGAAATTTCGAGGATGAAAGCTGGTGCGCGTATTATTTGGAAGTTCATTCCCCCTGGGGCTCCATGGTGGGGTGGCTGGTTGGAACGTCTAATAGGAATGATGAAAAAATATTGAGAAAAATCCTAGACAAGCCTCTCTGAATTATGAAGAAATGAACACAAATGTGTGCAATTGTGAAGCTACATTGAATGACAGACCTTTAACAGTTGTATCAACAGATTCAAATCTTACTGCCCTTCCTACGAACTTTTAAAGAGAAATACAAAATTATTCAGTTCCAATTGTGAAACAAGATGTGGATTCGAATTTCATCAAGCGTAGATTGCGTTGCATTCAAAAGATGCGTTAAGCATTTAGGAAAAGATTTTGTCAAGAATATCTGGGAACTTTGAAAACATCAAGAAAGAAAGTTGTAAAAACTTGTAAACTAAAAGAAGGAGACATTCATTTAATTGATAGCGATAACAAAAAGAGATTAGTATGGCCTCATGGTAAAATCATACAGTTTTTTTCGGAAAAGTTGAAGAGAGTCGACGTGCTCGAATTAAGATACAAAATGGCGAAGTGATCAGGGCAATGCAAAGTCTTTATCGCTTGGAACAGTCAACTACTGAAGAACTTACACAATAAATTCATCAAAATATACCTTCTTGTGAAAAGTTACATTAGATGAACCTCCAGTTCATGATGCACCTTCAAAATCAGCTGGGATTTTTCCTACAGACATTGAGTCTTCCACTATGACTAGAACAGGAAGGACAATTAGAACCCCTCAGCGATTGGATTTGTGAGCATTTTATCATCTTGCAATGTTTAATTCTGGATTCCACATTGCAAGGTGGGAGGATGACAAAAATTATGACGTCATTACTTTAACTTTGATTTAACGAACTGAAAAACTTTCACCAGATCTTAAATGGACCTCGAAGTTATCATTAGTTATACTTAAGCTATATATACTTTAACTATTTTATCATGTTTTGAATTGTGAGTGTTTATGTTTTTATTATCTATGTTCTGTAAAAATTTATGTTTCTGTATGGCAACTTGAACAATAAGAGTTTTTGGTTTAGAATTCTGCACCATATATATAGCAATAAAAACGGCGATTCGAAGTCGGAATTTTGAGAGCTGTCTTTTTTTTTGGTAATAATGAATAACAAATATTTAGAGAATTATAAACAGAGGTGATAAATTGCGAGTTAGATAAATCGAGTTCATTCCATTTTCTTCCATTCATTTAACGGATCCGTTCTACTTGGAATAAATTCGATTGGTCAGATTCATTGACTAGTTAGTTCCTGAATCCGGAGCCTGTCGTTGTTTTGCAATACCGGAAATATGGACTCGATCTAGAATGAACGACTACTCAGAAAAGCTTCTGTTCTGTCAAAAACGGCTTCTTATGCGGATCAATTTTTCTTGTTTACCTTGTGTTTAAGTGTGTTGTCGAGTTGAGTGCAAGCAATAAAAGAAATTCTTGCAGTATCTTTATTTCTATCTTTTTGGAATGTAGGTATTTCTTTTTAAAATACATTTTCATTCTCTTGTTGAAATCATTTCTAGAAATGGCATTAGACATAGTTTTGCAAGATTTTCGTCAATTATCAGGTTATCACATTTGGCGAGCAGTCACCAATGAAAACGAAATTGAGTTTTATTTTAAATTGTTTGCTTCCATATGTCATTAGATTTAAAATCTCTGTTGCAAAGTGTATGGGAACAATACTAAATTGTTCCTTTCTTCTTAACATATCATCAATTAGCTTTGCAGTTTTATGTAAAATGGACATTGAATACTGTGCTAATAAGATATTCTCCAAGTTGTTCAATTGCCTGTTGACCAAATGGATTTAAGTATCATTTAACTCTTGACATATTATTAACTTAATATTGGTTTCAATATGTGTACAATAATTTCAATATAATATGAAAGATTTAAAAAAAATCATTTTATTGTAATCCTTATTGCTTTAACCAAAAACAAATAAGTCTGCCTTCCCCTTTAGCTTCTGGGATGTTTTATTCTGAATCTTGATTGTAATTGTCTTTTCTTATAAGTTAGTCAAAGTTTTAAATTAAAAATACTATGAACTATGTAAAATTTATATATAAAAGTGTTATCTTTTAGTTTTTAGCTAAAAATTTATCAGCCATTCATTCTTTACAAATACTGTTTTTTGCAGAGTGCTCAGTTAGGGGATATATTCTCAGATAAATTCTCATAGGGGATATATTCAAAGGCCTCAGATAAATTCTCATAAAATATTCACTTATTCTATGGGTATCAAGATTGACCAAGATTTAAGATGTGTTACTATAAAGCAACATATTTCTATAAGTTTAATTAATCATTTTGAGTATGTGTTTCGGAGCATGTTTTTAATTAAAAAATATTCCTATGTGATACAAAACTTTTCTTGTTTTTCTGTTAATTTTTCTTCAAAATATTTAATTCAAAAAATTATTCACGTTTTACTTTTTAAAACAGAGTTTTCTGCTGGTAAAGTATTCATACTGTCTAATGTAAATTTTACCCAGGGTTCTAAATTATATATCACTAAACTAACTGGTGTTGTATAGGAAATATTTAGATGTTGGAAAAACGTTTCATCGTTCCATCCTTCAATCAGATTCTTTACTCTTAAAAAGTAAAAAATAACAATGATTTTTTTTTTATGTTTATATATATTTACATTTTATGTTTACATGTATTTTAAAATGAATACCTTTTCAAATCCAATATGCTTAATTTTGTTGTAACATTTATCAGAGTATTTTTTTTTGTTTCATTTTTGTTTAAACAAGTTTTATTTAAACAAGTAAATACTATTTGCATTTGCTTATGTGGCACAAATCTGTTTTATTAATTATCAGGCTTCAACTAATAGAAGCTCATTTAATTATTACTAGGAAATGTAGAAGTCTTTGAGATTATGCGAATTTTCCAAGCATTTTTATTAACATTTGAAAATGTTACATAAACTAGACTAATGATGATAAGATATAGTTTGTTGTATGTCTAGGCAAAGTTTAAGGTTTATTACAATGCATTTATTATACTGTCTGATAGTACATTGTGTGTACATTTAACAATGCTAAGAAAGAAATATTTGAAAGACTAGTGTATTTTGATATACTTCTAAATATTTTAATCAAAAATGAAACAGTATATCATATGTTACTATATAAAATCATTATATTAGATTGAAACTGAAATGAGTGAAAATGAACTATTTGGCTATTGTTGTTGTGAATATGAAAAAATGATTAATTATCTAAAAAAAATGTAAATTTTGATGTTTATTTAAGCATCCTTATTGACAAAAAAAAAAAAAAAAATTGAAAACAATGAAAGCTGTTTGGTAAAATTCAGTCATTTTTAGGATTTTTATTTGTATTGACAGTTGACTTTCTGAGTTGCATTGTCACAAAAAAAAAAATGTATTTACTTGAGATTTGCTGATATTTTGATTTCATTTTTCAACGCTTCAAAATTTTAAATGATATGCATTGAATAGTCGTGTATACTATAATATATGTTATATCTTAAGTTTTTATTTTTATATCAGACTTTTGATTTAATTATGGATACATTTCTATTTTGATTTGATATTGTGATAAGAATTGATAATTTGTTTTTAGATAATTGTTTTGTTTTTTACGTTCTGAATTGTGACATTCCATTTTCATACATATTCTGGAATTCAGTAATGTTTTGATTGTATTTATATTTCATTATATTTATGAAAGATTATTCACTGTTCAAATTAGTGCCACACACTCTCTGGGTAGAGTATGCCAATGTAGACAGATAAAGTAAAAATTTAATGGTACAAACCACAGCTACTCCAAAACAAATTTTAAAAAATTGAAGGCAGACTTTATACTAATTACAGTGAGAAAAGAATAAAAGAGGTTTTGCACCAAAGAGATTCAGTACTATATTGCTGTTTTACTTGTTCTGTACATCCGAAATATAAATTTGAAAATATAGAACTACTATACAAAAAAAAAAAAAAAAACCTGAAGAGTTATGAGTAAATGATACATATGTTATGATTAGAACATTTTGTGCTTGATGTTAGGATAAGATGGGTGCATCAAGTAACATTGCAACTTTTATTAATGTGACCATCAAGTATAAATGGAATGTTGGACAAATCAAGGATGAATTCGAAGACGCACATTGTTACTATATTCTAAGCACATTTTGAGGAATTAAATTTTGATAGCACTTTGTTTTCTATCTTGTATATCAAGCTAAGATTAAAGAAGTAACTTGCAAAAATATTAGATTATAAACTACTATTTTTTTAAATATGCTTCTGTTAATGCTCTGAAAAGTAGAGATTCTAAAAATATATTTTCCTTTTTAAATTTTTCATCCATTCTTTCATTATTATATATAGTATGAAATCTTGAAATTGATTCATTTTTTCTTGCATTCACTCTCTGACATTGCCTTTCACATGTAATCAATATGTCTCATATGGACTTGATTTAATCTATTACCTAATAATTAAGTTTTGAAAATATTAAATTAGTGTATTGTCATTGAAGACATCGAGTGTTCAAAATATTGAACTTAACACATCTGGACTTTAGTGAAAAATCAATGACAAAATTCTATGTTTATCAACATATAACAAAGACAGTTGTTTTAATTTTTAACTAGCGAGTTTTTGAGAAACAAAAGGTTTTTAAACTGTCGTTGTTGGAAAATGAATCAAAAAACAGACTATGCTATGGCCCCATCAAGTTGATCAGATGTTTCCAAAGTAGTTTCTTGTGCTATTTTGTTCAAAATATCTGTTGAAAGGTAAATTGGACCAATACCAAATCTTTTCCATTAAATATATCAAGAATTAGCTATTCACCCATGCCTAGGATGAAGACCCTAAAAATATTTTCTTTAACCATATCACTAGTGATAGTGTTGGATTTGGGCAATATTTCGCCAATTCTGGTTGGGTTTGGCGGTATTGTTCTTTTTTATGTCAGTGCGTGATTTGTTTCACCACTCGCCGGTGCGTTTTGTAAACTTCTATGGATATGTTGTTCGATTGCCTTGGACCAATTTTTTAAAGTAATTTTTGATTTAAAAAATATCAGGCCATGGGTCTGGAAACGATTACACTGCATAATTATCTTGCTTAAGTGAACTTTGAATCGAATTTAGTGGATAAAAAAAATGTCACCAATGGATTTCAAGTTCATGATTGAAAAATTGGAATCGGCAAAAGATTGGACTAGGTGGAAGATGTCTGTGACTCTATTGCTCCAAACACATGATTTATTGAGCTATATTATAGGATATATAACTTTGCCGAAAATGGCTGATGAATACGCTGACGATATTGCTTTACAAGTTGTGAAGAAGTTCGAACTGGCCGATGCAAAAGTATTGTTATTCCCTAGTCACTATATGACATAATTTTTGATTATATCAAAGATGCATATGAAAAATTAGTTGCTATTCATGATAAGTTAATGACTCGACCGCTTCTGGACTGATTTTTTCCACCTAGAATGGAAAACAGGCGAAAATATCGCATCATTCATAAGCCAATGTCAAAATATTTTCATTGAAGCAAATGATGAGTTGAAGCGCATTTTCAACTGTACTGTTCCCGAAGCTAGTTGTTGTTTCGTATAATTTCAATGCTACCGCCGGAATATATCACCTTTAAGACTGTATAGGATTGAATACCACTGAAAGATCGTTCTATCGAACTTTTAACGGAAAGATTATGCGCTTTCGAGCAACAAGTAGAGCAAAAATTGTGTGAAAGTACAACTTTGCAGATTCGATCCAGGCAACAAGCGCTGTCGCCAAGTTCGACAAAAGACGATGCCAGCACCAAAGATTTTAGAGGAAATAATTCGAAACTGAAGAAATAGTCAAATCAAAATAAGAAGCCTTTAAAGAATATTACTTGTTTTGAATGTGGAATTGCCGGACATAAATGAATAAATTGTTCAGAAATCAGAAGTAAGGCTTTTCCTTGTTCCTCTGGTGTAGCCATTCCATGCACAATTTCAAAAGTTGGATTGCTGACTCTGGTGCGTCTCAACATATGACATTTAATAGCTCTATATTTGAAAGTTACCAGAGATTTGCTGTTCCAGAAGTAGTCAATGCTGCAAGGGGTCAGAAACTTGTTGCTTATGATTCTTGACATATTAATGTATAGGACCCTAGTAGCTGATAAATGGCAAGAAAATCACTTAACATGTATGGATGTACCTAATTTGTAATACCAATTATTTTCTGTTTCTCATGTTTTAAGTAAAGGATTGAACGTTGTATCTAAAAAATAAATTTTGCTTCTTTAAAAATGGAAATCAAACTATTGCAATGGGCCAAAAATCAGGAAATGGTTTATTTTTGATGGAAATGCTTGAAAATAATCCTAGAAAACTGCAACTGTTCTTATTTCAAGAAACACTGTATTAAGTTTCTTAAATGTCACGACATTTCTTTGTCTAATGAGAACTCTGGGTTTTGTGTAGGATGTGTCTATGGCAAATCACACAGGAAGGCATTTCATTCACGAGCTGTTAGACCAACAAAGCCTGGAGAACAAATTAATGCTGATGTTGGTCCAATGGAAGAAGACTCAGTTGGTGGTTCACGTTTCATGTTAATTCTCAAAGATGACTATACAAATTTCGTCGAGTATTCTTCTTGAAAGCAAAGAGTGAAGTACCAAATTGTGTAGAAATTTTCCTTAATGAGGCAAAGACTGCTGGTCACACTGTTAAACAAATACTGCGTGATCCTGGTACCGAGTTTATCAACCACTCTGAAAAAGATTTTGAATGATCGAGGTATTGATTTACGTGTAAAAATGATTGAAACACTGGAACATATTGGAGCCGCTGAAAGGAAGAACTGCACCATTGTTGAAGCTGCTAGAACTATGGTTCACCAAAAAGAGTTTCCAAAGAAGTTATGGGCTGAAGCTTATAATACAGATGTCTATGTGTTAAATCACACAGATTCCACTCCAGTAGAAAACAAAACTCCTTATGAATTATGGCATAGAAAATCTGGAAATTTTAACATAAAATGCTTAAGAATATTTGGCACAAAATGCTATGTGCATGAACCAAAGAAACCGCCGAAAATGGAATAAAAAGTCTGTGGAAGGATTATTCGTCGGTTATGAAGCTTATAGTGGATATAGAATATTTATATCTTCTAAAAATGAGGTGGAAAGAAGTTGCAATGTTATATCTTATGATGCATTACCTTATTAGCCATTAACTGTTGAGGCTAATGATTCCAATGGTATGAGACCTGAAGAAGAAAAATGGAAGTTCTCAAGTGCAGGGCCGGCCATCTGGGGGGGGGGAGGGGGTACGGCGTTTGTCATGCACCGAGGCCCCCAACATGATTAAAAACTGAAATAATATTCTGGATAATAATAGAGGGATGGAAAGAAGAAATTTAGCTGGAGAAATCGACAGTTTTTAAAATATATGAAGTTTAGATTTTGAAGTTTAAAGTATATTACAATTTAGTGCAAGTGTGCAACATATTTTAAACATAAGTTAATAAGATTTACAATCATTTACCGTACTAAGATTGCTTATAGTATTTTGAAAATTCTTACTATAAAATTTTTAACGTTATTGGATCAAATCATGTCCATGCCAAGAAAATATCTCTCTGGATGTCAAAAAGAAAAAATTAGCAGAAAAGGAAAAAAAAAAAAGTTATGAGTAGATTTTTTTTACGAACTAATGAAATAGTTTCAACTTCAAAAGTTACAGTTCAATCTCTAATTAAAGAAGAAAGTTCCCCACAAACTAAATAATCGTGCAATAAAAATGTAGAAACTGTGAAATTCATTGAAGAATCATGTGGTCGAATCAGAAAATAACTACAAAAATGATAATAACAAATATGATCAAGTTAACATAGATTATCCAGATTTATGTCCAAGCATTATAACTGATAATATGAGAATGTTTTGTATTAACAGCATGTATGTTCTGCACAACACAGTGAAGTTTTTGTTAAGAATGCTGGAGGTAGATCATTTTCCACTACGTATTACTTGAACAAAAAATAGCAAATGCATCTTCTCAGCTGGTTAATTTATTCAAAAACGCCAGACTCATTATTTTGCTTTTGTTGTATACTATTTTCCAAAAGAAGAGGAAATGAACAATCTATACGATTTATAGGTACAGAACTGGAGAAAGCTTTCATTCATTCGGAAGCCAAAATAGATTCGGTCAAAGTAGTGTATACACTGAAAAATTATTGTTGCTTTTCTTGATTACACAGTAATTTATTTGATAGTGAAAATTGTTGCATGGGTAAACTGACTTGAAGGCACATGTTGTCTTTCATGTGGTTTATTGGTAACATCAGCAACAAAAGGCACATGATTACTCCATAGTGTAGTAGGCCTAGAGAACTACACATAAAATTTCCCGGATGAGGGAAAGAGCCGAGATCACACTCCCCCTAATACACAAGTCAAGTTCGCTTCTGCTAGAAAAATAATATATATACCAACATTAACAGTAAGAAGACGTGATATTTACATGATTGGCAGCTAGCACCGCCCTGGAAGACCACGTGGTTAACTGAATATATTTGTAATGTCCTTATTAAATGAAGAATGTATTGATGAAAATAACGTTAATACAGTGGTATCCGAAGCTAAAAGTCTATCAGATTCAATACAAGAAATGCATTTATTTTGTGTTTAATAGTATGGTTTGAAATATTGTCTAAAATTTCATTGTCAGTGAAATATTTCAAGCAAAAACAATTGTTTTTCACTTGATTTAATTTAATTATAGCACGTAATTTGAATATTTCAGAATTTTTTCCTGAAAAACGAATTAAAAAAAAAGTATTACATTCCGAATTAGCAGAAGATGAAGTTATAGAAAACAGGTAGAGAAATTTAGATTTTTTTAACATTGCAATTGATGCTGTTATTGTGCACATAGAAGATAAATCTAAAAGTATTTCAAATTGATCACTTATATAAAAACTTTAGAAAAATAGAAAGTAGAAAAATGTTCCAAAAACTTTGTAAAGTTTTATAACAAAGATATAGATGATAATCTAATCCAGGAAATTGATTTGCTACAGGATTTAATTTTAGATGAAAAGGAAGAAAATAATATACAAGACATATTGCACTATATATTAAATAATACCGAATTGCTTCTAAATGTATTGTGTGCCAAAAAAAAAAAAAAAAATCACGTTACCATAGCAAATACTGAGCGCTCTTACATCAAAATTAATGAAGAATTGTCTTCGATCAAGCATGTGTGCAGAACGTTTAAATGCAACGTTTAATGCATATTAAGCATCATTTTTTATGCTTAAATTGAAAAAAAAATTATAATTTTTTTGAAGTAATTAATAGCCAAAACAAAATCACACGTTAAATAAATTTGCATTAGTAATATATGATCGTGTTTTTTTTTTTTTTTTTTTTACTTTACATAAAAATTTATGGCCCTGGATAGTTTTTTGCACCCAGGCTCCTTTACAGAGAAGGTCAGTTATGCTCAAGTGAGTGATGAAGAGGAATGCATATAGGAACCTGTTCCTGTAAGACGCTACCCTGAACGAAAGCATAACATGCCTCATTTTCTGTCAGAAAATTATGTACTTTTTGTGTGTACTCTTTCTGGTATTGAGACTCCTGATTGTTACAATGAAGTAATGAGGCCACCTGAATCCAAGCTGTGGGAAAGAGCCATGATAGAAGAACTCATGAAAAAAAAACTTGGAAGCTTACAGGATGGAACTTGGGAGCTTACAAAACTTCCAAAAAATCAACGTATATTTGATAATGAATGGGTGTATAGAATAAAAATTAAAGACAAAGCCCGGCTTGTAGCAAGAGGTTTTTCTCAAAAAGCTGGTTATGACTGTGATGATTTGTTTGCACCTGTAGCCAGATTTGATACCTTACACACTATATTCAGAGTTGCTTCCTTACAAAAACTCTACTTACATCAATTTGATGTTAAGGCAGCTCTTCTGTATGGTTTTCTTAACAAGGAGATCTACATGAAGCAAAAAGAAGATTTTGATTATGGTTCTGGTCGTGTATGCAAATTAGTTCGCTCCATTTATGATTTGAAGCAATATCCACGATGTTGGAATCGACGTTTTGTTCAAGCAATTCAAAAATTTAAATTTCAACAGTAGCTGGCTGATTCATGTTTATTTACAATTAGAAAGAATGCATAGATACTGATTGTTGCCTTGTATATAGATGATGACTTTGTAACTTTATCAAGTGTTTTGAAAATAGAAAAAAATTTGTAATCTGAAAGAAGTGTTTAAAATTACTGATGGTCTCCTTGATACATTTTTAGATGTGCAAATTAGCCAAAAGGAAAATGGTGATATCTTTATTTCCCAACATTTTTATACTGAAAAGATATTGCAAAGATTCAGGTTAGAAAATTCAAAGGCTCTTTCTACACCATGTGAAGTGGCTAAATCTCAGAAAGGAGATCCAACCGTGGTTGATGTTCCCGACAGAGAGGCTGTAGGTTGTTTACAATATCTTGCAGTGGCTATTAGACCAGATATTGCTTTTGCTATTGTCATGGCATCAAGAGCTTTGTGCAAACCTACAAATGATGATTGGAAACATGTAAAAATAATTTATTGGTATTTACGTGGCACAACCAATGTTGAACCTCTATACAAGTCACATGTACAAACTAATTTTTCTGTCTTCAGTGATGCTGATCATATCGGTTATGAAAAGGTGACGTTCAATATCTGGTATGATTTCAATAAAGTCAAGTGCAGCAATAACTTAGTGGTACCGATTGCAACATTCTGTTGCAATTTCATTAACTGAAGCAGAATATGTTGCAGCCAGTGAAACAGCTAATGAGCTTGTTTGGCAGAAGTTACTCTTCAAGGAATTAATTGAATATGATGGCACTCCCCCTCTATTTGTTGACAACCAAAGTGCCATAAAACTTGCTCAGAATCCCAATACCATTGAAGGTCCAAGCACATTGATGTACGTTTTCACTCAATTTTAGAGAAGGCTGAACGAGGTTTTTTGAAGTTGGAATATTTTCCATCATCTGAAGAAACTGCTGACATTTTGACTAAACCTCTTACAAGTATTCTATTTATGAATTTGCGTGATTGACTTGGACTGGTCAAGAATTTAGTTTCAAAGCCAAACTGACTAATGTCTGTGTTTAGGCCAAAAAAATGTTTGATAATTATTTTTTTCAATTGTTTCATATGCATTGTGTTTTCCATTTTTTTTGTTTATTTTTCTGATGTATATTTTTGTTTAATTTTCTGATGTTTTGGAATTGGCTCAAATATCAGGACGAAGTGTTGCATTTGGGCGATATTTCGCCAATTCTGTTTGTGTTTGGCAATATTGTTCTTTTTTATGTCAGTGTTCTTTTTTATGTTTAGTCCAGACATCTGCTCTTTATTTAAATCTGAAACACTACTAAAATTTATCAGATAGATTTATTCTGTTCATGCAAATTACTTTTAGTTTCAGCATTATGATGTTGTTTGAGTACACAAATAATACCAAATAGTTTTTTGCTCGTAAATGTATCAAGAATTAGCTTTTCTTCAGCTTGTTTTGAAGGAAACATTTGAAACTTAACAAGATATTATCTAAATTTTATAGAATAGATGAGTTTGAGAATTTTTCAACTCAAGATGTATTACTAGCATTGCTACTGATACCAAAATTCATATAATAATTTCATTATAATATAAATGATTTTGAAAATTATTGTTCAGTTGCTAGCACCATTGCTACAAGAAAGAAAAATAAATTATTCTGCCATCCCGTTTAATATCTAGAATATTTTATTCTGAATCTTAATAATAACTATTAATTTTTTTCATAATTTTGTTAAAACTTTAATTTTAAAATATTATAGACTAAGTTTAATATATAAATTTTATATCTCTTTTTATATTTTTTTTATATAAATACGGCTTGTCCACCCTTCACAAATTCTTTTTTAATAAAATATTCAATTTTATAATATTTACTCATACTTCCGGTGAATACCCCCAAAAAGTCTGTTTGTGCAGATTACAATTAGTTTCAGCATAATAATGCTGTTTGAGTACACACGATAATATTTTGGAGAAATATTCATTCTTGAAATACCGGTTGTGTAGATTGATCGCAGTCAGAACATGAGTGTTGATGTTAGCATTTTTGCATCAAAATATTCAAATGATACTAAGTCTTATAATGTGTTAATTTTTCTAATTTTTTTCACTCTATATTGTATGAAAATAGCATGAACTGGTATCTGCTTCATTCCTATTGATAATATTTTCCATTTACATTCCATATTTTTAAACTGAGACATGTGAAACAGTGATGCAATGTGGGTAAATGACATTCGGACAAAATATTTATTTTTTGTCCCCTCCTGGACTTCGACTATATGAAGAATCTATTCCAACTCAGATTTTAAAGGGAAGATTCTTTCATTTGGAACATTTATGGTAGTTACCAGAAAATGATTTGGGCTCTTCTCTTTTATAAGAAGTTAATAATGATTTGCTACTTTCATCAGTGGTTTTGTTTGCTATGCTCAATATTTGCATGAATTTTCGTAAAAATAATGCATGATAATCGAGAAAATGTAAAAAGTGCATAAATGCCCCCCCCCTCCTTTTTTTGCGAGTTTTTTCCCTGTAACACGTAGAATTTTCATTCAAATTATGCAAGACTTCCAGAATATGTGACAATATTCATAAATATGAGTATTTATTGTGACTAATTTTTAACTGCATTTGTGTGAAACATTGCATACATTTTCTTTCATGATTTTGAAACTAGGCATAAGGCATCCATTATAAAAATTGGAATATGGTTTTCATTCAGAAAGATTATGGCATTACAGTGAATTAAAAAATTTTCACAGAATGGTATTTTTTTAAATTTTTGAATAATTAAAGTATATTTTGTAAAGGTTAAAAATATGCTAATTGCTTTTCTACTTGTAAATTAATTACACAATTTAAATTGCGTTAAATGAAGCACTACACAAGCCTGCGGAATTGAAGTTTTTGTAAAATATGAGAGAAGTTTTCGTCTATTTTTATGTTATTAGGTGTGTTGATTTCAAAAATGACCTCTATTTTTTTCCATCACATCAGAATTTTTGTAAAATCGATAATGATATTTTTGCTAAACTCCTATTTGAAAAGGAAATCTCTCGAACAATTTTGAATGTACCTATCTTGTAACAGTGGATTTTATCCATTTAAATATATGTAAAATCGATTCTTGTTGATTTTTGAGCAATCGATTTATTTTTTATGGGTTTAAATGAATGAAAACCATTGTTGCTCGATCACACGAGTCACTTCTGATCGAGTGAAAAACAATAAATTCTCTTTTTATATCAGATTATGGTGCAGTTTCTTGAAGAAAATCACCAAAATATTATTTTAATTTGTTTCTGTTAAGATAACTTACATAAAATAGACGATTGATCTAGAGGAACAAATCTTATATAATATATGTACATGAAAATTTGAAATAAATTTTAAACTGAGCACAAAACAAAACAAAAAAAATTCTATTTAAGTAGTAAGTATTCTTTTTTATTCGAAACTTCTTTTTCAATCTCAATCCAACAATAGTCGGCGAGCATATTCTTGTTTCAACTTCCTTGATATTTGCTCTCCATATCTTTGATGTCTTGCGGAACCATTAAACCTGTTCTTCAATTACTTCTAAATTATCAAGGAAAAAGTCCAAATGTGTGTGAACGAAATGCATTTTGACACTCATAGAGCAACCCAACACTTTAAATTTGCCCAACAATTTCATAACATTTGCTTTATAGTCTGAATTCTTGTAATTATCCAGAAATTTACTGGCGACATCTTTAAAGGCAACGCAAGCTTCTTTTGCCTTTGTTGTCATGCTAGTCACAAATTCTTTATCCTTCATAGGCGATATCTGGAGCAGCAAAGATTCTCTCTTTCAACTTGACTTCGGATAAACCTGGAAAAGTTTTGCATAGACATTTGAAACAATCGCCATCTTTTGTAATAACTTTGATAAGCCTACTTCATTACACCTAATTTTACATACAGAGGGAGGCAACAGTATTTTTTTTAGCTCTACTAAGCTATTCCGAATAACATTCTTGGTGCTGGTCCAAGATTTTTTCTATTTAGGCCATTATTTTTTGACCCTATGTTGAGTCTTATCACGGCTTCGTCACTCACAAATGAAACATGGGAACCTTGAATATCCGCCTTGTTGATCAAGAAGCGTGAAGATAACTTTCAAATCACCGCAAATGGTCCTACCATGGTTGGCATATTTTAATTTCTTCAAGACGAGAGCCAGGTTTTCATAATGTTCTTTTAAATACACAGAGTGTCCAACTGGTACGGATGCATACTGGCTTCCGTGATGGACAGCTTTAAGGCTTCTTTTCGATGAGTCTATAAACAGCCTCCATTCATCTTTATAGTAGGTGATATATAATTTGCTCATCACTCTGCAGCATCAAAACGATAGACCAGGTTCTCCTCCTCCTCAAAGTAATTAATTTTTTTTTTAATTCCTGTATCAATAAAAAGAGATTCTTTTGGCCGAGGTGCTGCCACAGAGCGGTATTCTGTAGGTTTCACCACAGTAGAATGTTGGTCAAGTAGAGAGGGAAGAAATTCAATGTCGAAATTTTTTTTTTATGGTAAATGCTCATAAAAATTGAATTGAATTTTTCAAGAAAACCTGATGTGATAGAAATTTTTATTTCAACACCAAAAAACACATAATGTTCAGCTCTCAATTCCCTTGTATTCTTTTTCATCGCAGGCTTGTGATATAAATAACAATGATTAATGTTACGCTATTCATGTAATTTGCATGAACTCAGTTGTAACTTTCACCGTGCTCGAAATTTTAAGAATCTTGTATTTTGTCTGTATATTTTGTTATATATGATGTAATTCTATTCAACTTAACTATATTGATATGTCATGTCTATAATATTGAAAAAAAATAGCAGATCCATCCCGTATATTTAATGCTAATTTCTAAATCAAAGAATAGACAGAAATGTCCTACCCCGAAAGTTTATTGACGAATGCAATTTTATACAAATTGGGTAGTAATTATGATTTCAATTTGTAATCCAGAAATGCATTATAAAAAAAGGAAAGCACTCGTTTGTTCTGTGTTTCAAGATGTCTAAAGCTTCGCAGCTTTCTAATGAAGAATCGAATAAAATACTAAATTTGAAATTGCTCTGGAAGACTATTAAGAAAATATCGAAAGTTTTAAATCGTTCTTAAAAAAATATGAATTATCGTGCATTAACTTGTAAGACGTCATACGAGCTAACATTTCGTTTCGGAAGACCACGTGCGACGAGTATTCGCAATGTTAAACGGATGGAAAGAGTGGCCTCAAATCAGAAAATGTCAATTCGTGAAATTACTAGAGCTTTCGAATTGCAAAAATTCCGAGAACATTGTTAATCTAGTTATATGATCCATGCAAAAATACTTGGCGGATTACCACTCTTAAAGCTTCACATTAGTAAGAGATTACATTAGACTCGCCATCATATGTCATATGGTGGTAAATGGATGGATGTCCTTTTCAGTGATAAAAAAAATGGGATCTTGATGGACCTGACGAGAATACAAAATATTAAAATAATATTCGAAAAAAAAAAAGAACGGAAATTTTTCAGTGGACAAAGTATTGGTGAATCTGAGATGATGTGAGCGACTTTCGATTTTAATGGTCTTATACAATTTCAACAGTTATATAAGTTTTTGCTTTTCCACATTTGTAGGATAAACATAAGAATGTCCGGATGCTTTTAAATTATATAGTGTAAATAAAACACTCAAGTGATACATTCTGTCTCAAAAATTTATATATTATAATAAAATATATGCTTTAGCAAAGGTATTGCACACAGCAAGCAAAATTTCTTATGAAGTTGCAAATCATCGTCTATTTTCTGCGAAACGGAAAGAGACCAAAACATTTTTTTTTTCCTTCATCACTTTCTATAGCTCCCTAAATGACCATATGATCGAATTTTCACTATAAAATGTGAATCTGAGTATTTTTTTTTTTTATGGGCCAAGTTTAAAGATGGTTTGTCCAACTTTTCTGCAAAAATTCGAAAATGCCCGAAAATCTCGAATCCATCGTATATTTTTTGTATATACTTCTAAATATTTTCAAAAATCATCACTAATAAAAGCAATTTAAGTGTAAATAAATAGAATCAGAATGCATCATTTCTAATTTTTTAGGAAACTAAAAAATTAGACTTATTCAGATCTTTTACAAATTTGTCATATACAAACCTATAACACGTTCAAAACATGTAATATAAATGGCAAAAGTTTATCTGGCCAAATAAAATGCATTTTTTCTAAATTTCTGGGTTGTTACCTTTCACTAACACTAATTTTTTTTTTTTTAATACTTTGCTGAAGAAGTTGAAAATTAGTAAACTCAATGTATAATATGAAAATATCTTGCTTTCCTCGTGAAATTCAAAAATTACTCTCTGTCCTCTCAAAAAGAAATTGTAGCTGTCAGTAGAAAGTATTTTTTTTTTAATTTACATTTTTTCAAAATGTTCCCGCATTTAAAATTAAAATAATAATAAGAATTTTGCATATACTATCATAAAACTTCTTTTCCGAAATTTATCTAAATTTATTTTTAAGATATGTGACTACATCCAAGATGGTTATATTTGGTTATTGTACCAAAATTGTTATATTTTTAAATAGTTATATTTGGTTACTATACTAAAATGGTTATATTTTAAAATTTTTACATAAAAAAATTGAAAAAACACATATGTAACCAAAATATACTAGTTAAATGACTAAAGTTTTTAAATGATTCGAAAAATGTGGTGTGTGTTTGGAGGGGGGTGGGAGGGGGGCTAAAAAGAAGTATAAATCAAAAATCATTTAGTTTATAGGTTGATCAAATAATTTGCCTAAAATTTTGCATGTAAAAATACGTTATTTTAGAAATACAGTATCTAGTCCCTCAATAAAAAAAATTAGCTGTATTTCTACCCTCCCTTTATTTTCTGTTTATATTTCTGTATATATATATTTCTTAACTTATACAGGGTGATTCAAAACTTATCGTTTAAATTTCGTGGGGAGGTAGAGAATACGTCAGGAAATCGTTTTCACATAGGAAAGTATGTCCACAAACGTCATCTGCATGGACAAATGAAGTAAACACAAGGAAACATTATGTTCACTTCATTTGTTTTAACGAATGTTACTTTTATTCCAACAAGGTAAAGTACAGGTTCACAGTAGATGCTCAAAATTGCAACCATTTATACGAACGCCGTTGCATCGACCGCCAAACATTTCCAAAAACACTTGGCATATCACAGGCAATGCCTGAGACTGCCACTATTCGTGTAACACAGTCTATTGCATTTTCAATGGAGGTCTCGTGCACATGATCACTCATGTCCCAGCACAAAAAGAATCCCAGCACTGGGTGGTCAAGCAATCAGTCAACCTCTTCAGATCCATTGAGCTCCGAATATTAGATTCAGGTACTCACACTCAACAATTGTGCTATGGTCTGGAGCTTTTCCATTTTGATAGCTCATATCTCGGCAGACATTGTCTGTGATATGCCAGGCGTTTTTGAAAATGTTTGATGGTCGAATCAACGGCGCTGTGAATCCCGCTTTCATGTAAATGGTCGCGATTTTGAACACCTACTGTGAAGTACCTACTGGTAACGAATGTACTTTACCTTGTTGGAATAAAGATCACATTCGTTACCACTTAACTTTACTGTTTCCTTGTGTTCACTTCACTTGTCCATTTTGTCCATACACATGAAGTTTGCGGACATACTTTCCTATTTGTAATTGATTTCCTGAGATATTCCCAACCTCCCTATGAAATTTGAACGATAAGTTTTGAATCACCCAGTATATATTTTTCATTATATATCCACCCACCTCCCGCTATTGGAGTTTGACTATTAAATATCATTTTTTTTTGCATTTTGAATCATTAAAATTATTGCAGAATATTTCTAAATGAATAGATTACTTACTCTCCTATTCAGAAACAGCAAAATATATTGAGAAATTTTTACATCAATTATGAACAAAAAAATATATATTAGAATTTAATTTGAGAGTATTCATTAAAAAAAATTGTACCAAAGATTTCAATTTGTGAAAATAGCATTAAAATTTATGTAAATGCAAATATGTATATTAAAAAAATCAGTATAACTTGCTAAAAAATGGGCTTAGAAACAAAATTCAGATGGTTTTATAAAGAAAACTGTTGGAACATCAAAAATATTTTTTTAAAAATCATATTTTTGCAAAAAAATGAGTTTTCAACGTAGTCACCTACTGTAAATTTGGTGAGAAAATTTACAGAGAAATCAACTTAAAGGTGGAAATATAGATTTTTTAATAAGACACTTGTGAACAATCAATAAATAAAGAAACATAGTATCTACATAATTTTTCCGAAGTTGCATCAATCTAAATTAATTTATTAAATAATTTATAGCATTGTTTTATTTTTTGTTCTTTCTTATGAAATTTTCTATAGACTATGTTCTTTTCGGAATGATATATAGCCCTTTAGAAAATTTCATTTTATTTCCCTAATTCTATTCAGTTAAAAAATTTTATTGTTTTATTTTTATTCCTGGTTATTTTAACTAATATTTTTGGTCTTTTTGATTTTGATCTTAAGCATTCCTCTTCCATTTCAGTTTCGGACGTTACAAAAACAGAAATATGGATCAGCAGAAATGGATGGATGTTTTTGCTTGCCATGGCGAACCTTTGTTTGAAGCAATAGTTAGAGATTCTTCGGATGATAAGTAATTAATTTTTAATATGTAGTATAAACTAAATGGAAGAAGTCTAATTTTCAGTGTACTGTAAATATGCTTTCTTTTTATTTCAGTTCTGATGGTGAAACTTTAGTTGAGGCTATAGCTGATTTTTTGAAGAACAAGTTTACTGCAGTTTTCAAACCTGTTACAAAACCGCAGGGTTCATTGACACCAGGTATCTATTTCATTTTTTTGTAGAGCAAAAATTTAATCATTTGTCCTTTAAAATGGCATCCCTGAAATAATTTGCATGATATAAAGTTAACTCATGAAAAAAACATTTGAATTTAGGACATTTACGAAATATAAATAAATAAAAATCAAAGAATAAACATTTACGATAATTTTTTTCTACTAACAAAGAGTTTATATTTAAGGTCACAAATTTACATTTACTTTTGTTTAGCATAGCATTTAATAACTTTTTAACAATTCATTCACACTACCACACACACACACACATAGGCGACTGTGTTCTTGTTGCATATATGCATTTCTCACAGTCTTTCTTTCCGATTGCTAAGAATCAAGATAGTCTTGATGAGCACAGTGGTGTCACATATGACATGAAATGTAAACGTCTTTCTTCTGTTCAGAAAATCGCGCTCCAATAAATAGAAAGGTACTTTTAGTCTTGGTAGACTTCCTCAATTTTTTCTAGTGTAACCAAATATTGAATTCTCTGCTTTGAATAGAATGCAATGAAATGATATGATAGGTTGTAAGAATTTTTTCCTTGTGTTCCAGTCGAGACTAAATAAATTGTTTGCGACTTCTGTGTCAGGATCAATTATGAATCATCCCTTTATGGAAAAACTTGGTTGTATGCTTTGAGTCAGTTTAATAACAGAATGTGTAGTTGAGAAGCACAGTCTTCGTCTACAGATTATGAAGTTGTCGTTTTTTATTATTCTGCTTCGTTTCGGTTCTGTGTTTGATTTTGTTTGAGAACTTTAAGAAAATATTTGGATATTTTGATATTCCAGGGACCAATTAATCATTTTCTTTGACAGATGTTAGGGCATTAACAATAATCGTTCATGTTACAAAGTTCATAGGCTAATTGTAAAAAGACGGAATTATAATATGCTGCATTTTGATATTTATTTGTATTCATAGCAAATGGGATATATGGAAGGTTTCCTTCCCAATTTTTATGTTCATTGCGTATGAGAACAGCCAATCGTGATTTAAAAACATAATTATTGCTTTCCATCAGGTCTGCTTTAGGATGATAAACGTGAAACGGTGACCGATATGAAAGATTAAGGTAGAACTCATAAACTATTACAACTTATCATTCGTTAGGAAAGATCATACCTGTGAAGAAACGATGTATGAGTGTAATAGTATTCCTTTTTGTGGTGACTGTTCGAGATAGAAAAGCTATATTCATCACACAGAACAGTTTTCGCTTATTAGACCCAACATTTTCCATTGGCTAACGTTTATCCGCCCCCCCCCCTCCTACCATGTATGGATCTGAATGGATCAATAGACAGTCTCAAATATCTTAAGATTAAACAAATATTCTTAAAAGCCCTGCAAGTTTCAAAATAATTGATTTATATCAAGCACATTCTGAGTCAATGACTGTGCTGTGTGCTGTTATATGATAAGTTCTCTCTCCATCATAGTAGCCCACAGTAATCGCTTTACGCGGTCTACAACGTACCTTTCAGGCGTTGACTTTAGAACGTAGAGATATAGAAAGCTTTGATTCTTTATTTATCTTCACCCAGTCCAATTTGTAAAATTCTAAGAAGATAAAAACTTCATATGCAAAATGTTATGGTGTGTGTGTTTTTTTTTCTAAGATACAAAATTTTTCGATGATTTGATGCAAAATATTCATATGCAAAATTCAAGCTGATCAATCCTTTGGTAAATTTAGCACTTTATTTATATATTTTTATTTTTGAAAAAACGTTTATATAAATCTTTTTTGGCATGTTTTAAGTGTGTGCTGGAATCAGCACTGAATTAAGTTCTATCGCTTATAAAAAAAAAAAAAAAAAACAGGACATTTTTGTTTAATGACACTTGACATACCGCGGACTCAATTTGTTACATTTGATTGAGCAATATCAAGATCATTTAGTTAATTTCTTCGTAGCATATGTGAAACTGTACAGGTGTTCCAGAATTGAAAGATTTCTTTATGAGCACTAGAAACCCTTGTATTTCGTCCTCATGTTTTACTTGCTTCAAATTGTTGAATCGTTCAGTGGTTTGAAGTGGATCATTGATTCCTGTCCACTTATCAAGAAGGTGGGTTTTTTTAAGTCTAAATTGCACATTTTCTTTATTTGATTAGAGATCATTAAAACATCAGGTTTACCTTGTAATTCGTCTAGCCAAGATTGAAATTTGCTTTTCAGTTCAAAAGCAAAATCTTTCTATGTACTTTCTTGCAATGATAAAAGAGAATGCAATCCTCTTTAGCGTTCACCTTGAAGCATTGAAGGAGAAGTCTTAATATCTGCAGAAGCGTGGATTCTAGTTTCTAGCAGGTAGTCAACCGATTTCCACTCATTTTACTGATCAGGTATGTCGACCAGAGATTTTCAGGTATCGTTTGAGTTATGAATTGTTGTTTACAAAGTGTGAGACATAGTACCAAATATTCTATCTTTTTTCTTCAAATTTGGGCTGCATTCTTTGGAGATTGAATCTCGGACAGAGAGTTTAATAGTTCCTGTAAGTGTTTGTTCTGCTCACATCTTCAGTTTTTCAAACGCTTCGGCATCTTTGATGTTCTCTACCGTCATATATTTCGTGATTTAATTCTAAGATCAACTGTCAATCCTTTCTGGTCTTTATCTTACTTTTGGCTAAGTGAGGTTGGTTGGCTTTAACATAATACTATCCAATGCAACACAATCATGGTGGTAAAGACAAGATTCAATATAGATTCTACTGAAATCGGAACTAGCAGTCTTTTAACTTTTTATGAGACTGATTAAATGTTTTATATAATTAATTCCTGAAAGTTGTGATAAAAGCTTTGTAAAAAGTAAGCGCGGTTTTTACTGCTGCGCTTAATTAAACGCTTCACTTAGCTAGTTAAATTAACTGCTATGAAATATTATTTGAAATGCCCGTAAAAGGGTTCACAGTATCATATAATCCTTTCATTTAGTCAGAAAAAAAAATATCACGATAGTAGAAATAGCCTTCAAAAATCTTAAATTGACAGAAAAAAAAAATATTAATCGAGTTTAGAAAATATAGAAATTTTAATCGAGTGCAAAAATATGTTTAAGCATCTCCACGTAGATAATTGCTTTGATCTAACTGCAGAAATTAATGTTCAGAAGCATTATTTTAACTTGTATTATTAACAAGAGCATTATTTTAGCTCAGGAGAGCAGCTGTTCTCCAAAGGTGGATAGGTTTAATAAATAAAATAATAATATTATTAAAACTTTTTAAATAACTTTAACTAACTTTCTTAATAATATAAAAAGTAAATTTCTAAAAAATTCAAAAGGTGAAAATTTTTATAGCTTTTTTTTTATTGAATATATTGTAAAATTAAGTTCTTTCAATAAAATTAAGTGAATTAATGGTTTAAGAGTCAAGTGAATCATGTTTTAATTGTTAAATCATGTTAGGTTAATTTTTAAATCATATTTTTCAGTTTTATATATAACAAGGTGAAATTTTTTCAAAAAGGATTTCTTTGGGAATAGTTTAACATCCTGACAAGTTAATAAACTCGGCGGACAAGCTGATTGTCCAAGGCATTTAATTTAGTTAATTCTTCAAAAATGTATAACTTTTCTTGTTACTATTTTTTTATCTACTTAATGTTTAAAATGCATATATTTAATAGAGAAAAAAGAAATATAATAAAAAATTTAAGTTTTTTTAAAATGGAATAAATTGTTGTTCTTGCCATTCACATAAGATTATGATGGTTCTTAAACTTTTGGTATCAATTTAAGATTTAAATAATGTAATTATTTACATATAACAGCTATAGAAGTAAATGAGTACATTATTTAAATGCTGTACTTATTATGCAACATAACATGTGTTAAAATAATGGACAGTGGCTCAAAAAATTGAGAGTACACCTTGCTTTTACTTGATAAATCCGACTTTCAATATAAATAACACATTACAGGGAAGTGCAAACATGTTTTTATTTTTACACATAACAAATGGTTTCATTTGGAGTAAAAATAAAGAAAAATCAACGAAAAACTTCTAAATTGAAAAGTTTCAGAAGCATTTTAAATAAACATACGCAGAATTTTGCCTCAAAAAATTGAGAATACACCAATGAGGCTTTTGAAATATCACACATAGAAACAAAGTGTCACTATTAAGTTGCATGTCTTTTGGCTCTTATAACGGCTTCTAAATGTCCTGGTACCTATTCGACCAATTTTTGGTGGCATCTGAAGATATTTTACCCCTTTCTTCTTGCAACACTTGTTTTAAATAAGTTTTATTTCTAATTTTGTGTTTTTGAACCACTTTTTCGAGTATGGTCCATGAATATTCAATGGCATTGATGTCGGAGTGCTGTGGTGGTGTGTGTAACTGTTATTTACAATGAAAAAGATATCATATTTTGATGTTACGTGCATTCTGTTTGAGGTCGTTGTCCTGGGTTTAGATGGAAATTTCATTTTCCAGTAGGACAACGATCCCAAACAGAATGCACGTAACATCAAAATATGGTCTTTTTCATTGTAAACAGCAGTTACACACACCACCACAGTACACCGCCATCAATACCATTGAATATTCGGGGATCATACTCGAAAAAGTGATTCAAAAATACAAAATTAGAAACAAAACTAATTTAAAACAAACGTTGCAAGAAGAAAGGGGTAAAATATCTTCAGATACCACCAAAAATGGGTCGAATCGGTACCATGACGTTTAGAGGCCATTATAAGAGCCAAAAGACATGCAACTTAATAGCGACACTTGGTTTCTATGCGTGACATTGCAAAAACTTCACTGGTGTATTCTCAATTTTTTGAGGCAAAATTCTGCGTATGTTTTTTTAAAATGCTTCTAAAACTTTTCAATTTAGAAGTTTTTCGTTGATTTTTCTTTATTTTTACTTTAAATTAAACCATTTGTTATGTGTAAAAATAAAAACATGTTTGCACTTCCCGGTAATATGTAATTTATATTGAAAGTCGGATTTATCAAGTAAAAGTAAGGCATACTCTCAATTTTTTGAGCCACTGTACATATTTTAAAAGGTTGTAGTCTCAGAATGAAGATATTTCATTGTTGAAATATAATTGACTAAGATTAACTACTAGACAACTTTCATCACAAAGCCAAGTCAAATCACTGACAGAAAAAAAGTACTGTAAAAGTTAGAGATGAAAGAAATTGATTTATTCAAATAAGTCAAAGTTGAGATGTGAGGCTTTTTGTTGTTATTCACTCGACTTTGATAACTGTTAGAATTTTCATAATTAAAACATATATATATATGTTTTATTCGTTAATTCGTTCGTTTCTCATCCACAAAATTCGTTCCGTTGTTGTATAATGAATAACATCTTCATGGCTTTTATGTCAAATTAATAATATTTTGAATGAAAAAAAAAATATTTTCAAAGTGTACTTTGTGATGAAAGTTGATGAATGAAATGCATTTTACTAAGCAAATTTCTCCTACATATTGAGTTTCTTTTACGTCTATCTTGAATTTTATTCTTTGAAAATTTAAATATTATTATTATGGAAATTTATTCATAGTTTTTTAGATTCCAAAATATTAAAAAAAAAATGTGGGAAATAAGCTGATTTATCAAATATTAAAATTATTATTATTATTATTATTTGCTATAACTATTGTTGATGATTTTTCTTTAAATCATTTAAAATTAAAAGACTTGTGAGAGTTGCGATTAATTGCATTCTTAATTAAAATCTTCAAAAACTAAGTAATAATTGCTAATACTTTGCAAGAATCGAAAGCTGTAATAATTTCATTAATCTTACAGCTGTTTCTTACATATAAATAGATGCTTGCACATATGAAATAAAAACAATCCGGTCCTTTTAATAAAACAGTCTAAGTTTCTTAATATAGGACTAATGGCTGAATGTTAATGTCATGCCTTTTTCTCTACAAGGCCACAAGTCTTGATAATGTAATACTTTTTATGTTCGAGATGCATCTTTATCTTTATTTTATTATAGCAAGGAAAGTTTAACTTATAAGACAGTCTGGCTATTGATATAGCGGATGTAATAAAAGAAAGACAATTTTGACTTTTGACAATTTGACAAGCAAATTCATAAATATGGAGGGGCTGGGAACCTCTCAGATTAATGCTCTGAAATCCGACCACTATTTTATTCAATTCAATCAGCTAAAGGACAGCTCTGTACATAGGCATTAATCAATCTTTGTAGTCTTGGAGATTTCTGATATTATCTGGTATCATAATTGTTTATTAAGTATAACAAAAATAGATTCTGAGATTTTTAATTTTTTGTGTTAACTGCATCAATTTTCGATTGTGTTATTTTTTTTAGTTTTGATTTATTTTTGTGTTTTGGAAATGTAAAATTGCATTTTAAAAATATTTGATTGATTTTCAACGGAATTAAAATTTATATACTTTTCTAGTTAACAATTCAATCGTCATATATTGTTTTTGGTTCATTTTTTTAAAAAATCACTTTTACCAGCAATAATAGTAGTTAGTAGTTTCTTTGGTATTTGATATTTTTATCACATATTGCATAATCAGTTTTTTTGCAATAGTTAAAATGTTTTAAGTAGTGATTAATGAACATTTAATCTACTTAAAAAAAGTAAAAAAACAAAAAATGGTTTAACTTGTGTATTTCAATTTTGCAATTTTAAATAATTAACATATTAAATCTCTCCAGGTTTTTAAAAAAAAAACAATTGAATTAAAGTTGAAACTATTTCATAAATAGCTTTATGTTCACCGTTTTTCTGTTTCTTCTTTGTTTGTATGTTTCATCTATTTTCTAAATATGTGAAATTCTGTATAAATATGTTTAAAACTAGTGAACTTAAAATATGAAGATTAAACAGTTTATCGGCAGTTTCTTAGGAGAAAAGAATGCTACTAAGGAATATTTGAGAGGGAGTGGGTTATATTCATTCATTTAAGAATGAATGTCATAAAAATAAACTATCTGATGTTTTGTTATTATATGTTTTTCAATTATCTTTAATCATATGATCTTAAAATAATTTCAAATTCTGCTATTTACTTTTAGATATGTGCTACAAAAAAAAAAAAAAAATAAGCATAAAATAAAATAAAAGTAGTAATGGTTTTGATGACTAGTTCATGAAGAATTTTCAAAATTGGAATTATTTATATATGAATTAATATGATATGGAAATAATTTTTTATCTTTGTAGATCCTCTACCGCTTGTGCCACCAGAAATATATCGCCCTGGTATTGATAAACTAAAAAGACGGAAGCTATTTTATAAAGTAGGATTTTTTTTTTTTTTTTACTGTAGTAAAATATTTTGATTTCCAATTTCAAAGTAATAAAATATTAAATTTTTATATTACATGAAGGAATTATTCTTTACTTGTTATTTGCATTTCTTGTTACCTTAAAACTTTTTGTGTGTGTGATAATGTTCCCTTTCAATTTCTATTTTAGCATTTATTGCGTTGTGATGTTTTGTATTTACAAGTGATTAATTGTGATGATGAAGAAAATTATAAGTGTTTGGCTTTGGCAAAACATGGGGACTTACTACAAATTGATGATTTATCACTTGTTGTGAGTATTTGTGACATTTATTTTTGGGTTTCATTCCAATTTTATTATTAAATCATTTATGATATTTCATATTACATTTAAATTACAATAAAACATTACATATCTCTTAATTATTAGACACATGTGTAATTATTTTTATTCATATTATTGCTTCCTTAGTAATAGAGTTTTTTAAAGTCAGAAGATATATGATCCATTTGCTATGTTGTGGGTGAAGAAATTTTTCTTTTTAGAAGGATTATTTTTATTATTATTATTATTTTTAAAAAAGTAAATTAAAAATAGCATAATATATGAAGAAGGGAATGGAAACTTCTGAACTTCGGTTTATAAAATCCCAAATATCTGTGTGTATAGATTGATATTTCTTATCAATTTCATTTTATAAAATTACATTCATTTAAAATTTCTAATAATAATTTGTTCACTTATGTCAATGTTCTTTTATGTCAAAAATATAAATGTTTTATTTTGCAGCAAAGTGTTTTTTAAGAAGGGAAAAGTTATTTTATTACATTGGTAGTAAAAAAAATTGATTATTATGCTCTTTTCCAAATTGCATTTATTCGTTTTTGTATTTTTGCCTATTTTTTCCATGAATAACAGATTCCTTTTTTTTTTTTAATTTTTGTGCTTCTTTAGTTTAAAATGTCAACTTTTTTTATATTATCAAATTTTAGTTGTGAAGTAATTGTGTTATATCTTTGCACCTAATTTTGGGCAATTAATATATTAAAGTGACATCAGTTATACAGTACACATGTATAGTTGATGCTCACTGTAACACAAAATCTTAATAAATAGTGTTCAAATGATGGAAAATTTGTTTGGGCACAAACAGAACAAATAAACAGTATATATATATATATATATATATATATATATATATATATATATATATCTTATTTTTATATGTAATATATGAGTTTTTAATCTTATGAAAAAATCAGATTCTGGTGTGTATTCACATATCATGCAAAATCTAGTACCATAATTGCAAGATATGAAACAATGAAATGCATCATTCTGTATTTGAAACATGAATGTTTTTCTTTTACAATTAATATAAACGACTCTTAATCAGGAAGGGAAGCAACTGTTTCTATATATAATATAGAAAAATATCCATGAATTATGGTTCTTGTTTTTTTAACTCTGGTATTTTTTTCTGGTAGAGATATGTGAAAGTTTGTATATATAACATTGCATTTAATAATTTGTTTGAATTGAGCATTATGTCAAATATAGCTGCAATTCAATTGCTACTTTTTCAGATACATACAAATACTTGGTTTCAACTTGTTAAGTTTTATCATTCATATATATATATTTTTTTAATTCTGCTGGAAGCTAGTAAACACATTTTCGATCTATACCTTTAACTTTTGTTTTGCATAAATTTGTAATGTATATAACTCTGTTTAAAACTTTCTTCATAATTCAGAATTTAAAAAAAGAAAATAGCTTTTCTTTGTATAAGGTCTGTGTTTAAACATCTAAATCAGAATTTTCTGCTATTTTCTGTAATTGGAATTTTAATTAGGTCTTAATTTGTATTTATTTAAGTTGTTCAAAAAGTACATTTGCGGTATTTATAATCATTGTATATAAAAAATTTTTGCACATTATTTTCTTTTTTTTCATATTATAGTTCTACTTTCCAAAATTGCCTCCTGAGTTGAAGCTTCTAGGAGAAGACTTATGCAAATTTGATTTAATTAGAGGCAAGTATGAATTATTTTGAAATTGAGAAAGTTCATGTGATTATTAGGAAAATATTTAAAAGTATTATTTTTATACTGCATCAGTTTCTGAATTACTGCTTTCATTTAAGTGTAATATAAATTGAGATGTAACCCTTCATTAATGTTTCAGTGAAAAATAGTTTAAATTATATGAAATGAGAAATGATATAACTTGATCAAGCTTTCTTATCAGTAATATTCTTCAAAGAATATGAAAGATGTGTTTATTTATCACACTTATTCCTTTAACTTTGGTTGTTTTTAATAAGCAATAATACCATCTGCCTTGCATTCTAGCAATCATTAATAGATAATTTATGTTTTTTAAAACTTATTATGCATGATAGATACACAGATATTACATGCATGGCTAGTAGACATACAGATATCCACCACTTTTATATATTTTTGGATTGACTTTTTTTTAAAAATTGTAGATAGGTATAATTTTGCATGTATTTAAAAGTTTAATCGTTTCTTTGGTATTTACAAACACATTTCAAGGTTGATTATATTTCGAAGGTTCAAGGATCATAAAGTGACATTAAGAGATCTTAATTTCTCTGATCTTTCAGAATAATTATAATTATTGTATTTTCACATTTAGTGGCTATCCTTTGTTCTTGAAATAGCTGTTTAAATCAGCTTGATGATTATTTATAAATCATTGTTTCATATTAATTTAGTTCAGAAATAGGTGAATTTTGTTTTTAAAAAATAACTTTCAAGCTCAATAAAATAAATTACAATAAATTAATAAATATTACTGAAGCTATTTTATATGGACATTTTTTTTAATCTTTATTAAGTTTTTTATAAAACTATGAGCTAAATTTTCTACTTGACGACATGAAATTTGTTTTAGTCAAGTGTTGAAAGTAAGGAAACTAATTTACTAGTGTATTTGGAGTATATAAACTGGTACCTGGGTACAACAGAAAAGTGTCGTTCTAAAAAGCTGTAGATATTTTCAAAATATGACAAAATTCAAACTAATAAAGATGCAGAGAAAATAATTTTATTCCTCAAAAATATATAAAATGCTTATTTGGTAATGAAATGTTTTGAAAGCTATCTTAAAGCTCCTAATAGTGATGCAATTGAAAAATCTTTGTCAAAAAAGCTCTATCTTTGAGTTATATCTTGTGGAATCTCATTTGATTTTCTACATTATTACAGTCTTTAGTCCTTCTAAAGTTTATGGCTTTTGTTAATTCATCTATAATTTTAGATATCTTCATAGGAAAAAATCATGCAGTGGGATGATTGAAATCACCTCTCAGTAAAATAAGATGACCTGGAAACACAATTCTCTGAAAAATGCGAAAGAATGATACGAATATACCATATGACATCTTGGTGAAAACATACAATTTCTAGATTTTAATTATTAAATGACTTGTAAATAAGGAAAATCTTCAAACAATTTACAGTAGTGATCTGATTCTAGAATAACTGTAATAACATCCTTTTTCATTATTATTCCTGGAAAACTATCACCCTAATTGAAATGGATCAAGAATACAACTGCAAAATCTCAAGCATGTAGGATGCTGCTGAAAAGCTTGTAAAATAGGATAAATACAACCATGTTTGAAAATAGCTGAATTTCACATATTTTAAGTAACAATACCCAACACTATACCCCCTCTATAGGTTAAGCAAATCTTCCACAAAATTAAAACAACTTTTTTGCTACATCATATATAAAAAAATTTTAATTTATATGAAGTGAACTTTTATATGATATAATATATAAAAAATATCAGAAATTAAATAACCATTTAGATAATTACTTTAACTGGAATCTTGTTATGTATATCAGATTGTAAACTACATTACTCAGATATCTGTATTGAAGCAACCTGCATGTAACTTGTGAATATTGCTAGGAAATAAAAGTTTTTAACAGCTAAATTTTTTATGATTAAGAAGAAAAAAAAAAGGGAGGATTTTGAGTTAAAATACAGTACAATTTTGGTAAATGTATGGCTGTAAGATGATGCTTTTGGAAAAAAGTTTAATTTATTTTGTCACAGAAGGACAGGGTTTATTCGGTGAGAATTGGAATGTGTTCCTTTACACCAGAAAACAAGAACTAAGTGACAGAAAATTTTCTCTTTAGCGATTTTACTAAGAGATTTGATAGGGATTTGTTCAACACCTGCCAACTTAGGAAAAGAAATCTTAGATATCTTTTTTAAAATGCCATAGATATTAGGGATTTTTATTCTTTTGCACAAAGCATGAGAAATTCCAAACTCAATGATTTTTAGAGTGCATGTTACAAATAATTAAATGAAAAATAGTATTTGGATCAGGAAATAAAAAAAAATCTAGAATAAAATAACATGGATTAATTTAAAATAAATATTTGGAAATTAATTGAGGTACATTTAAGAGAATCAATATGAGATTAAATTCAGTGATTAGATTCTGATTTATGTTAATTATTATATTTAGTTATGTTAATGTTAATTATTATATTTTCTGTTAATTATTCAAATTTAAAATTCTGATTAAATTAAGAGATACCATTACATCTATAGAGAGAGAATAACTTAGTTTTGATAGGCTAATGATTATATGTTTAATTTTATAGAAAGCACAAAATTAGGTACACATTATAAAAATCAAATGTAAATAACTTGATTTAATAATTAAAAAAATTGATATTGGTTAATTTTAGTAAGTGTTAAGTATGAAAATTCAATAATATTGCAGTTGATTATTTTAATAAGATTATAATCATCTTCAATTTTACCAGTTATTTATTTGTAAGCATGATTTGATTATTAAAGAGGCAAAGTTGACAACTACTTAGGATAACTTAAGTTTCCGAGATTTGTGTTCCAATATTTAGAAAATGCTGTGCAAACAAATTTAATCCAAATTAAAATCTAATATTATTTAAATTAATTTTGAAGCATTATTGTCGAAACATTCCTAATTAATTGCTACTTGTAAATTTTATATTAAGATATTTTAATATATTTTGTATATTAAAAAGTGTGGTGGTTTATAATTTTAATAAATGGCTGATCTTATTATTAAATATTTTTTACATTGTATTAAGAAAAACTTTGTCTTTATTATTATTATTATTATTATTTTATTTGCAATATATTTATTCTAATATTTTAAAACGTTATCTGCAATTAACTGGTTTGCCATTTTAGTGTGTCAAAATCTGCAGTTTGAAACTATATATATAAAAAGTATATATATATGAGGTAAAAAAAAAGCATTAAGAAAGCTTAATCTGGCCTTGTTTGTTAATAAAATATTTGTGAGGTAATATTTCTGTTAATAATTAGACTTCATATAATTTTCAAAACAGATGCAGTTTCATTACAGTTTTAAATTTATTATTTTTTATATGGAAAAATTTCTAACTTTTTGTTGTTGTTGTTGTTGAATATTGTATGAAAGAAAAAATACAGTGTTTTGCATATTCAGTAACTCCTGTAGGTTTTTAATTCCTCTTTATTTTATCACACTTTTGAAGAAAGAGAATGAATAATAACTCATTACATTTTTAAAAAATTTTAATCAGTGTCTTTATTATTAATACTGATGATAACTGCATCAAAAATGAAATGGATGGAATTAATTAATGTAAGCAGCAGTGGCCCTACCAAGTCAATTTGGCTCTAAAAATCGACCTCAAATGCAGGAGTAGTGCTCTTGCTCTTTCCTAGTTACAAACACTCCCTATCTCGCTGATCATAGGGCATAAATATCCTGCATTAATAAGCTCAGAGTACATAATCATGTTTTAAATTTAATTGGGGAAGAAGCAGGCTAATTACTTTGAAAAAAAATGTTTCGTTTTTCAGAAAGTAGCATTAAAAATATTTGTATGTATTTTCTTTATATCAATCCACGAAATTAGCCTTTTTTCCTTAATCCTATCAAATATACATACAAGGTGCCATCTATCTACAACGGCAGATAATGCAACTCTATGATATTGCATATCATACGAAAGAATACCGTAGAATTTTAAAATATATATATATTGCATTTTGGAAATTCTCATAGTAATTAGAGTGACCTGTTGAACATTCTGACAAAATATTAACAATACTGAAATGATTTTGCTGATTATATGACTCCTTGTATTCAATTAAGTTTAGCCACTAATTTTCAGGTGAGATTCAGGTACTTTATGCAGGTGATTTGAGAAAAAGATTATAAAATTTATCTTTTAGTTATATAAATTTTTTTTAAATCAAAGTGCTTGTTGATCGAACAAGTTTTTATCATCCATTATATGTTTTTTGGATAAAAAATATGTAATCCATAATAGTTTGATGAAGACAAAGTTTTTAGCATTTTATATTTATATTTTGTTATGTTATTAAAATTAAATGTGCAATGTATCATAGGTGCTTTCTGGTCCTGTGATCATTGGCAGAGAAGATTGTTTGTGACTCTTGATATTTCAGTATTTAGCGAAGAAGAGAGAGAAAAAATTCCACAGCTTGTAAGTTTTATTATCTTTAAAAGCTTGGTATACAGTTCTGTCCTGCTGTTTATCTACTAACTTATTGATCATAAGTTCTAATGTTTTGTCCAAATTATTAAATTGTAGGTATAATTTGTTATATCCTTGTTATATTGTTATATTGACTGTCAATTTATTGGTGACCCTTCACCTTAAATTATGTGATGTGAAAAACTTATTTCATAACGATGTATTTTTCATCTATTGCTAATAACTGACATATTCAAATTCTCTGTTCATTTATAGAATATATTGGTAAGGGAATATAAATATTATGTTTAAAGTTCAATTTTATTTAAGAATTCCACCACTTAATAATATCGAGGTATAATTTAAAATTTGGGCACTAAAATTATTTTCAGTTGATACAAAAATATTTATCTAAAGGGATAGAGATTAAATTAACTATATTAATTAATTATTATCAATTTAATGAGATGTCATTTTGAATGTAATTTGTTGGTTACTTTTCTAAATGAATTAACTATTTTTAGTTTTTAGAAAATTAACTCATCATATTTGGGTTAATTGTTCAGTGAGAATGCATGTTTGTCTAACATGATCTTTAATTCTAAATTACAGAATCTATTAATTACGGAAAACCTATTAAATTTATTAGAATTATTAAGCATTAAATAAAAAAAAAGTGAAGAATAGATTAAGAATACAAGAATCAGAGCAAAAAAATTAAAAGGCAATGTGGTCCTTTTTTTCTATTATATCTGCAAAGTGTATTAGCAATTCCACATAGAAGTAACTTTGATTTGCAAAATAAATAACACTTTTATCTGAAGTAAGAGGAGGTATAATTAATGCAAGATTCACCTGACTGGGAAGTCATCTTGTCACAAATGTAATTATCAAAAAAATGTTACTTTTATTTTACGAAATGTTAAATTCTTGTAAAGATTAGTGTTAATTGTTTTTGGGTCATTTTTGATTTTAATCATATCATGTTAATTTGTTGCATTTTCACAATTTCTTTCATATACTTTTGTTTTAATTCTACATTATTTTTTCTGTGTGTGTGTGTGTGTGTGTGTGTGTACATGTGCACATGTGTATATGTGTGCAAATTTATATGTCTTTATAATATCGAAATATGTTCTAATTTTGTTGCATTTTTAATCTCAAAATTTAATATATAAAGTTTTTCCTCCTTTTCTGAAAGAATTTTATAAAACTGGCTTCTTGTTTCTTAGGGTAAGATTACACGAAAAGATCTACCACATTATGTTGAGTAAGTATATTTTTTCATTGAACATTTTTAAATAAAGTTCATTGTTGCATAAATCAGTTTTATATTTTTAGAATTCTTAATTCTATGATTAAAAACTGTGCAGAGAAGATTATTCAACTTATAATTTAAAAATTGTGTAATTATTTAAAAATATTTTTAGGCTTATGCTTAGAATATATTTTAATTAGTAATTTTATTTATAAGGATATTTTGAGCGTAATTAAAGAAACCTTTTATGAATAGAAAGATTGTTACTATTTTAAAATGTTATTCTTGAATTGTAGCATAATTTTTTTTATGAGAAATGGGTATTCTTAGTTAGATGCTTTTTTTTTTGTAATGTATTCATGCATTATAATGATATATTTGTTAAAAGATAATGGCTACTTTAAAAATAATTTTTTGATTCATAATAATGCATGTGACTTTATCATCTATATTTCTACTTGCCTTATAATTCACAAAAAGACCAAAAACATTATTCCTGGATGCATATTTTTTTTTCTTTAACATAATTTTACTTTCATTGTAGAGAAGTATATGTGAGTTTTTATTCATCTCAAAGCAAATTAAGATAATTATGTAATGCATTATGTAATGCATTATGTAATGCAATTATGTTTGTGCATTTTTTGATAATTTCAATATCCTTTAATTACAAGACAAAAATTGCTATTCTTTAAATAATTCTTTATTTGTAAAAACTAGTTGCCAAAAAATTCTCTAGCTAAAATGTAAGACGTTTCTTGATTCCCCCCCCCCCCATCAATCTTTTAAGTATCGCCACATTATCAGGAATAAATCTTATGCATTTAAATTGAATTTTGGTTATGTTTAACATTAAAGATGTGCATTGAAATATAGCAAACCACTGATGACCCATTTATTAGAAAACAGATTCAGTCTTTAATAATGATTTTGTAGTTATGTTGTGTTTAAGACATAAAGTTATACTTAAAATGAAATGTGCATGAGTTGTGTTATTTTGTGACTCATTTCCATTGCTTTTTACACTTTCGTATACAAAGTATATTAAAAGAAAGTATTGTAATTATCAAAAAATTCAAACTCTGCCCCCTTAAAATTTATAGATTTCAAATTTCAAACAAAATCCATTCAAAGGATGTTTTTTTGGTTACACAAATATAAGTGTCAAGGATTTGATGATGTTTTGGTCTGTTATTTCACAAGCATGTAAATGCAATAACTTAAAAATGTAGCGGTTTAAATATATGAAATTTGGTATATGATTTTGTGATTACAATTGTAGTTCTGTGTCAAATTTTAATTTTGATAACTCACCAAAAGAGCTTCCAAAATATTTATTTGGCTTTCTGGTACTTGTCTATTAACACCATTGCAGCAATTGATTACCAAAGATTGTACTCTAATAGGTCCTTTAATAACCATAACTGTTGTTAATAATACATGACAACATTTATTTGAGTGCGTGTGAGAAAGTTTCAAGGAGACCACTTCGACATCTTTTAATTTCTATGATTTTTTTAACCTAATTTTTCAAGAAAAATAATTTGCTTTTACTGGTGTCCTTAATTTTACCTATTCAGATACATCTGAACATGAAAATCTAATAAGCACTTATAAAAAAAAGTACTTTCAATAGAGAAAAAGTTATTTTAAATTATTAGAACAAAAAAAGTGCCTAGAATTTTGCACAAGTATTTTTTTACAAAACAATTAGTATATCAAATAACTAATAGTCTTAGTATAGATAAAATATTATTTTTCTTTTGGAAACCTACTCTTATTTAAAAGGAATAAATTTCTATGCTTTTTTCTCCCTTTAAATAATTATTAATGTTATTATAGAGATTTGGATTATTTTTGTGTCTGATCTATAGGCAGAATAAAGTCTCTTTTCATGAGCATAAATGAAATCTTCTCTGAAAAATAGTTATTAGAAAAAAAGTTGAGCTATTAAAATATTTAAAATCACCTATAATTATTTAATTTTTGCTAAGTATATTGCATAGAGAAATGAACATTTTTAGTATTGAATATTAGTTTCTAAATATGCATAATTCCTTTATAATATGGATTAATAAATATAATTTCAGTGGTAAAAAGGTTGGAATGACATATGCAGGATATGTAGAACGATCAGCAAGTTTCAGGGAGCCAGACTACTGCATAAATCTGTTACAGAATTGCTTGGGAACTGATGCCATGTGCTTTACTTCATTTTTTGAAGAAAGAAATAAGTAAGCATTAGTTCTTTTTTATTCTTTATTATTATCAGATTTTTTATTATTGCTATAACTAGCATTATAGAAAAGCTAATTCTGAATTGATTTTTTTCTGTTTATAAATGGTTTATGAGTATTATATCTATTATATTAAAATTACTATCTTTTAATGCAATTATTTATAAAAATATATCTATTATCATTAATTATCAAAAAGTTATTTATGGACTCATAAGTTCTCTACTCCTGTATCCACCCATTTCACATAATATTCAGAGAGTTGTTGAAAACATTACTTAAATTCAATATCAAAGAGGATATCAGCAGATTTCATTTGCATTTCCAGAAACATTATTCTTTCTGTTTAATTTTAGCCTTTGAAACAGGTAAAAATCTTCTTTTGGTGAATTCAAAACAAGCTCAAGAGAAAAATATCATACTTCATAAAATAGGAGTAGTATAACATCACAAAATGTTTATTCATTAGTAACCAGTGCACTGTCTGTGGCAAAATTAGTTCGTTTTGCCCACGTTTCAATTCAATTTTTTCGTTTCATAATCAGTTCAGATTATTATTATTATTATTTTCAGTTTTTCATATTCAGCCATTTTTAGTTGTTGTTTTTTTCAGTTTTTAAGAAATGCTCCACATTTAAATGATTAAAGTTAAATTAAGTTTAAATTATTTTTCTTGAAATATTTTATTTTTATAATAAAGACCATTTTAGTGGTAGTTTTTGATTTCTATAAATTTCTTTTACATAATAATTTTTCAATTTATAATTCCCTTTTCACAATATATCTAAATATTGGTAGAATGTTTGGAAATGCTATTAATATTCAGAAACAAGCATTTTATTCGAATGTCTGTTATGTTTTTTCAAGTGTTTGTATTAATGATGATGCATATCTGAACACTTTTCATTTAATTATCCATGTATTATAATTGACTTAGGATTGAAAACCATATCTAAAACTTTTATTGTATTGCTATATTTTTACATAAATGAGTTCATTTACCATAATACTTTATATTCATATACATTTCGGGATTACTATTTTTAATTACTTTTTGATTTCTGAAATTCTAAGTTATATTCAAGTTTCTTTAATTGTAATAAATTTATCCACAAATTGATTTAGAATTCTAATTACATATTTAAACTAAATCTGCCATTAATGCTTCTTAAATAAAAATTTATGTTATTCATATACTGAATTAATTTTTCATGGCATTAGATTTTAGATTTCGAGTTTGCAATTCATCAGAACTATTCAATATAAAAACAAAAATATTCTGTGTGTGAAGGATGAAAATGGCTAAAATTTTCGGAAGGAAAAACGTGAATATATTTATCATGTTTTTCCTTCCTTTCCATGTGAACAAAAATTAGCAAAATAACTGAAAGTTCCTCTTTTTTTTTTTCTTCAGGGGGGGGGGGGGGGTAATAAGTCAGTATATTAAGGGTGGGTTTTTTTATTGTAATAAATAAATAATAAATTCATGATGCTTTAAGAAATATTGATGTTATATCATGATGACAATGTTTTAAAAAAATCTATTTAAACACTAGTTTCATCACCTGTTCCATTCTATTTGTGGTTTCCTATTGTAATTTGGAAACTAAAGTTTGTAGCTTCTGAATTTCTTAAATTTGGTTTATAAAGATAATTTTGCCTAAACTAAATTAAAATATATAATTCATATAAAGCCTTACATTATGAAGACAGATTCATAAAAATTTCAATTTTTCTGATAAAACCAATCTTTTTTTTATTATTATAAAGGAACCACAAAATACTTTCTGTTTCTTCCACTCTCCTTTATATTTTGTCGGTTTTTCTCTATTTTGTCTGGAAATGACCTTAGCTGTAGATCACGATATTTAAAAATATTACTCAGTATTTAAACCAGCATCATTAAAAAGTATTGTTTGCATTATAAAATGGAATATAAATCATTTTAATGAAACAGCTTTTTTTTTTTTTTTTACTTTTTTTAAGTTATTTTCCAGAAATGACAAAATTAGATTTTAATTGGTATGTAATTATGTTTATATCAGAATTTCAAAAAAAGACTCCAAAAAGGACATTCACACCTTCCAAAGTATATGTATATAAAATTCGTTAGCTTTAGCTACAAATTGTCTGGTCTGTATATTTCCAAAGACATGTGAACATTCCTGTTTATTAGTGTTAGAGTCGTCATCTAAATGTGTTTTTGTAATTTAAAAAAAATGAATGAGCCATTGTCTGATTTTCAAAATCAAACAATGGAAGAATATTTATTCTATAATTATGCTACAATGACTTAAATTGAAAAGTTCCTACATCCTTTCTTAGCCTAGCAACTTTGAATTTTTCAATGCAATCTTTGATACACTTTGTGTCTTAGTTCTGGAAACCTCATAAAAGTAGTTAGATTTTCACTTGTTGTTGTTATTATTTTATTGAATGAACTTAGGAATGAATCCTAATAATTTTAGCTACATTATTCTACCATTTATTTGTAATGCAGACTTTCATAGCTTTTTACATACCTTTAATTTGAGTTAGCACTTAATTTAAATTTCAATACATTTCAGGAAAACTTATCCAGCATCTGAAAGTCTTGCTGAACTTCAGAAAAGGCTTCATCCAGATCCTTCGCTTGCGAGGTAGGTATTTTAGAGTAAAATAATTTACATGTTTTGCTTTTAAATGTAATTTCTAAACCATATCAATGCAAATAATAATCTATAAAGTGAAATTATTGTTAAAACATTTAAATAAAAAGATACTTTTATCCTTTTCTAGCAGTGGGATATTTCACATTTCAATCTATCAATCTTTAAACATACTGATCTACTGAAACCTAAGATATTACTTTAGATTTAAATTACAAAAATATCCCTTTTTTTTCCTTCCTGGTATATTGTTTATTTATGCTAATATGACATTACGAATTTACTTTAAATTGTTTCATAATAAAGCTGCATATTACAGTTAAATTGCTTTTCTAAAAAAGCAATAGATTTATTTTTGTAACTAAAAAACTTATTGGAACTCATGTTCCAATATGTTTCTTCAAGTAATCCTTCATCTTTTTTCAATAGATTTTGGACATTTTCTGCTTTGTTCTTTTTTTGTTTATTTATTTTGGTGATAACTGTATTAAGTTTTTAAAAAATATGGATGTATTTGAAATTATTTTAAGGTTTATTTGTTTGTTTTATTTTTAGTTTATATTTGTTATAAGTTTGAATTATTAAAAATCAATTTTTTTTATCACAGAAATATTTGATGATTTTGTTAAACAATCTGAATTAAAATCATATAATTGGATTATATTAATTTTGGATTAAAAATAAAAATAACATTTGAATTTTGTTATTTCTAAGCTTTTAAATTTTATCAGTACAAGTGGATTATTTACATCATTATAATAGATTAGCAGCAGAATGATGATTATTTAGCTCTCTGAAATAAAAATAAAAAAATTCAAAAACTATTGAGTTAAAAAATGTTATTCAAATTTTAAGTATAATTATAGATATTTGGATTTAGTTTGAGATGTTTCATATACTTGCCATCAATACTTGCCAAATTCTGCAAAACTCTTTGAAATATCAAGACATCAATGCTTTTGGTGGCATCCTGAATGGTAGTTTTGAGCTCAACAATTGTTCCATTCCTATTTGTGTTAACTTGGCCTTTAATATTAATTAAGAAATTACTCACAAGAGTAGAGATCAAAAATATATAGCAACCAAAAGATTCCCATTCCAGTGGCCTCTGGGTACCTCAAAGCCTGAATGCATTCTTCAAAGTGCTCTTTCTGGACTTTAAACGTTCCATCGGTTTGATGGAGTAGTGCTCTGTTCTGCATGAACTACATCTGTTCAAAATCTATATCACTTTGAATAATATGTAGGACATCATTTTTAAAACTTTTGACATATCATTCACCAGTCTCCATGCCTTCAATGAATATCCTACTAATTATTGAGTGACTTGACAATACACACTAAGCGGTTTTGGGTGGAGAGACTTCTTGATTACGAAATGGGGTTTCCATACCCCAGGTGTGGCAATTCTGTTTATTGATGTGCCCATGCCATGTGAAAATGGGCTTCATCACAAAAGCAAACTATATTCAAGTATTTAAAAAAAATTCCTGTTTGTTAATCATATTGACAACAGTACTGACAAAGCACAAACATTGTTCTATGGCAAAGGTGCTGAATGGCTGATGAGTTTGAATTTTTATAAGGAAAGAAGTCTTCCAGTTAATTCTGACCTGGTGAGCAGCTGTTCTGATCAATGTCCTTGGGTTATTTTGTATCACAATTTGTATATTTTTTTCCATATCTGCTAGCATTTTCACACTGATTCAACAACCAGCATTTGTCATGAAACATCACATGAACAACACCAGTTCTCCCAATTTTTTTTTATTATATTGTTATTATGCTTTAACTGGTTGTTTCAAACCTGTACTCAGCCACAAATTTACTTTGAACTGCAATCAAGCCATTATTCCTCACATAATAGGACTTGACAATTGTTATAAGGTCAAAAATGCTGTATTTCAATATTTTCATTGAAAAATGAACGAAAACAACAATAAGAGTGTGTATATTCAAGAAAAATTCCACATACCTCCATTCAACTGGCAAGTTTTAGCTTACTCTTATCAACATTTCAAAAATCAGGTGTATTTTCATATTGCTCAATAATTGTCACCCTATAATTTGTTGTCTAGGGCAGTTAGTTGTATATAAATGTATTAAAATACTATTAAGTTTTAAATTTAAAAAAATTAAAATGTGCACCTTGTGTATAAATATATATACATCTGTCTCTCTCTATATATAACATTTTTCTTATGCCTTATTATAATCATTTAAAATTCAAATTGAATGAAAGAATTAATATTTTTCTTTGCATTTTTTTATATACATGGATGAATGAAATGTAATTGATTCTCAAAAGCAGTATTTTTTACATAAGTTATAGCTAAAGTGATTTGAAAATGTATCAAGTTTAAGATTTCAGTACTTGTGTGAATTTATATGAAATATAAGTTTCTGGAAGATTCAGTTAATTCCTTGGTTTCTGATGTTCTTGTTTCTAATCTGATGTTCCTGGTTTCATGAGACCTCTTTCCACAAATACTTACCAGTAGCAAGACTTTTTTTAAAAAGCTTCTTATGAATTAAGTGAATAAACAAATTTAGCTACCATTAAGTATAAGACTAATGCATGAATTTTTTTACTGTTAATTGAATGTTCCTATTGAAATAATTGTATGCTTTTCCATTTTGAATATTTTAGCTAAAACAATCCTTGTAAGCGGATTTTACTTTATTCTACATGAACTCAAGAATAAAATTGGCATAGAATGTTTTCTTTATAAGTATAAAGGTTGTTTCAATTCCAAAGTATGTTGTCTAGCATTTGGTATAAAAAAATTATATTCAATTTTTGTACATGAGCTACCAATATGATCATTTGTAAATTAATTATAAAACATAAAAATAAATATGTATATTTAAATTATCTAAAGTGTATTTTATGATTTTCATATGTATATGTATTTCTCTTTGTTTAATTTCAGATTGATCCAATCATTTGAATATTTTAGAACTGGTGATATGTTTAAAGCACTTTATTATGCTAATAAAGCCTTAATGATAAATCCAGATAACATTCAAGCTCGTGTTACCAGAGGAACAATGTAAGTGCTACAATTAAAAATTATTTTACTATCACACTCTTATCAATATATATTTGCAAGATAATATTTTCAAAAGTGGGGGGGGGGGGTAAAGTTTTTGTTGACATGATTATGTTACAAATTTCATTTTTGGAATCTGCTATAGAAATATAATTTAATCTGCTTCTATTCATTGCAACTTATTCTTTGTACTTTCTTTATTATTCATACCTGATTTTTATCTTAATGTATGGCACATCAATACACCCAGTATTGCTCAGGATGAAATTTTTATCCTTTTTACTAATGAGACTTTAATTAACTATCATAGAAAATTCATTAAAATTTTGTTAATTTGCCAGTATTTTTTAACAAAGCTTAAATTGCTTCACTGCAATAGCATATATTTATAGAAAATGTTACATATCATACCAGGTTTTGAAAGCTATAGGATTTAATTTCAACAGATTTTTTGTAACCATATAGTATGTGAAAAAGTAAAAATGTAATTTAATAATTACATTCACTGTAATCCCTATGTAATCATGAGCAAATGACATATGTATTCATGAGCACAATTTACTTTTAAATCAGAGCTTATTTTATTTTAAATATTATAATGCACGAAATCTCTTATCATCTACAATTATATTTTTTCTAAAAATTAGAAAGTCTTTGTTTCTTTGCATCAAAAAGTTTCAATAATAGAAGTTTTTCAAAAAAAATTATAAACCTTTTAAAGCTTTAAAAAAAAATTTTAACTTGTGGAGGGAAGTTTCTTTAGTTATTAATATTTTTGAAGAATGAAATATTTAGTTGAATATTGAGAATGGCAGTTTAAATAAAAGCAAAAATTTTAACAGAAAATTTTATTATCTTTCGAGCATTAAAAGCAGTTAGTCGAATTTGGAATTAATTGTTAAATAAAAGGGGATCTCAAAATAATTATCAAATTAATATCATTTTGAATAAAGTAGAATAAATTTTATTTAAAAAATCTATTTCTCTTCTGTTAAGTATTTTAAATTCAGTTTGCTTGAACTCCATCATGTTGTTTAATGGCACAATACAATGCATGTGCAAAGGAAACATAAATTTTTAATTAATAAAATTAACTATTTAATTAAAAGCCACAAATGCTTCTCTAAAAACTTCCTTTTGCTTCACAGTACTTGTAAGAAAAATTTGAAGAAAATTTATTTAACATTTTTGATTTCCATAGAGAAGGGGAAAATTGGCATTTCTGGTTTATTTATAAAGATTGCTCCCGCCATTTTTAGTAACTAATAGATATGTTATATTTTTTGTGGAATTTTAGTTTGCTTCAATAATTTTTTCTCTTACTATAACTTTTCTATGTAGCTGGTGCAAATATACAAAAAAAAAAAGCTTTGACTTCAATTTTATTACTGGTATATTAGCTATATGAAAATAAATTATTCAAATAACCAAAAAAAAAGTTAAAGACAAACAAATTTATTCAAAATTTAGCAACATTCCTTGTTTCTATCTTTGCCTGATTAACAACTTCTGAATCATATCTTCAAAAATTTTAGATGCTTTAATTTTTTCTGAATTTTTCCATTCAGGCTGCAAATAAAATTTATTATAAATTTACGAGTTAGTACAGGAGAAAATTTGCATTTTCCATTCCAGCCATGTTGAATCTTATTTGTTGTGCATACATGAAAATCAAATACAAAATTTTTGGTCTTGTTAGGCTTCTAAACTTTTTTTGACATTTTTAGAAATCATTTTAGGATATGTTTAGAAATCATGTTAGGAAAGATCACAGATCTTTATTGTAATAAAAGTTCACTTAATTTCTTGATATTGATAATTTTATCATTTTCATTTAGGTTTTTAGGTTTTTTTCAAAATTAAAGGACTTAATTTTTTTTTTTTTTTTTTTTTACAATAGAAGGCATTATGCAAATACAAAAATAAATCTTTAAATTTCAATTTAAAGAATACACATTCAAAATAAATTCTGTAAAAAAATTTTTTGTTCTGTAAAAGCTATGCATTGTTATAAAGTAAAAAAAAATGTGTTTAATTTTTGCAACAATTTATCACTATGCATCCTGATCAACTTCAATAATAATAAAATTTGGAAATAAAAATTAATTAAAAATATTAATTAATTAGTATATCAAAAATATTATTCCTTCCTAGACACTGTATTGAATTTGAATGTTTATTTTAATTTAGTGATAATAATTGTGTTTACTTGTGATCAAAATAATTACTTATAAAGAAAGATTCATTTTTTGACTTCATGGCTGTGTCATATTGATTAAAAAATTGGGCAATTTGCAGTTTCAGTAAATAAATGTTTATTTTTATTTAAACAGAAATGCAAAATGGAAAAAATTATAAGTAAAAGAATAGTTTGAGAGATTTTGGATTAAATTCTTGTACTGCACAGGTTTTTGAAACTTAACTGGCTCATTTTCATTTCACCTATACATTTCTTAGATATGCCAATTTGGGGAAATTAAGGAAAGCTTTTATTGATACTGAAGATTCCTTAAAGATAGATCGGAATAATGAGACAGCAAGAAAACAGATGTCAGAGTTGTTAGTCTCTGCTTCAAGGATGTAAGTTATTTATTGTTTTAATTATTTAAATATGATGGTAAACTTTATTCATAAATATAACATTGCTATTTTTTACTAACCTTAATGTTTAATTTATAAATAAAGATTACCATGAGTTGTTTTTTAATATTTAAGGAAAAAAAAATTCTTAAAATATTTTTTTTTCCAAATTCAAGTACTGATTACAATGATGTTGCCAATATCTACTTATGGTTTTTACATTTATTGAAAATTATTTCTAAGAGCTGTTTTGTAGACCCAAACCGTACCACTAAGTTATTAGTATTTTATTAAGCTTTTGGAATTAAATATTTTGAGTGCTGCAAAGATATGCAAGGGAGCATGAATAACTAGATTGCCATAAAAGCAACATGAGTTCTAAGAAAACTGCAAACTGCTTCACATTACAGCATGCATCATACAATTGCTTATGTACAAGATGAAGGACCATTGCAAAGTACAGTGTATGTATATAGACTACTTCACTCAGCTTTCATAGAGATCTGTGTTTTTAATCAGTATTTCTTTTAAATATGACCTTGTTGATCCCCTAGTATTGCACTTTGTAGCATTTGGCTTTAGAGACTCTTGAAATCAACAGTGTCAGAAGCAATTACAGGGTGGAGGAAGAAATTTTCCAATGGGAGGGCAAACATCACCAATGTGCAACAGTTCCTTAATTTAGCTTTAAAATAATACTATAATTAATGAAATATTTAAATCAAAGTAATTAAGTATATAATAGCTAATTTAATTATAAGAAGTAACTATTAGCAGTAATTAAATATTTGTATGATGTTAGGAAAATAAGGATTGTGCAACTAAATGACAAGCAACATTATAGAATAAAGAATCTGTAAACTAATTGCAAATGAAATGTTAATGAACTGATATTTTGCACAAATTTGCACTGTTATTTAAGTTTTATAACAAAATAAAATAAAAGCCTAAAATATTTAAAAATAATTGATTTTTATTAAACTTCACTATTGAATAATACTGTTTATCAAAAGGTGTCATCCCAACAAAATTGCTATTTAATACTGTGACCAGTCTTCATCTGATGGCTATCATTCTGAGCGGTAACAATACCTTGAATATTTATAAACCATTATTCCATGCATTGATTTATCTTATATAACACATACTCAACCAACTGCAGCAGCATCTAATCATATAAATTGTAGTTTTCCTGCAAAATAAAAAAAAACTAGTTATATCTGTCTATTGTATAGCGGATTGATTTAAAAAAAAGAAAGAAAAAAATCATAACTTTTGTGTCACTTTCTATTTGTTTTAATAACCATATTTTCTGCTAAAAAAATATTTGCCTTTAAAAAATGAATTATAATAATTTGCTTTCTTGGATTAATAAATTTTCTCCATAGAAAAACTTTATTTCTAATAAGCCAGTAGTTAATGAGTATATGGAGCATCTGAGCATTCCCTTTATACTTTTTTTAATATTGGAAGTTTCTAAACCACTCATCAATTACATTTAGTATGTCTTTCTTCCGTACTAATTACCAGATCTCCAGTATTAAAGCAGTTGAGACTATTCAGCAGTCTATTCAGGAAAGTAAAAGATTTTGCTGCTTACAACTTGAAGTTTTATGCTAAGTATCTCAAACTGCTATTTGATACAATTTTTTATTTTGTTTGAAAAAAGTTATGTAGGAGGTCTCAATTAATTTGGGATAATTAATGCTTGTATGATTGAGGTCAGACAGGAGTACCTAGGTTCCTCTGAATTTCTAAATTAATATATGTTGTCTTCCTTCAAACCATCAACGGCAAACTAATTACATCTATGGTAGTGATGTAATTGTTGGGTCACTGGTGATCAAAATGTTTCTCAGTTTAAAAGGATCCTAACTAATTATGTTACAATTGCAAAATCACATAAATATATTTCTTCTTATTCTTCTTATTCTTCAGTACTAAAAAAATGGTGACCCATCCTAAAAATTTCCCTGGTGACTTATTCTATTTATTTACAACATTGGTCTTAGAATTCCATAGAAAAGAAAGTGTAAGAAGAAACTAAGATTATTAAAAAAACCTTTTAAAATTAAAGAGGTCTCAATATATAATTGATAACTATTATTAGTCACATAGCTTGTGTTTCATATTTTTACTAAAAAATAAATAAAATTATTGTATAGAATATTTTGAAATTAGAACCATACTTTTGTTGTTCCTTATATATATATATATATATATATCAAATTCTTAACTATTCAATTTTTTTTAAATGCATGACTTAATGTAATAATTTTTAAAATTATTGAATCTTGCATGTTGAAAGGAATTCCAACTCTATACAATTTTGTGTGTTCCTTTTTAAACTTATTTTTATTCCTTAATTTAACTCTTTGGATAAATTTTTTACATCTACAAGACCAAATGCAAAAAGAAGAAGGAAAGGATTGATAAATATGTAAAATTACTGGTGGCTATCTATATATCTATTAAAGACAGTACATAATTATAAGTTCAAAAAGAAAAGTAAAAAATCATCTTTTGATTTCCTTTAGATTGAAGGCAGACTTGCTTAATAGTTTATTAACAAAGCCAAAGTTAAAGAGTTATAATATGGAAATAAATTTCCATGCCTTAATACCTTATTTTTCTTTTAAGGTTCTTGTTAATATGAAAAGTTATAAGTTTCTGAATTTCAAATTTGTTCTTATAAATTCTAATTGAAATTACATTTTATTTTTCAGTTATCTATGTGCGAAGGATTATTTAATGTGGCATGATTCCCTGCTTTTAGCTAAGAGTTATAATCCAGATAACTGTGAAGCTGAAGAATTGCTGTCAAAAACAATAGTAATTTTTTAAATTATTAAATAGTTTTTTTTTCTTTAATTCATTAAACATAATTGCTATTTTATCCAAAAATATTTTAAGTATATGTTGAGTTGCTTTTTGTGTATAGACCAGCTCTATTATAAAATGTAACATACAATTATTACTTGATAATATGGTGCACATGTTGCAGCTTTGAAATAAATATTTCTCAAAAACAAAATGGGTATTGGGGGGTTGGATGGTGGATAAATGGAATGTATGCAAATCTGCCAGTATGAATTCTTTCAGATATAAAGATGCCTATTGGATTCTTTCTATTATGTTTAAAACTTAATGAAAATATCACTTTTCTTATTTGTGTAAAAATTTTCTTTCTTGAACTTAATTAAAACAGAGGCTTAAAGTGGACAAAAAATTAAAATTGGGAGCAGCAATGGCCCTTCACAAGTTTTTTTTTTTTTTTTTATGAATGTTAATTTTATTGATGTATTACAAATGAGAGACTAAATTTCTATTGTACTTGAATGCTGATATGATATACTGTAGACTCATTCAAAAACTGACTGAATGTATAAATTTTTGATAAATTTTATTGTAGTTAGAACAATGTTTAAATATTCAATATTAACGATTTTACATTTTGCCAAGGATTCGGTACTCAAAGCTGGATTTTAAATATTTTATGAGATTTCCATGATTTTTCAAAATATTTGTTGATTTTATGCATAGGACTCTCAGAAACTTTTTGAATTATGATTTTTTCTTGATTAATAGTATATTCATTTCTATCACTTACAAATAATAAAAAATAAAGTTACTATAGGATTTATGGTCCATGTGGGCTCTTCTATCAGCCTGTTTTGTTTAGTAGACATGCCAAAACTCACTATGTAAATACAAAAAGACGGAAATATGAATTTATATTCAATAACTGGGGAAGCTTCCAATATTTACTATCAAATTGTAAACAAAATATTTTCTTCTAATCAAGGTGTTTCTACTTTTTTTAATTCTGTAGCCAGTAGTAAAAATTATTTTGATTACAGTTAAAATTTTATTCATTTAAACTTATTAAGAATGTTAAAAAAAATCAATTTTCTGTCTAGCCTTACACATATTTTTTGAAATATTTTATCTTTTATGTTTTTCTAAGCTTTTTTATAACTCATATTTTACATCTGTGAAAATCAAAATGATAAACAAATCCATTCTTCAGAGAAACTTACAGGGATTACTTTCTATTACTTCAATTAAAGCAAATTTCATATAGTGACAATTTCGAATTATGCACTTAAATTTATTATGCTTTTTATTAAGTATCTAAATGAATTTTATTTGATTGCATAAACTGAACAAATAAATTATAGTTTGTGGTGTAGTACATTTCCATTTACATTATTTTTTGTTTAAAATAAACTCAGGCTTTGCATTAACATTAATTTTATGAACATCATGTTTACATTGCCAGAAAAAGCTGTACATGTAAAATTATATTATGTAGTTACAAAAGTGCCCATCTCCGAAAGAAAATTTCTGGGGAAGTAAAATTTTTGTTTAACCAAAATGAATATTGTGCCTTTTAAGATGACCTTAATACTTCTTAATAATTGCCTCATTTGTACTAGAATTCAGCTCCTCTAATTTCTGTATTTCTGTAAACATCTGTGTAGTAGTTGAATAAAAGAAATTAATTCTTTATTTCCAAATTGACCTGTCACTTTTTTACTTAAAATAACTTAATCAAGATTTTCCTTTAATTCATATTAGAAAGTTCTAAAATTCCAGACAGATTTGATTATCCTTCATCCCAAATGTCCCAGCATTAAGCCTCTCTAATGCGTAATGTGTGCATGATGATATTCTTTCATTCTAAATCGATGCTATAAATGTTCTGGATTCAGAATCTGATGCATTTACTTAAAAGAATAAAAAGAAGCAGAAAAATATTCAGAGCATAGTATTTAATGAAGAATAAATGAAAATAAATTTTCATTACATTATTTGGAGGAAAGAGAGCAAAGGTAGAATAACAGCGAAAAATAATAATAAAAAATATATGCAGCAAAAAGATAGTTAATTGTTGTCATAAAAATATAATATAAGAAATATATATGAAGTATAATCAAAAATTTCATAGAAATTACTGAAACTACTGAGTAAACACCATAAGCATATATGAGATGAATTGGAATAATGAATTCAAGTCAAACTGCAGTGTCGCTTTTCATTTACAGAATTTATCAATTTTCTTCTGCTAGAATGTTGTGCAATTTTTGCAGGTGCCTCCCAGAAGCTGATGGAATTTGCCTCTCTCATACTTATAAGTACATAATTGAAATTTCAGTGAACTAAGCATCTTAAATAATACTAAATTTTATTACATATTCATATTATTTGCACAAATATTACACCCATATAATTAAAGCATCCAAACTTCTTTATACTTTGCTTACCTTGCAGATGCTTTTTCTGGACTCTTGTGTCCGTCCTTATTTTATTCAGAAAGTAAAGTTTGTTTGCTGGTATAAATGTCGAGAAATTGGACTGGCCTGCTGAGAATTCAAATTTCAGTCTCATAGAACTTTCTGAATTAAACTGAAACACTGAGCATAATTTATCAATGATGGAGTTTGTCAGTTTTCTCATTTGGCCAATATATGAAAGAAACATTTCAAATATAGTACATAACCTTCTTCATAATATAGCAGTTGTCATTGCAACAAAAGGTGGCTTCACTTTATATTACTAAGTGAGAGCGCGCTGAAGTGTGACATGGGTTTCATCTCCGTTAATCATCCAATCGCATTGAGGCACAGCATGACTCAACATTTCCTCCTCGCTAGAAAGAACGGGGAAAATATATACTGAATAGCTCCCAGGGACAAGGCGCGCGATGCTGTCGGTTGCAAGATAAAGTTATATTTTTGATAATAAATGTAAAGTAATTGCTTCCAAACCTTTACATAGAGTCAGATTTTGATAAATAATATTTATGGATTAATCAATTTCATATGCATGTTATAAGCAAGAAACATGCATGGAACCTTTTGTTTAAAAAATAATACATATATTCCTAAAAATAAAATCTACACAAAATCATGTATAAATATTGCACACACTAAACAAAATCATGAAAAAAAAATTGTAAGTCATAATTAGTTTTTTGAGGAGTGTATGTACCTAACTCATTTTCTTTGCCACCTTTTCATTTTTCTCTTTCTTATGTTATATTTTGTATGACAATAGTTAATTATATTTTTTTCTGTTGGAATCATAGATTTGTATTATTATTATTCATTCTTATTCTTTCTATGCGTTTCCTTCTAAATGATGTAATTTATAATTGTTTTCATTTGTAAATAAATGCCATAAAAGCATCTAAAGAGAAAATGAAATTTAAAGGTGTCCAGATATCTCTAATTTAAGAGCATATGTTAGTATACAATTCTAATATGTGTACAAATAAAAGGACTAATGTGATAAAATGTATTGCTATGTATGATTCATAGTTTATTGCTAGGAAAATTAGATACTTGATTTATGAATATGCAGATGTATTTAACATATTTCTGGGCATTCTGCAATTCAATACAACAAATCTATCCAAGTTTGAAAAATATTTATTTACCAAAAATTTCTCTTGGTTTAACTTCTTTTAGAGAATATGTTTCAATCAGCTTCTTTTAGAGACTGTGTTGAGATCCAGTTCTTCTGCAATGCCAATATCTTTTTCAATATTAGCAGCATTCAATTTAAATTTTCACATAAATTTCCCTATATGTACCACTTTATATTGATAAAGAAAGTAATTATGCTATGTTTTATGCTTGTACAGTTAAAAAATATTTAATTCAAATAATCATATTTCCTGGAGTATTTCAAATATTTATTTTAATTGTAACATAATGTACTGATAGCATATAGTAACATTTCTGCAAGTGTCATATGATTTGATTGAAAACTATGTGTGTTATAAATATACAGTAAAACACAAGCACAAAAACTTTCGATTTTTCGATAAATCTTTTATATTTTCCAGTATGTGCATATAATTTTTATGAAAATGCATGTAAGTATTGTACACACTAAGCAAAATTATAGATGAAAATTGAAAACCATTATCAGCTTTCTGAGAAATGGAGTGTGCCCAATACTTTTAATTCTTCTCCAATTTCTGATCAGCCTCCTAAATTCATTCATGATTGAATCTTCATTGTAAAATGTGAATTCATACATATTGTGTACATAATTAAAATCAAGGACAATTTCTTCAGTCTTGTGGGAGGAACTCGAAAGTGGTTGGTTAATTTTGATCAAATAGTATAGGTTGCTTTAATTAGCTTTGTCTGTGTGCTAAGAATTCACAATAATGAAGTGTACCAGCTCCTGTTTGTCAAAGTGGCATGGAGGTTTTAAATAGTAGAGTAAAATTTATAGAAAGAGTAAACTGATTTTATAAAATAAATTGTCCTTCATTTTTGTTTCTGGTGAAAGAAAACCCTCCTACTGCCAGCCCAAACACAGAAAGTAATTCATTTCAATAGCATTCATCAGTCTGCATGCTGCTGCTGGTTAAGAACACAGCCTAAGAATAGAAATACAATTTTCTAAACTGTTAAAAGCTTCTTCAGCTCTGTGAGTTTCTTTGGTTCTACTCATTGGCTAATAAATTAGCATATTATTCTGTGACTAGAATATTTTCAATCAAAATTACTGAATGAAAGCCCTTTCTTGCTTAAAAAATAGTAACCTCAAAGTTAAAATTGAACAAGATAAATTTCTGGTTTGATTCTTCGTACTCATTGGGTGCTGACTATACTAAAAAACTTGTCAGGCAGGAGTTTTTTTTTTTAAATCAATATACAACAAAGTCTAGGAATTCCACTTAAAGCAGTTCTGTAAGTTTTTTTTTTTTTTTTTTTTTTTTTTTTTGTAATACTAATGTCTTGCATTTTGCATTGTTTCTTTTACTTAAGTCTCTCCTCCACTCTACATAGATGACTAGTAAGAAAGAAAGAAAGGGATCTAAATAAATTTTACACTACTGTTTCATACTGTTTTCATTTTTATACTCCTATTCACATGTTTTACAGCTAATATATTGCTTGTAAATCATTATTCACCATCATATTTCTTGTTTTCTGTGCTTTCTATTTATAATTTCATCTGCTTTTGGTTTTAAAATGCCAGGTTTTAAATGGATCCTGGATTAAAAAGGCTCATAGCATATTATCACATTTTAATCTTACTGGAATAATTACAATCAGTAATGTATATTTTTCACTGTCACTCTTAACATGAAGAAATGTACAAAAAAATTACATTATTTATTTCATTATCTATTTTCTTTAAATATATATTAATAAAATTATACGTATGTAAGAGTATAAAGGATGAGATAATAATCAAGATTTGTGATTATTACAAACTTTGGAACAGTTATTTTGTTATTATGCACTGTGAACAATTTCCTGATTTTGCTTTCAAATGTAGCTTCAACTTTATGTCTCTAATCTTAAAAATTCTTTTATAGTATGAAACTCTTCCTGAAGATGAAACTAATCCCCAACCTGTGAAAGTATTTATTCCACCATCACCAGCAGATGTAAGTCTTTATTTTAATTTTTCTTCTTCTTTTTTAATGTTAAACATTTCTGTTATTTAATTTAAATATTTGCATTTAAGTTATACTTCTACATGTATATTATAGATAGTTTGAATTTTACATTGAATTTAAATAAAACCACATGCAATAATAATATGATAGTGCTTTCAATATTGGAAAATTATTTTTCTCCTTTCATAAATAGGATTGTGATAGAACATCCGGCATCTTTAAATGTTGTAATAGTAAGTTGTAAAAACAATTTTAAAGGCAATTTAAATTATTTTTAAAGTAACAAAATTCCTTTGAAAAATCTTATGTCTATTTCAATGGACTTTTACAGAGTTATGAGGGGAACAAAGAGTAATGCCAATATTAGAATTAGGAAAGAAAAGGTCTCTTATTTGTTTGGAAATTGAATAACTCCTGCTATCATATCCTCAATGCCAGCAAAAATTTTGTTTTCTTTTTGATTACAGGCTTGAGAACTTTTTAATTATACAAAATGTTCAGTTAATATTGCAAAATGGCTAATTGAAAATTGTTCATATTAAATTTTAAGTATTTTATCCAATAAATGCTGTTTTCCATCTTTGATTATCCTGTTATGATGCGCCATTGAACATGTTACACCTAACTGAAGCTTTGATTCATTTGTATGATGCATTCCTTAATAGCAGTCATAAAACTGTGTATTTTTCTATAATATGCTCTATTTATAAGCATGAAAATTTTGATTCAGTAGATAGAGTGCAAATGAAAGATGACAGAATATGGAAAGAGATGAAAAGATATAATACTTCAGTTGTTGTTATTAAGAAGTTATAAACATGTGTCCATGTTTCACTCTAAACAACCACTTATTCATAAGCTATTTGAAATACAAAAAGACAGTTATTTGTTGATTTTTTTTTATTTTGTTTTATGAAAAAAAAAAAAATAATAAAAAAAAAAAAAAAAAAAAAAAAAAAAAAAAAAAAACTTGATGTATTGATGTGATGAATGATATAAATCATATAAGTTTGAATAAAATGTTTATTGGTGTAGAAACTTAATCTATAATATTGAATTATCTTAATGATTGTATAAAAGAAGTTTTTTAAAAAAATTTATAAACCTATACAAATTGTGCTTATTATTTGCAAAAGAAATTACTTCCAGCAAGTCCTTTGCCAAAATGCATTTCCTCAATTGATCCAGTTAGAGGGGGAAAGGTTGTACATAAGAAGCTGCAGTGATAAGTACTGAGGAGAGAAAGATTTGCACATTGGAAATTCATCTGTTCCAAGTTGATTTTAAATTGCCATCCCATGTTGATAATTCAGAAAAATTCATTTCTATGGACATTTGGTGGTCTAAATTATTCTCTATGGAAAAAAATTTCCAGTCTCATTGAGATGAGATTATGATAACTATATTAGATGCTTTTGTGGTGAATTGGTATGAGTGAGGATAGAACTTGGGACCTTATGGTTCGCATCTGACCATCGTAACATGACCACAATACAAAAGCAATTGCATAGCTGTTAACTGGCTTATAAGCTTTCACCACACTTTCATGATCCTCAAGGTAAAGATACTTTCAATATAATGTCAGACCTGAGAGATAAAATATTAAAAAGAATGTATATTGTAACATATTTTTTAATTCAGACTGTAAAGTACAAAATGATGAGCAAAGATCAGTTTACTGTTGAATATTTTTGTTTTCATGGCGCTGTTGATAACAGTTGTTCAGAAATTTAAAATTGAGAAAATACTAACAAGTAGAATTTTATAGCGAAAAAAAAAATCTTAACAAAAGGGGGAGGTAAAGAACAATCTTCCTTTAAAGGAAGAAAGTAATAAAAGAATTTTGAAAATGAAGAAAAATAACTGAGTTCGAGTGTTATTTTTCCCTTAGTTTTCATTTTAACAGAAACTGTTAAGTAATTCATTTCTCAGCCATTAATTATATTTTATATAGTAATTCTGCAATATTTTAATATCTCAATCATTTTTGGTACAAATTTATTATATTGTTACGAAATTTCTTTACTGGGGTTCGTTTGGATAGTGGAAGTTATATGGTGTGGAGAACACTCAATCAGTAGGAAGCAGTAGAGTAAAAACAACGACGTTTATTTACACGAAGACACACAGGACAGCACAAAAGCGACAACTATATACAGCACAGAAGACGATTATCTTCAACCAAGACGTGTAGCATACAACAAGAATCTACTGCAGGCAGTAGCGCACAGCTCAGTTCAGCACTAGCTTGACTCCGTCGCTTCCGACTACTCTGCTCCGTCGATTCCGGCTACGATTCTCGACGATTCCGTCCACTCAGTCTTCGACTTTTCCGACTCTCGACTCCTACTGACTCTATCCTGTCGACTGCGCCACGTCATCACATCATTCGGAACCCTACGCCAGCTGTGGATTGAAGTTGGACTGCCGGGACGTCAGTCTTTGAAGAGGGGAGCAATGTTACAAACCTACAATTCGGCTTCCCGGCATAGTTTGTTCCATCAACAGAAAGAAAGTTTTACAGTCATCTGAATGGGACAGAGTCCAAGTGTCGTGTCGGGGGTCCCAGAGCTTGGCGACCATTTGGCGACTTTTCAACGAATTTGGTGACTTTGGCGCCAAAATAGATAATACCCGAAACATCGAGAATTTTCCCGATCCGTCCAGTAGGAACCGAGATACGCCTCTAACGTTCCTGATTTGTTGAGAGGCTTCTAGCCCCGCCTCCGGAGACTTATAAAAGGGTCTGCAGCTGCCAGTGAGAGTAGTAGTAGTCGGAAGCGACAGAGCAGAGTAGTTGAAATCGACGGTGAAGAACTGGTCTTCCAGGGATTAGCAGAGCAGCGACGGAGTCAAGCTAGTGCTGAACTGAGCTGTGCGCTACTGTCTGCAGTAGATTCTTGTTGTATGCTGCACGTCTCGGCTGAAGATAATCGTCTTCTGTGCTGTATATAGTTGTCGTTTTTGTGCTGTCCTGTGTGTCTTCGTGTAAATAAACGTCGTTGTTTTTATTCTACTTCTGCCTGCTTATTGAGCGTTCTACACACCATATCACTTCCACTATCCAAACGAACCCCGGTAGAAATTTCGTAACAATATTATTCAATTAATCAGATTTATTTTACTTTTTGTAGTTTATTATGTTGCATAATTAAGATCGTCCCCCCCCAAGATTGTGGCATGTTTGAGTTTTGCATTTTATCATGTGTTTAGCATAATATGACCAAACCTAAATATGCACTGATAAACATCAATACTCAATCACCCAAACAAATGTTAATTGTTTTCAAGTGAATATGAAATCTTTTCTTTGCCTTATACAGTAATAGTTTTTTTTTTTTTTTTTTTTTTTTTTGAAATTGAATTCATTTCTTCATTTATTTATTTTTTTCATTTATTTTTTATTATTTTTTATTTTATTTTTTTTGCTATTAAAAACATCTAGAAAATTTGGAAATAAATGTCTTTTAAAATTTCAATTTTTCTCCCATTATTTTGTTATTTTTTTAAAATATGTATGCAATGATAAATTACAAATTCTACATGGAAAATAGTCTGTGTTTGAATCTTTTTTAGTATCTACATTATCATATGCATTATCTTTATTAATTTTCATATGCTGATTTCTTTTTGATGAAAATTTCCTTCTAATTGAAATTTATCTTTTCAGGTGGTTCCTATATATAATAGAATTTTACTAAGAGTGGATAGAGCAAGACTTTTAAAACAGTATGTATTCATTAAAATAATATATTCATTTCATTTACATCCCAGATTTAAAATATTATAATATTAAAAAGTTGGAATGTATATTTATTTATTCATTTATACTTCTCTCATAAACTTTTTTTAATTCTTTCTTTCCTTCTTAGTGAATTTTTATAGCAACAAATGAAAAACAAATGTTTAGAATTAGTAATTGAGATTTATAGTACTGTAAATTTTACTTAATGAGTCATTCATGTCCCACCAAAACATCGATATTTACTATTTGATCTTGCTCGCAAATATTTCATAATTTTACGAAAAAGGACCTGTCAGTCTTAACATTTGGTTGTCTTGCTTTTTTGAACTTTTATGTCTGTTCAAAACTTCAATTTTGTTTTTAAAACTCGTAAAAATTATCTTTTTGTTTTTTTAATTCAATTGTGATCGCAATTGAATCGCATGTTAATGATTTTGCAGGTGGTAGTGGTTATTCAACATATTTTAATTCAAATCTGGTAGCTTAGCTGTCTGTTTAGATCAATCTAGATTGCTCTAGTACTCACAAAAGAATGTGAAATCCAAATTGTTTTCATTGCTTCATTAAATATTTAACCGTGTGATTTTCCGTAAATTGCTGAAAACTAAAGAAAAAGATTTTTTTTTTAAATATTTCTGCAGTTAGCTAGATAAAGAAAAAAAATGAAATTAAAATACTACGAAATTTAAAAGATAGATGAAGGAAGCATTTACATTTTTAATAATGGTGTGATTTCATAGGACAAGTCTCTATTAAAAACGTTCATGTTTGTATAATGAATAGAAAAGATATAAGACTGCTAAAACAATATGGTTTTAATGTCTCACAGTTTAACGAAATTATTCACGAGAAATTATGTCTTAAGCGATTTAATGGAAATTAAATATAACCAGTATTCCCAATAAAATAGCTGGTCACCAAAAACGGCTAGTTCAATAATACTGTAGATTTTTTATTTTAAATCTTAATTCCCTTAACCCCATGAATACCCAAATATTATTGACACAAATCATTCCTTTGTTGTTGTTTATTTCCCTCCTTTTTTTCCTGTTAGTTATTTCTGATTCTAATAAATTCTAGTTTTTTTTTTTTTTGAATCCACTTGCTAAAAAATAATAATATTAAAAATTACTTATTTTTTAATCAAATAAGCTTTATATCTGTACATATAAACAAATCTTGCCCTATTATTACTAAAATGAATAAAATCAAGCGGAGGATCATATTAAATGAAGTTTAATATTATACCGGCTGGGCAAAAAGTCTGTAAAAACTAAAAATTTATAAAACCCGCAAAAGTGAGCAAAATAAAAGAACGGTTCGCAGATGTAGCATAGATAAATCACAGGATTTTTTAAGTAAGAAAAAAAAATTCAAAAAAAAAAACAGTCGATAGGTAGCGCCTGGTATGACGACTTAGTTGGAAATATGCAAATGAGACAGGCGATTATAAATACAGGTTAGCAAGAAATAAGTTATCCACTACAGAGGGCTCTAAAATGCATTCTATTAGTCCAAACAAGATAAAATTTGAACTGCAGATTATTCATATGCGCTTTACATTTATTAATTTGAAAAATTAGTACAAAAATTTACCAATAGATGGCGCTTTAACACAAATGGCATTTATTTGCATATATTGAAAATATGAAACATAATTTGCGTTACAATGCAAGTATATTACCATTTTTCTTCGGATAAAAAGAAGGCGGATTCTGCACGAACATTAGTTTCTTCTCTGTTCGTCATGCCTACGTTGTAAGAAATTACGTTGTAAGATTTAAAACTTTTGCACTTCAGTTCCTTGCTCGAATGGTGGTTGACACAACTTGGCCATGGAACATTATGTGGAGTGATGAGGCTCACTTTTGCCTCAATGGGCAAGTTAATACCCACAATTGTCGAATTTGGGTAGAGGAAAACCCTTACATTATCCTGGAACAACCCTTGCTTCCTGAAAAAGTGACAATATGGTGTGGTTTTACAGCTACCTTTATCATTGGACCGTATCTCTTTGAAGAGAAAATTCAAATGGAATCCAAACCTGTTCCGTCACAGGACAAAGGTACAATGATATGCTGAGGGATATTGTAATGACAACTCTTCTACAGCGTGGGTGTCTTCAAGACATCATTTTCATGCAGGATGGTGCACCACCTCACATTGGTCGTCGTGTAAAGCGATTGTTAATACAGCATTTCACAGAAGCACGAGTTATCAGCCATCATTTCCCAATAGCTTGGCCTCCTCGCTCGCCAGTCATCAATCACCCTTTGCGACTTTTGGTTGTGGTGTTATTTGAAGAACAATATCTACCGTCAAAGGTCATCATCTCTACCAGATCTGAAGGACAACATTCGGCGCCATATTCTTAATATTCCGGCAGACTCACTCCGGTCATCTATAGAAAATATGTTTCTCTGATTAGAGCATATTGTTGAAAAAGAATATATTGAGCAATTTTAATTTTACTTTATTTAACAATTATAAATCATATTAAATGGTTTTATGTGTATTACAACGCCACCTAACGGTGAGTTTTTGTACTATTATTATTTTTTATTTATTTAATAAATGTAAAGCGCATCAGCTCAATAATCTGTAGTTCAAATTTTATCTCATTTGAATCAATAGAACCCTCTGAAGTGGGTAACTTATTTCTTGCTAACCCTGTACTCACGCTCTTGATCCAGAATCAGTTCTCCGTTGCGTGCTATGCATGTAAACAAGGATGCTATGTGGAAAAGATCAAGCTTTGTTGGTTGGTCTTTAACATCTTGTAGACAGATGAAGTTAATTTTTCGCCCCAGGGCGAAGTTATTACACATAACTGTCGCATCTGGGCGACTTCAAATCCACGAGGGTACGCTGAGAAAAAACCTCTGCATTCCCCCCAAAATCGCAGTGTGGTGTGGGTTCACAGATTCCCTCATCATAGAACCCTTCTTCTTTGAAACACAAGTGTCCTGTAAATGGTGGAAAAGGGTGACAATAAATGCTCAGCGTTATTTAATGTTTCTGCGTGAAACGGTTGTTTTATGTTTGCGTGAAAAAGATGCGCTTTTTGCTGTTACGTTTATGCAAGATGGAGCAACAAGTCACACTGCCATTCCAGTCAAGGAATTCCTGATATAGATGTTCGGGAAAGAGAGAAACGTTTCCATGGCTTTCTCGGTTACCAGATATGACACCAGCAGACTTTTGGCTATGAGGAAATTTAAAATCCCGATTGTATCGATCCCGTCCATCCAATCTGTCGGAATTGAAAGATTCAATCCGCCGAGAGATATCGTGTATACAGTCGGACATGCTGCACTCTCCCGTTGCTGAAGTTGGGACATTCCTGCAATGGGTAATCGCTTGTGGCGGTGGATATGTTGAACACGTATTGCAATAATAAAAGATTTATAACATTATCTTTGTAATTTGCGTGTCTATTCTTTGTCTTACGCACGAAACGCCACCTATCAGTTGTTTTTTGAATTATTTTTTTCTTACCTAAAAAAAAACCTTGATTTATCGGTGCTAAATCTGCAAACCGTTTTATTCTTAATTTTACAGGTTTTATGAATTTTTAACGGACTTTTTGCCTACTTGGTATGTAAATATATTTTATGCTGCTTTTCATCTGTATTCTAATGTTGTTCTATTAGGTATAAAAAGCAACGAAGAGAAAAGCGAAAGCGTGACAATCGACGTCATACTGCGCGCCATAAACGAATCTTAGCAGTGAGGACAGTGACCAAAAGTCACCCAATCCCTACCACTACTTCCAGAAGACCGATTTTCCGCAAGCCAAGCCCCGCAAGGTTTCGAAGACCTTTTCCTCCAAGAAATAACTCTTGAACGTAAAGCGTTTGAATAAGTCATTCAAAACAAAATCATTCTATTAATTCACCTCTGATTTATCATTAACATTTATATCAAATAGACCATGAGAATAATTTTTTCCCCATTGCATGTTTTTATATATATATATTTGTTGAAAGCAGGATGAATTAAGTAGTTATTATTTGAACTTTAAATTACTAAAGATCTCTGTGATATGCTTCATTTTTTTAAATATATTTTGTGCTTGATTTCAATTGTAAATTATGGTTGTTTTTCACATTGTATAGTCATAAAGCCATAGTTTTGTATCCAATATTGCAAATCATGTATTGTATCAAATATTTTTGTTGTTTCATATATGTGGATTTTTTTTATCCTTTCCGTAAATTTTGTAATTAAAAATCTTGTTACCGATTTACTTTAATTTTTTTTATTGTAGCTTGTTTATTAGGGTTGTAGATCTGCAGTACTGCTTAAAATTACTATTTTAAAGTTGTGTTTTCCTTTCTTTTCTCCCTCTCTCTATCTCTGATTTACTTACTTTTCCACTCCGAGAGTTCATTAACAGACAAAAATGGGAAAAATGAATAAAAAATCAAGAGAGGCAGAGTTCAGGGTTGATAATTGGGTAGCCCATGAACACACAACTGATATTTCATATTTAGAGATATCAAATCTGCAGTTCCACCAGAACTTGGCTTAGATTGCGGACAGCTGATCTATTTTAACTCCCATCCCAAGTTCAACTTTTGTTCTCGCAGAAAAACTCAGTACCAGCAAAAATTTCACATCCAAGATTCTCAAATTATTTTTGTCATAATTGATTATGCGGCTGTAATGTTTAAAAAAAAAGCATTATTTTGTTTTTTAAGTTTCCTTTATAATGGAAATTATGTTTGGACTGTTGATATTTGAATGATTTATGTCATCTTTCTGAAAAGATAAAAAAATATAAATTTTGAAAAATATTTTTAAATTTTACATTTGGATTTAAAAATTTAGGTTACTTATGAGTAGGGATTGCAATATCGGACCAAAAGTTCAATACCGGTTGTCGTGGCTGGTTCCTGAGTGCTTTGAATAAATAGGCAAATGGAAAACTTAACAACAAATTTATTGCAGATTCGTTCGAGTTACTCTGCTCAGTAACTCCTTCTTCTCCAAGAGCAAACACTCGAATGACCTCACTCTTTTAATTACACTCGCGCTAGTTGTCTAGCGCCATCTATGAACGTTTATTTCCTAACGCTTCAAAATCCAATCACTACACCCCCGACGTAAGAGTAGTGTTTATATGAAAACATAAACATACCTCTGAATTAAAATTATGGATTTTAAAACGTATCTAATAACATCAAATTATCCACACAAAAAAATAAACACAAATGCAAAGTTAACTCGAATGAATAACTAATTACTAATAAACATTTAAGAAAGCAATGAGGTAAAATAAGAAATGCACAATTGAATATAAATACCATCTTGATAAGAAGAAACTCACTTATCAGTTAATATACATTAATATATACTTAATAATGTATATATTCACTTATCAACTAATAAACATAAATTTATAATGAATATAATCACCTAGTAAACACTAATACATAATTAAGAAAGGATTTCACTTGATAAGCATTACTCAAATGATATTTTAAATATAACCAAAACTGCCGATTGAAAATTTATAACAAACGCTAGAAAAAGTTATATTCCTGTAACTAATCCTATTTCGAATAGTTTTGCACATTATACTCTTAACCAAATTTGCGAATACCAATTATTCAACATATTAAGAAAATGATAATCAATAAAAAAAACATTAAAACAAATATACATAAATAGCAAGCACAAATTATTATTATTTTATAGTCACTAATCCCATATTGATATATAAAACAGAAAAATAATATTAGTACTAAAAAAATGTTTTTCAGTCTATTTTGGTAATAAACGTGACAGAGCATCAGCATGCGGCATTTTTAGAACCAGGGCAATGTTTTAATGTTATGTTGAATCTCTGCAAGGCAAATACCCATCTTTGTAATCGAGATGACTGAGGAGCGCACTTGGTCAGATAAGGAAGGGGGTTATGATCGGTAAAAATGTGGATCTCGGATCCAAACACAAGGGTTTCAAACTTTTTCAAGTTCCAAACTATAGCAAATGCTTCCCGTTCGATTGTCGACCAAGATTGTTGGAATTTTGTTTAATTTTTGACTTGCATAAGCGATAGGGCACATTTTCCCATCGACAGTCTGTGATAAACACAAGCCAATCCCGATTAACGAGGCATCACAAAGGGCTCATATTCGGGGTGTGTAGAGTAGGAGCGTGTAGCAATGCTGATTTTAATTTTTCAAAAGCAACACTATGAATTTCACACCACGGCAACACATCAGGGCTTCTTTTCTTTGTTAGTTCCGTTAATGGAAAGGCAATCGCGGCGAAATTCGCAATATAATCACGATAATAGTTGAACAGGCCAAGAGCACTACGTAGTTGCTTCTTGGTTTCAAGTACGGGCAAACGAGAGATCGTTTCTAACTTAGCTGGATCAGCTTGATGCTTTCCTGAGCCAATTATCTGTCCCAGGTATGAAATTTCAGATTTCGCGAAAGCACACTTTGAAAGATTAACAGTGAATTGCAGCTCTTCCAATCTATCCAGCACCAAATGAAAGTGTTTCAAGTGAGAGGGAATATCATTGGAGAATATAGCAATTTCATCAATATAAGCACGGCAAAATTCTCTGTATGGCGACAATGCTTTGTCCACTTCCCTTTGAAAAGTTGCAGCTGCATTTTTCAGCCCAAAAGGCATTACCTTAAAACGATATTGTGCTCTATGGGTCTTAAAAGATGTATAATCCCGCGAATCTTCTTCCATGGGAAGCGAATAGTACCCCTTCAAAAGATCTAACACACTAATCACATTTGCCTGTCCTATGGAATATATTAATGCCGTTGCGTCTTCCATGGGGAAGTCGTCGGTTTTAGTCGTTGCATTCAAAGCTCGATAATCCACGTACATCCTGATAGATCCATCCTTCTTGTTTACACAGACTATAGGATAAGCAATGTTAGCTGAGCTCTCTTCGATTAGATCTAGTTTTACGAGTTCTTCGATCTGCGAGTCTATTTGAGGTTTCAGCGCTTCAGGAATCCTGTACACGTAAGGTTTTTTCCTTTCTTTCTCGTCCTCTAATTTTATCTTGTGATGACCAACCTTTGCAACTCTAACTTGTCCGGTAAATATTGAATGATAATTCCGCAATAAGTTCAGGATTTGACATTTCACTTCCTCAGAAAGATGTCGCAGATCCACTTGATCTAATACCTCTTTCCAGTAACATACATTTTTATAACTGGGGGATGAATAAACTTCTCCAAAGTCTGCATCATCTTCAAAGATCATGCCTACAGCATTAATTCTTGGATAGTATTTCCGAATTTTATTTGCATGACAATGCCGAAGTTTTCCATCGCTAAGTTTTACTTTATATGAATGTGGAGGGCAATGCTCGATAACTTCTCCAGGACCAGTCCAACGGGCATATAATTTGTTCGATGAATCGGGTATTAATAAATAAACTTGGTCACCTGGCTTAAATTCCTTAGAAGCGATTCGGCGGTTAAAATATTCTGCATATGCCTGCTGTTTACCAGAAGCGATGAGAGATGCTTCCTCTGCAGCTCTTTCTAAGTTTATTTTTTGCTCCTGTAAATAATCCACAACTGATTTCTCCATGTTTAACGGAATGGCAATATCATCACACCAGCTCGATTTTAGAACCCTGAGAGGTCCTCGTGCTTCACATCCATACATCAACTTGAATGGCGAAACACCCGTCGTACAGTTAGGAACTTCCCTGTACGCAAAAAGCATATACTGAATGTATTTATCCCAATTACTCGGATCAGTTCTGATAATGTGATGGAGTGAAATTTTGAACACCCTATTATATCTCTCTATAAGGCCATTCCCAGCTGGATGGTTAGGCGTCGTAAATCTGGGAGCACAACCTAATCTTTTCATGAATTCCTGGGTTAACTTAGAAATAAAGTTCGTTCCATTATCACTTGCAATAACATTGGGTATTCCAGTCTGCATGAATATCTCCAATAAAGCATCACACGTAGCTTTAGCCGTTAGTGAACGAAGAGGGATAGCCTCCGGCCATCGAGAATGCTGGTCCATTAAACATAATACATACTTATGCCGACGAGCAGAAGGGGGTTCAATGGGTCCTATTAGATCTATATTTACTATCTCAAATGGCAATTCCGGACGGAGAACAGGAGTAATAGGAATTTTATCAATCATTTTTTCCGGACTCCTCAACTGGCATTCTTTACAAAATTTACAGAAGTTTTTAATATCATCTGTCATATTCGGCCAATAAAAACTGTAATTCTTTCAGTAGTCTTTTTTAATCCCATATGGCATCCGAAAATTGATTCATGTGCTAATTTAAGAACTTGCTGTCTCTTATTTTTGGGCATAACCAGCTGACTCACTTTTTCGCCTAATATTTTATCCCGGTGGAATATTAATTCATCATTCATAAAAAAGTTTCCTTTTCCAAGCGATACATTTTTTCTTACTGACTGCAAAGTATCACATTTTCTTTGTTCTTCTTTCAACGCATTAACTTTGTTTTTCTTATCCAAAGAATCTCTTTCATTTCCGCTCGGTGGTTCTTCGTTCTGACTAACTCCACAACAAATCATAAATTCATCAAAGCTCTCTTCCATCGGCACCTCTAATTCAGACGAGTTTTGGAGGGGGGTAGGATGAACTGCTCTTGAATTCTATCCGTGATAGCTACAACTATCTCAATAGGCCTGGAAAATCCTTCGTTGTTTTTATCTTTTAATGATATTTGAAAACTGGAAAGAATAGCGTTAATCCTTTCTCCAAATACACTTTTTAAAATGATTTTTCCTTTTTCTTTTTGTTCACTTGACAAATATTTAGAATTTAAAACTGGTATCATAGCACCTGAGTCAACTAGGGTTTTCAGTTCTCTATTGTCCACACAAATATCAACGTATTGTAAAGGGTTGATATTTAAGCTTTTTTCACCATTAATTAATTCCGACTGAATTTCCGCGGTTAAAATGTCTTCCCGTTTCTTTTCTGCCGCAGATTCTCTCAACTGCGATTTTTTATGTCTATTTGGGCAGTCTAGCAAAATGCGACAATCCACAAACGTAACAGTCTCTTGTTACTTTTCTTGAATTTGTAGTTTCGTTTTTATGAAAGTTTTTGTTTCTGAATTCACGTTGATGCGGGGTTACATATTTTCGTTCCGAAAAATGTCTGTTCTCTTTCGTCGTAGGTTTGATGTTTAGAACAGTTATTCTCTTGATATAGTTCTTTCTTTTTCCTCACAATGTTTGATCGCACATTTTCATAATCATCTAATTTGCTTGCAGTTTCGTTTGGATTCGTGAATTGTGACCAAACATCAATAAAATGTTCTTTAATGCCCGTAGGTACTTTCCGCTTTATCTGTTCTGTTATGATTAAACCCGACAAACTTTCAAAAGTAGTTATTTCCAATCCTTGAATCCATTGCTCAAAATAATTTTTAAGTTCGTAAGTAAAATCGCACCAGGTAGTCTCCGGTCTTTTAAAATGAGTCATAAACTTTTGTCTGAATTTTTCCGGGCTGAGTTTAAATCGTTTCACTAATAAACTCTTGATGTGCTCATAGTCCTTAACTTTCTCGATTGGCTCTCGAGCGATGAGTTGGGTTATATCCGTTGGCAATAATCCTAATAGATGCGACAAGTAATCTTCTCGTTTTATTTGAGCCCACTCGGCTTGCCTCTCGAACAACAGCAAATATAAACTGATATCACTGTTCTTTTCATCGAATTTCTGCATCATGTGCCTGAGTTCTATCTTGGGAGTTGGTAATTCGACATCCACGGATACACTGGAATATTGCAGCTTCAGTTTCTCAAGTTCGTATTCTCGTTCTTCTTGTGCCTTTTTCTCTTGCAATTCCCGCTCTTCTTTAATTTTTCTTTCTTCAAATTCTCGTTCTTCTTGCTTTCGTTTTTGATCTTCTCTCTCTTTTCTATCTTCTATGATAACTATCATTTGTTTCTTCACAAACTCTTCCTCGTAATTTTTACTTCCAGTAATTATTTTTTTTAAGTCCACAATTTTCATCTCTAATGAAACAGTTTCACCCAGCTCTTCCGCCAACAATTTCAAATCTTCCTTTTTCGCACTGCCTAGGAAGGCCATATCGATACCGAAAGCACACCTTTATCGAATAAAGTTCGATTTCAAGTTCGTCAAAAATAGCACTCGATTCTCAATCCTGGCCGACGCGCCAAATGTCGTGGCTAGTTCGTGAGTGCTTTGATTAAATAGGCAAATAGAAAACTTAACAAATTTATTGCAGATTCGTTCGAGTTACTCTGCTCAGTAACTCCTTCTCCAAGAGCAAACACTCGAATGACCTCACTCTTTTAATTACACTCGCGCTAGTTGTCTAGCGCCATCTATGAACGTTTATTTCCCAAACGCTTCAAAATCAAATCACTACACCGGTGTTCAGTATTTTTTAGATTTTAATACCGGTAGTAGAAATTTTAGAAAAAGAATGAAAACGCAGGTGTTTCTTTGTTTTATTTACCACTTTGATTAGAAAGTATAAATATATCAAAAAAATATACTTATTACAAAATTACTTATAAATTATAACAGTATATAAAGAATCACAAAAAAGTAAAGGAACATCTTATTTATTTAAATCCCCAAAAAGTGTAAATATCACTATTCAGTCTGTGGTACTATTACAAATTTTTGAAATCTGATCTTAAAAAACATAATGCTTCAATTATACTGTCATTAAACCTAGAATGTAATTTTGTGCAAAAATTACCAGCTGTCGAAAACGCTCTTTCGGCATATACGCTATTTGGTGGTACTGTTAGCAATGCCCGATATATTTTGTCCAAGTATTTACCTCTGAATCCCTCATCTTCAAATTAATCGATTTCCCGTCGGATGGTTTCGGATATGTAGCTTATTTCTGTATAGTATTTTGGTTTATTGAAATTTTTTTATTCATTGCTAATTCTATTTTTTGTTCAAGAGACAATTCCTTTTCACTATCGACATTAGTGTCATCATAATCTTCGATAACTGTACCGAATTCTTCTGAATGTGGATAGGTTTGTGGGTAAAAAAATTTACTATAAACTTGATCAGATTCGAAATGATTAATCTCTTTTCTTCTTTTTCATTTTTAAAATCATTATAATTATGTAAGTACCGTAAGACATTTTCTGTTTCGGTATGCCTTTCTTCTGTGCGATTTTTCAATGTAATATATAATTCTTCAGATAGTGATGTGCGCTGTTCTTTCAGTGATTGCAACATGAAATTTATTGTTGCATTAGCTGTTAATAAATTAGAATCTCTCCGACATAATGCCTCAACAGCCAGTTTTATTGGAAGTAGAGCTGATACAGTTCTGGATATTAAGTCGAATTAACTATCTGAAAAATTAATTTGCAGGTTTAAGTCGATTATTGCTTTTTGGATTGGATTTTTCAGTTTCAAAAATCGTTCCATCATTAGAAGTAAACTGTTCCAACGTGTTTTAGAATCTAATATTAACATATATTCTGCTTTATTTTCAGTTAGTATATATTTTTGTAATATTGCATTTTTTGTAGGGGAACGTTTAAATATCTTTAAAAAATTTCGCACTTTATAAATTATAGGGAGCAATTCATGATGATTTAATATTTCATCCTCATTAGCAATATCTTATTCAACAATTGCATTGTCATTATCTTCATTGTCAATATCATTCTCACTTTCACTCTCTTCAAAGTCGGAATCCAAAGTTTCTATATCCACAGTATTTGGATTATTTTTTTTCTTTTTGGTATAATACATCTATTATTCCTAATTGAATTCCATGAGCATAGCACAATTGCTGATTTGCACCAATCAATTTTCCAACTTTTTTCATAACTGTTGCTCTATCAGTCGGTATGGATAGAATATCTTCTTTCAGGGATAATCCATGTTTCGTTTATTTAGATTTAAGCACTTCCACACATTTCTCGGCTGGCATACTTCCCAAGATATGTGTAAGTCCTATATTCCAAAAAAAAATTTCTGAATGAATATTTATATTTAAATAGCGTCTATTTCTTACACTTGTCCATTCATCAAATGTAAGACCAAATTTTTCACCATTTATTTTTAATTGTATTATAACAGTTCTTGTAGTGTTAATGATGTTGGTAGAATTTTATAACCTCTGGCGGATAGTGATTTTCTTAATTCAGTAGAAGTGCAAAACACTCTAAATGGCAAACCATCTAATACTATCATTTTACTTATAATTTCATCCAAATTAACCTTTTTTTTTTTTTCAAAATAATCTAAAATCCTTGATGACTTGGGCTTAGAAACTGTGCTTAATTTATATCTTCATCGCGATTAGATTCTTTCCTCTTGAACAAATTTGTATCATGTTTCGTTTTTAAATGTGTGTGGAGTCCGCTTGTACTTCATCCGTTCACTTTAATAACTCTTGAACTGTTTTTACATTGCTCCACCATATTCTTTACATCATATGAATAATGAAACCAAACCGAAGTATTATCAACTGATTTTTATTGTTCTTTAAAGTTATTTTTATTTATTATTATGTGTTATTATTTATGAGTATATATATAATAAATCTGAAAAATATTTTGAACCCTAAGTATGATATGCAAATACAATGTGAATAACACTCACCAATTTAAAAAATATCGAAATATTACGCACTTTCTTCACAACTGCAACCTTGTTTTCACAGATACGAATATATTGCGCAGTATCGCTCGGAGCTGTAATAGGGCCCGCCCACTTCTCTTGATTGTAAGATGCAACTTTGTATTCACAGTCTAATTAATTTCGCCCGTTCACGAGACATAAAAACAAAAACAGATGCTATTTTTCTCTGTTGGCGATCCCTGAAAATATAGTAGAGACAATTTTAAAAATTTCTAATAAATACCGAAAAAACGGTACTTAAACTTGTAAATACCGGTATTACAAAATTGTACAAATGACTCCCGGGAGTCATTCTGTTTTATAAATCGCCTCATCTCAACAATTTCAAATTCGTTATTTTTTGTTAAATCTTCAGCAATTTCTAGCAATGTTAGTTTTTTTTGGGGGGGGGGGGGTCACAGAGTAAAAATCAGGAGGTTATATTTTCCCATATAATATCCGTCGCAACTGGAATGTTTACTATGTTGTCTAAATTAAGTAATTGAGCTGCACAAACAGGATCCTGGGTTGTAAACAGGATTTTTCCCTTGCGAGTAAATTTCATATTTTGTATGTTTGCATGACGCTTTATTTTCTCTTTTATGAAAGATTGTAGAGTAAATGGGTTTATTTGGGAAATTCGTAATTTAGAGTTCGCATTTGGTATTACAATATTAATCTCTTCGTATTTATTTTGCCCAAGGCGTAAAACCAGTTCATTTGGGGATTTTTCACACTTGAAGAATTTTTCAGACATTGCAGATTGCATGATGTTTACAGAATAGCAAATATCATTTTCTTCTACTATAGTAACCTTTGTATGGCTCAGTTTTTCTAAGTTTTTAAACAGTAGAATAAAAAAAAAAATGAATAGGTCTCACCTGACTTCACTATATCTCATACCAGTTGCAAACAGAACTTCTGATAAAATAAAGGAGCAAATTCTTTTGCTTCAAAAATAACAGCACAAAATTATTGAAAATTCAAATCTCGTTTTCTTTCTTTCAACCAAAATCACGATATTTTTCCTTTAACTAAGAAGCTTTACAAAAATATCTCAGCCCAGTTATTCTTTTCAAGGTGGCCACTCAAATCTGGAAAAAAAAATTCCCTGTTTTTTTCCTATGTGTATATTAAAGATAAGAGGAAATGCTCGAATAGCATTTGTGCTAGAATAATGCAATATGGGTTTAAGGAGTGGAGAAAGCAAAGAAAGAAAGCAACAATTTAACATTATTCGAAATAATAGCAGATGAAAAAAAGAAGGTTTATATTTACATACAAAAAAAAACAATTCCTCTTTATTTATTACCTAGAATTTAGCAAGACAAAATTTATATATTAAGGGGATATATTACCTGTCATGCTCTTTAACTGTAAATCATACAAAATTATCATGATAACAAAACAATTTTGTTATGATACAAATCATTTAATTATTATTCAACAACAACAAAAATCCACTACAACGCAAGATTACTATTTTTCTATTTATTTATTTTCATCAATTTTTTTTTTTTTTTTTTTTTTTTGCAATTTTTAGATATTAGCATTTTTTAGATAGCAAAAAATAACTAGGAAACTTAAAATTCCATGTATTTTTCCGATTTTCAAGAAAATTTTCAAATTTCCTTGCATTTTCCCGTTTTTAAAGCAATTTTTAAATTCTCTGTTCTCCCGGTGGCGTAAAAACCATGTTAAATATGATTGCTATACAGCCTCATAGAAAATTGTATCATGTGTTTTGCATTATGTATGTGATGTGTTTTGATAAAAGGCGTATAAATTTTTCTTTACCGAGAGAGCCTATCCCACTACATGGGCAACTCAAATATGAGGATGGGAAGTCAAAGTACAAGTAAGCAGAATTTTACTTCTCCAATCGGGATATGATGGGCAAGTGCTTTGCATCATATGCTGCTTTGTATATGATGGGCATATGAGTTGCACCGTAATGGGACCATTTTGAATTCATTCTAGTGTCTGTTTATGCTGTTGTGGCGGCATGATATTCATGTTTTCTCTTAATGCTTTGGTATAGCAGAGGTAGTTCTATCTTGGTGGTTAACAAGAACACCTGGAAAACTTGCGCTGACTCTGATACTATAACGTGGTATCGAAATAACACTATGTTTTTACTATCGAAATAACACTATGTTTTTACTTTCCTCATTCAGCAGAGCCGAAAGAAATTTTATTTGCTTTGTGCTAATATGGTCAATTTGAGAAGCCTCGTCAAAACTTCTATCCATAAATATCTGCCTGAATAATATAATACATAGGGATCTGAAAAAAAATATTTAATATCTGTATATAATTTTATACGTTCATTTTTTTAAGTCCTAGAATGCGACTACTAAGCACACAAGGGCATGGAAACAATTTTTTTAATACAAAACTAGGAGGCTTCGCTCCCTGCTCATTTTAGCTCGCCAATCCCGATATAGTACGCGATATTCGTCAATTCCAGTTAGGAAGTTTTAAAACTCCACTGGCCATTCGTTCAATGCTAGGAGCTTATTCTTCCCAAGATAATATATATTTTCCGATCGATCAACTTCCGATTCAACATTCAATGCCTACAATGAAAATATCCTTTGCTTATAACTCCAATATCTAAATATTGAATCAATTTTTCACATTTTATCACCAACTTAGCTGATTCACTCTCCGTTTTCATTTTCAAATTGCAAGATTGTAATTCGATCTTTCTAAGGATTTTTTCACCCGTCTGATATCGCTGGACATCCCATTATTATTTAAAAATAATGCAGGCTTAACACGTGCATTGCTTAGATATTCAGACGACTGTTCGCCAAGAGATGAAAAATGTCCATTCATCGAAAAAGGTAAAGAAAACAGAAAGTTATTCATTAGTATTGCCACAAATGGTGTGTCTAAAAGTAGAATTAAAAAAAGAATATTGTGTTAAACTCATTTGCTATTAACTAAAACTATTTAGTACTAATTAAAACTTTACTTTTTTGTCATTATTTCATTGCCAAGTGCAACATAAATACTTACTATGACGTAATAATAATTTTCATTAAATATTTCAAACAGTACGGGTAAAAACAAACCTCAAATGTCATGGGTCAGGTGACTCGTTATCTACCAATCACAAAGCAAATAAAACGTAACGTTTACATTTTTTTAAGTAATAAATAAAATAGAATTAACAATATCTCATGCTCATTGTGAAAAAATGCTCATAAATGAATAAATTTGAAAAAATAATCTTTTTAAGAAAAGTCATATCAGGATTTATAAATAAATACAAGCAATGGTTATTATAGATTAAAAACAATTACAGTTTTAAAAAAATATGACAAAGGAAAAAACGATCTTTGAAAATATTTCTTTATTCAAAAATGAATTATTTATATCAACATAACAATCGTATTCACAAACTGATAATAATTCTATAATAAAGCCAAACATACTGTATGATTTTTCACAACATAACACAGAATAGGCATCGGACAGTCCAAAAAATGCATTTACATTTTTAATAAAAAGACAAAAACAAAAAAAAATGAATAAAATGTGCCATCGTAATTAACATAATTATTATTCTGAGATAAATTCCTCAAAAAAAATCTATCTTAACAGAATTCTGGGGAGTCATGGTACAACAACAAAAAATAAAAAAAACCTTGAATTTTGTGGGAAGTAAAAATGATTTGACAACCAAGTACCTCTCTTCCTCTCGAAGTCTATTAGTAGTACAAATAAACAAAATATAATAATTATAACACCACATCAGCAACAAATGACAAATAAAGAAGAGCCATTGCTTCACAAAAATACATTAGACACAAGTAATGATTGCAATTTCACACGGAAAAGAATTATTTCGATCCTTTTAGATAATTTAGAAGATTTTATATTAATATCATATTTGGCACTTTGATGCATGTCAAGACATATATTTGATTCATTTGATGTCAAGAGTACATCAGATGTACAGATTTTGAAGTCGATCTGGAGAGTTTTTGATCGTAAAAACAAGTAATGTTTGGATGTATTCTTGTAATTCAAAGACAAATAAATTCTACAATAAAGCGCAATGTTACAATGCCGCACTTTAGACAAAAGGAAACATATTTTGTAATGTATAAAATCATTTAACAAATTAAATAGCTGTTCTATTTTAATAGCTGTTTTATTTTAAAATAAAATAAAATCTATTTTATTTTTTAAAAAAATTCTATTTTATGTTCAGGTGTGAATTAAAAAGGACTAAAATACCACAGAAGATTTTTTTATGTGTAGTTGAAAATCCTTTTGTTCAACCCTTTATTTGGCACAGTTGCTCAGAAGTGAATGTGTTTTCAGAAACTTTTATGAGAGATCTAAAAATTTAAAAATATTTTACATATGTAATGTAAACATACTTTTAGAGAAAAATTTCTGAATAATAACTAAAATGAACTTCAGAAAATTTATTTAATTGAAATAAATTTCTAAAAATACATAAAATGTGTTATACATATTTTACTAATTTAATATGTGCAACTTAATTTGTTTTTGCTACATTTTTTCATCATTTGCCAAATAAGAATTAAAATATTCTACAGAGAAATACAAATACTTGACAGTTTATTAAATATATTTTAATTTATATAAATAAAGTTTAAAAAACTGGCATATTCTTAGTAATTCTAAGATTAGCTTATCAGGGAAATAAATAATTGACTCATAAATAGATATATTCATTTAAAAGTTTCAATAAAGATTTTTAAAAAAGTAAATTAGTTGAGTTATTCATTAAACATATCTAATAATTTAGAATAAAAAAATTATTTAATAATCATTAGAATACAATTTTTTTTTCTAATTAATCATTTAGAATATAATTTTTTTTTAATGAAATGAAACGTTTTTTCAGTGCAATATATATAATAGACACGTATTAGTTCAAAAACTGATGTCATTAATCCTTAGAGCTTTCCCATGCATTGCGTAATTTCCAGATGAACCTATTTTATGTAATGCGTTTCCCAGAATGTATCTTCAATGAGAACATGTTTCATAATAATAAAAAATTAACATTTCTGTAACTTGCACCTGGCAACATATTGAATGTCTTGAAGTGAAATGAATCAGTGTAATAATAGAAGTCTTCATGTGCCTCAAGTGGCTTGCCTGCCAAAATGAGAAGTGAAAAAGAAATCTCATTTAAAATTATTTTGCTTTAAAGGCTAATACGTTTTGCACAAAAGATTTATTTTAAAAACAAGTAGGAGTGGTCTACCCTAAACTTTCTCGCATATTTATTCCCTAATAAAGATATTATTCATTCTCTTTCCAACATAAAACTGGAGACACTGGGCAAGGCAGTGAATGCACACAAGTGTCCCTTCTTTTCTCAAACTCCTGCACATGCGCGTTTGGTGTTTCGTAGTATAAAGAAGACAATTGGATATGCATTTTGGAATCCTTTTCTTCGACTAATTCTTGGTTAAATTTGGTACAGAACTACTACTTTAATAACAAGACCACATACCACATTTCTATTTATTCGTAACATTTATAATGTTAACGAGTTTACATTTATAACGTTATAAATTTGATTCAAAGCATGATACGAATCTATATTTTAGGTATCAATGTTATATATCCAATTTTATCCATCTTGCTCTTTACGCTTTGTAGTTATCGAGTTTACTTGCGCATGGATGTACAGACAGATAACTTTCTTTGAATGTATTTCATACAAAATTTTATATTAATCTACATATTTGGTGTACAGATCGCATACCAAATTTCATCAATCTAGCTTAAACTATTTATTAATTATCATACTCACAGACAGATATAATTTCAAAAATGCTCTTTCCGGAGACTCGGAAAGTTCTGAAATGTGGGGATAGTCAATATCTTGAAAGCAAATTTTTGGACGAGTAAAATATTTTGACATTGTATACTTCGTATACAAGAAAATAAAAATCTTAAAAATGCATAATCCATTAGAAGTGATTAATTTCCTTTTCTCTTATACTTATCAGTAAAAACTGCTGGAAATAACACTTTATATAAAATATTATTGGTGCATGTTATATACATTCTCTATAGTATGTGATGATAGATGTGCTCTTAAACCTGCTGCGTAAGAAAATGTTTTGCTACAAAAGTCACACGCAAATGGTTTCTCTTTTGTATGCATCCGTAAATGTGCTTTTAAATTCGCAGACTGAGAAAAAGTCTTATTACAAATGACACACGGGTACGGTTTTTCTTTTGTATGTGTACGCAAATGTACTTTTAAACTCGACTTTTGTGCAAATGCTTTACTACATATGTCACATGAAAACAGTTTCTTTTCGACATGTGTACGTAAATGTATTTTTAAACAAGACTTTTTAGAAAACTCTAGATTACAGGTGTCACAAGTAAGCAATGGAAGTTTCGTATGTATTCGTGCATGTGCCTTTAAATTAGATCTGTCAGAAAAAGCTTTATTGCAAACGTTGCATACATACGGTTTTTCTTTTGTATGCGTCCGAAAATGTATCTTTAAACGCTGCTGCAGAGAAAATGATTTACAACAAAAATCACATTCATATGGCTTTTCTTTTGTATGTGTACGTAAATGTAATTTTAAGTACGATTTAATAGAGAACGCTTTATTACAAATATCACACGCAAATGGTTTCTCTTTCGTATGTGTTCGCAAATGCTTAAATAAAGACGTTTTATTATAAAATATTTTATTACATACATCACATGCACTTTTCCCATTCGCATGCGTTTGTAAAGATGTCTCTAAATGAGGTACCAGAGAAAAAGCTTTATTGCAAATGTCGTCTGAATATGGTTTTTCTATTGCATGTGTCTGCAAATGATTCTTTAAATTTCGATTCTGAGAAAAAGTTTTACTGCAAATGGAGCAAGCATAAGGTTTCTCATTTGTATGTGTCCGTAAATGTATATTTAAAGCGGATTTGTCATAAAATGCTTTATTACATATATCACATACAAATGGTTTTTCGTTGGTATGCGTTCGTAAATGTTTTTTTAAATTCCTTCTTGCTAAAAATGCTTTATTACACAAGTCACATACAAATCGTCTGTCTTTCGCATGAGTTCGTAAATGTGCATTTAAATTCGATTTGTCAGAAAACGCTTTATCACACATACTGCATGCAAACGGTCTCTCTTTCGTATGCGTCCGCAAATGTTTATCTAAATTCGATTTGTCAGAAAACGTTTTATCACACATATTACATGCAAACAGTCTCTCTTTTGTATGCGTCCGCAAATGTTTATCTAGATTTGATATGCTAGAAAAGTTTTTATTACATACATCACATGCATAATGTTTCCCATTCGCATGCGTTTGTAAAGGTGCCTCTAAATGAGGTACCAGAGAAAAATCTTTATTGCGAATGTCATTTGAATACGGTTTTTCTATTGTATGTGTCTGCAAATGATTCTTTAAATTTCTATTCTGAGAAAAAGTTTTACTGCAAATGGAGCAAGCATAAGGTTTTTCATTTGTATGTGTCCGTAAATGTATATTTAAAGCGGATTTGTGAAAAAATACTTTCTTACACAAATCACATACAAATGGTTTTTCATTTATATGCGTTCGTAAATGTGCATTTAAATTCGATTTGTCAGAAAACGCTTTATCACACATACTGCATGCAAACGGTCTCTCTTTCGTATGCGTCCGCAAATGTTTATCTAAATTTGATTTGATAGAAAACCTTTTATTACATAAATCACATGCATAATGTTTCCCATTCGCATGCGTTTGTAGAGGTGCTTCTAAATGAAATACCTCAGAAAAAGCTTTATTGCAAATGTCTTCTGAATATGGTTTTTCTATCATATGTGTCTGCAAATGATTCTTTAAACTTCGATTCTGAGAAAAAGTTTTACTGCAATTGGAACAAGCATAAGGTTTCTCATTTGTATGTGTCCGTAAATGTACATTTAAAGCGGATTTGTCATAAAATGTTTTATTACACATATCACATGCAAATGGTTTTTCGTTGGTATGCGTTCGTAAATGTTTTTTTAAATTCGTTCTTGCTAAAAATGCTTTATTACACATATCACATACAAATGGCTTTTCGTTGGTATGCGTTCGTAAATGTGCATACAAATTCGATTTGTCAGAAAATGCTTTATCACACATTTTGCATGCAAACGGTCTCTCTTTCGTATGCGTTCGCGAATGTTTTTCTAAAATTGATTTTTTAGAAAACTTTTTATTACATACATCACAAGCATGCGTTTTTTCTTTTCTATAAGTCAAAAGATCAGCCTCTAAATTCTGCTGCTGAGAAAATGATTCACTATATAAACTAGAGGCGTATGGTGATTCCATTATGTAAGTAAAATCAAATATATATTAAAAAACAATTAGTTTTGAATATATACTAATTCATTAGCCACAAAACCTTCAATTTCGGTTTAATTTCAGTTTGCAAAGCCACATTTTAGAAAATCATTCACACTGATGTTCTAACTTTGCTAATATTTTTTCTAGCAACGCACATGAAATTTTTCTCTCTGTACAAATAAAATTATGAGTCTTAAAATTTAGGTGCACTTTAAAATCTAGGTTATGCTTCATTAATTATTAAAATCATTATTATTAATTATTATTAATTATTTTAAAATTTAGATTATACTTTATTACACAAGTTTAAAATTTCTATTTTATGCATGCATATGCAAATATTCACATATGTTTATTAATAAACAATAAAATCTTACAGCGTAAATGAGAAATTTCAAACACATCTAATGAAAAAAATTCTTTTCTATTTTAAGGTACTGAATTCTATCCCGATTGCAGCGTAAATTGCAGTTTAGAATTGTGGGTTGAATTGAGATAGAAATTCCGTACATCTCTCCTTCCAACTGTCCCGCTGGTGTGGTGTGGTGTGGAGAGGGCGGTGCTAGCTCAGGTGTCGTCCTCGTCATCTGACCGCGGTTCAAAATGACGAGGTCCGTCCCAAAATAGCCCTAGTGTTGCTTCACAATGGGACGTTAATATAACTAAACTAAACTAAAACTAAACTCCAACTGTCATTCGTTTGACTGCATCCACTATTACTTTCAGGATACACTTCGAAATTATAACCATTCACTAAGACTCTTGACAATGCAACGTCGTTTCTAAATAACATAAAATAAATTAACATCATTTTATACCTAGAACTAAGGAAAATTAACAAAATCATGTAAAAGTTAAAACAGATATACTAAATGGTAATGAGATTAACGATTGCATGCAGATTGATTAGTAAGGAGTGCCATAATTTTAAAATATTGCACTCCCATAACAAAACAAATTAAAGTTTAAAAAATCATTTTGGCGATCAGCAGGCAGTACCAGTGCAGCAACATGATCAGTAGAAATTCATGTTGCTGCACTAGTACATTTAATCTCTAAAAAGTATGGGAGTACTTAGCCATTCTTTTAATTCATTACAATTAGCTACTCTGGTGGCATATATTACTTCTAATATTAAATGCTCATATAAATTATCAAATGGCAGATGAAATTATGTCGATCATTTAACAATTTAAAACATCAGAAAATGCTCAGTAAACCTTTACTACTGTACAGTTTCAAAATTTCAGAAAGGTGATTTTGAATCCTTTTACAATTTTTTAACAGCGTCATATAAATCTCGTTTTTGAACAGTCTGAACTATTAATAAGTGTTGTATACATTTTGTAGAATTACATGTGAACAAGATTCAAACTAAATATTTCATAATTTACATGATATTTTAATTACAAAATATTATTGAAATTATAACTTTCGGCAATTTTACCAAATTGTTGTATATGTTACAGTGAAAACCTGAAATCAGTCAAAACCCGAATTAACTACACTGGTGGACAAAATTAAGAGATAGAAGACATTTTCCCAAATATCTCAAAAAATACTGAATATAAATAAATGAAATTTGGTATGGATATAGCTTATACCATGATAATAAAGTATGCAAAACAAAAATGAAAGTGCCATTCACTGGCAAGACCTATTGCCAATAAATCCAATGTAGTCTGAACTTAAGGATAAAAGATGGCAATAAAAGTGGGGCTTGTACAGTGTGTGTTGCCTCTAGTATGGTGTATGGTCACCCCTGACAGATAGACAGCATGTTAATAAGGGAATTAAAGAGGGGTTGTGGAAGACCCTCCCATTCTTCCACCAGAGCAATTTTTAACTCTAGAATGGTTCTAGGGGGAGGTTGGCGCATCGCAATAGCTCTCCCAAGAGCATCCAAAGCATGTTCAATAGGATTCAGGTCAGGGGATTTGGCTGGCCAATCCATTCGTTCAATGTCCTCGCTTTCCAGATATTCATCAACCATGAGAGCCCTATGTGGTCGCGCATTGTCGTCCATAAAAATGAACTCAGGGCCAACAGCGCCCCTGAAAAGACGGACATAGGGCTCTAGGACCTCCTGCCTGTACCTCTGGGCATTCACGGAACCATTGTCAAACACATGGAGCGGTGTGCGGGTATCTTGCACGATCCCTGCCCAAACCATGAGTCCTCCACCAGCATAATGGTCCCTTTCGATAATGTTGCTGGGAAGGTATCGGGTTCCAGGTTCCCTCCATATCAATAACCGTCCAGAATCAGGTTGTAGACTGAATCTGGACTCATCGGTGAAGAGAACATTAACCCATTGAAACTGTATCCAATTCTGATGTTGTCTGCACCATTCTGCACGCGCTCTTTTGTGGGAAGGAGTGAGTGGGATGCAAATAGCGGACTTCCTGGCATACAGCCCTCTTTCATGGAGTCTTCTGGAAACTGTCTTACTCGAAATTGATGTTCCTGTAGCAGCCGCGAGGTCCCTAGACAATTGAGTGGCTATAGCCGTCCTCTGGCGCTTAGCTGAAACGAACAAATACCGGTCTTCATTGGCCGTTGTAGCCCCCGGCGACCTTGTCCTGGTAGTCTGCATACTGTCCCACTAGTTTTAAATTGACTCCACAAATTGGAAATGACGCTTGGTGTTATATCCAATTCCCTAGCAACCTGAGCTTGGGACTGGCCTGCCTCAAGTATACCCACAATTGTCCACCTCATACCGTCGTCTAAACGATGAAGTTCACTCATTTCACCAAAAAACCAGCAAGAAACAACACGATTATTCAAAAAATGCACTAAAATCCGCAACTGTGTTGAAGAGTGGAATGAGATGAACAGCTCGATGCGGACTTTTATACCTCCTGCTGGCTTAGCAACGCCCACAAGAATACGTAAACTTATATCAGGGCCAATAGCGCTACAGTGACCATATATGGCAATCAATTGTCCAGGTTTTGTGCGGTATTTTTAGAGAAATGTGCGAAAATGCTTTTCATCTCTTAATTTTGTCCACCAGTGTAGATAAAACGCGTTTCAACTAACAGCGCTCGGGAGAACCGAATTAACCAATTATTTGCTTTTGACGAGTATACTCATCATGTAAAAAGTACAACATTTTGCGTTATGATGAGTTTATTCAATTACAATTATTATATTTATATAATATAATGCTTATGACAATTTAGATACGCATTTTCCGAAGAAGTCGAAACAGTTAACTGGTTAATTAGGGAAAACGCGTTCTAACAGCGATAGGGAGAACCCGTTTTATTCGTGTTTTGTCTGATTTATTAGACAAAATAATTTATATCTATCCAAAATTATTGTATTAAACTATACTTAGTAAAACAGTGTTTAAGAGAAAAACCCATCATTAAAAAAAAAAAATTTAAACTTTATTTAGGTACTGTTTAATAAAGTACCGATTTTACAAATCACTTATTCCGACAAGGTAAACTGCTGTGACACATAGAATTTCAAAAAGAGCCATTTTTCATACGGAAGAACACTCTTTTTTACAAGAACAGCGGACGAACCTTTGTCCAGTCTCTACAGCTTCTTTTCTTGCTGCTAAGAAAAAGAATTCGGAAACTACTGCATCGACTTTGAAAATTTCACAAGCAACAAATATAGATTCATACGGTTTTAACTGGACAAAACCGGAAATCACTAGAGAAGACCAGTTCTCCCTAGTCCTGTCAGTCAGAACGCGTTTTTTTTAGTTATTTCGGGTTCTCCCTAGCGCTGTCAATTAAAACCGCATTAACCGTTTCCTAGATTAATTAACATTAATTGGCCAGATGATCTGTGGTTACAAGTTATATGGAGTGATGAGCAAAGATATTGTTATTTGGTAGCTATGGCGAAAATAGGTAAGACATAGAATAGACGAATAGCTACATCCTGACTGCATTCAGGCAACTATGAAGAACTCAAATAGTGTAATTATTTGGTCATGTATGTCAGCAGACGGTATTGGTCTCTTTCATGTTATCGATGGGACATTAAATGCAAGAAAGCACATTGACACTATTCTAGAGCGAAAACTTACACCTTCCATCAGTGATCTCTTTCCCAACAACGCATCATTTATTTTTCAGCAGGATTCAGCTCCTTGCCATACAGCAAAAATATCAAAAGTGTGATTTAGTACAAAGAGAATTGAATTTTTATCATTGCCAGAAAATAGTCCTAAAACTCAAAATTATTGAGAACTTATGGGACCATTTGAAAACTCTTATATATATGAAGCGTTCATCAAATAAAAGAGGATTAATTGAATCTATAATTGTTTCCTGGCATCAAGTAATAACGAAGGAAGAGCTTAAAATTATCGCCAGCTCAATGAAACACCAGCGTAAAATAGTAATAAAAAATAAAGGCTCCCTTACTAAGCACTAATAACTCACTGTAGTCATCAGCACCTAATGTATATCAATAATTATATATATATATATATACCAAATTTTGTATAGTAGGAACAACGGTTTATCCTGTAGAGTGCCAAAACAGATATGCATTCATCTTTATCATTAGTAAAGATTTTAATCATAAAATCGTTCTATACTTTAAAAATAAAAATTTCCAAAATATAAATAATTCTAATTTGACGACTGCAAATATTAAATACATACCTTTATGGTAAATATCCTTGAATTATATTCATCTGTATGTAACATGTGATCGAACATTATTGAATTGCTCAAAGTAGCTTCACTGCTTAGTCACTAGTTCTTTTCTCTAAATAAAATACTGCTTCAGAAAACAAATTTAGAAATGATAAAGGCAATTTGTAATACATAAATTAGAGATTAGCTTAAAAAAATAATAACTTTATTTATAAATCACAATTATTTTACGACTTCAGATAAGAACTTCATTTTTAATATGTTAAATATCCAATTTTTTTTTATTTTACTTTTTATACTAATCAGTTATGCATTTTGTGATAACCAAGAAAGATTAAGTCATTTTGGGCAGCACCAATAGTCAATGGATCATTTTCAATAACAGACAGGTAATGTAATAAAAAAAAATGAAATTGACTTCTAAGATCTTAAAATGTAATTGCTAAATACGCAAAAATAAAAAAATCCTCTTTTATTAATAAAAAAATATAAAAAAAAAAAAAAGCTCAATTAGTAATAATAAAAGTGCAATATTGTGAAAAAATACAAATACCTAACAAAATAAAACTACTAGATTAATTTTGTTTTAGGGAAATATTTTTTTAAGGCAGCACTTTGATAAAGATTAAATATTAAAAAAAAATATTCATAAATTCGGCAAAAAATATTTTTCCAATTAATTTTAATATGTTCATACAAACTAATGTGTAATTTTCACTTTGTATGTAACCAAAGGGTTCTTTACTATTTATTTCATGAAAAGAGTACTTTATATAAAGCTTTTCTCTCTGTCTCTTACAGCATTTTCTTCATGGAAATATGTTTATGGCAAATTATCAGGAGCATATTTTGAGTTTGAAAAACAATTTTTAAATATGGCAATGTTAATTATTCCCCATAATTAAAATTATTGTTAATGTTTCCAATTAACTTTTTGAGAAAATAACTGCAGTTTAATCAGGCCTTCAATATCAATTTATTTTGGAATTTATAATGATGGGTAATAACAAGAATAATTGAACTGTAAAAGTCAGATTGAGGAGAAAAGATCTGTCCTTCAAAAAACTGCAATTTGGAATAGTCTGACAATTATTCCCAAAAAAAGGAAATACAAATTGAAATGTGATAAATAAATAGTAGTTGTTTCTAATAATCACAAACAATTATTTTTAAATTTAAGAATATTAACAGTTTTAAATTTTTGAGATATAGAAATAAATTTACTCATAAGAATTAATGATGAGCTATCAAACTTAATATCTGGAGCATTCATAACTACAATAAGTTCAATAAAGAGTTTAACCCCTTCAAGTAAAAGGACAAGTATAGCTTGTCATTGAATTTTCATGAATACAGCATGATGACGAGTTACACTCGCAATGCAACTAAAGTTACTCTAGAATATAATAAAGTTGGTTTAAAAGGTCTAGTGTATTGAATCCAGCATCACTTTTATTACTTATGCGACTAGTAAGTGATTCTAGCAAATATTCTGGAATTGTAGACATATCATCAGAAGAATGGAAGGAAATAGATAATGTGCATGAATTTGTGGGAGTGCCTGGTGTAAATGCTCTGATGTTGGGAAAACTATGTACTTATTTGAAGTCATTAGAGGTTTTTGACAAAGTATTGAAAATGAACTTATGAATTACAACTATATCCATATCAATAATATAGTTTTAATTAACATTATGCAAGTTATAAAATGAAATTTTTAAATAAAAATTAAATTGCTAATTTGTGCCCAATTTTTCACTATTAATTCTTACTGGAAGGGGTTAGTAACAAAAGACACTGCAAAGCTAAAACAACAAAATTGCTAGAGAAAAATTTAAAGATTAAAATTTATAAAACACAATAGTATAAGGACATAATCTATAGATATGATGAATTCCATCATATTTCTAAACTTAATACTGTAAAAAATAAAAGTATTGAAATTTAAATTAAATATGCATTTTTCTCAAAAATAAATTATATAAATAATTTCATCATTAAAAATATTATTTTATCAATAGATTGGTTAGAAATTTTATGAACAACTTCTTTAAGCAGTTCTCTAAGGAATTTGTTTGAAAAAAATCATATTATATGGTAATTTTTTTTATTATTTTCATTTATCTAAAAAATAACATTCAATATTACTGAAAACCTTATAAATAATTGCTCTAGTTACTGTAAACTATTTTAATAATAATTTTGAAATTCTATTATATTCTCTAGTCTAAAGAATGTAGTTTATTTTGGTAGTAATTTATTTCAATTAGTACAAAGTTTGCCTATAAAATGTTTAAAATTTTTGACAGCTATACTAAAACACAGCATATACTTTAAATTTCTTTAAGATCATAATAATTTTTACTCAAAACTTTAATCAAAGCCCAATATCCAAATATTCTTATCTTACGTTTAAAAAGTTCACATCTTATGTATGGAAAAGTAACTAAGGAAATAAAAAGGCAGCAGTTTTTTTTAAATACTTAATTACAATTTAACAAATAGTTTTTCCTTTTTGTCATGTTGTTATTAAAGCGAAAAATAAATAATATATGAAAATATAGTTTACAGTAATTATTCGATTAAAGCTTACTTATTAACTTTCTGCTGTTTTCTTAATAACTTGTACAAAGTATCGTTTTCAGTCATTGTTTTGTAAACAAACTTGTATCCTGAGATATGTACTTTACGCCATATCATGTAAATAACGCCGAATATTGCCAAGTAGTCGTTAGGTTTAGAAATCCTTCATGGTCATTCGTTCATCTTGCTGCTCCGTATTCGAATACCAGTTCGGCTTCGAATCCTATAAAAAAATCAAACGAAATAATGAGAAAAGAATTACTTTATAATATACTAGCCGCCTTTGGCGACCAGCCGGTTCGCCAATCTTAGTGTTCGTTTAAATTTTAATAATTAAATATTTTACGCAATTCCAACTTTAATAGATTCTTCATCAAAATATTTTAAAACTTCAAATTTTGATAGTCATATAATTTACTCATAATATTATAAAGGCCTTCAGTCATAACATAATATGTATCTCTCTAATTTTCTGTTACCTCTCGTAGAATTTATGCTTTAAATTAAAATGGAAAGAATTAATCTGCAATTAATAGAATAATATTTTTACTGAAACAAAGCATTTTTTTTATAATATGATTACTGATAGCAGAGTCACTGAGCGTTTAAACTTTATGGGCACTAAAGAATATCTTTCTTAATTTATGTAATATCTCAAGAATTTGTCAACAAATTTTTCTCAGATTCATCATGAACAGATCGATAAATTAAAAATGTTTAATTTTAAATGCATCAAACACTAAGAAAATAAAATGAATCGTTTAAAATAATCGGTCGAAAACAGGTTTAAAAAAACTACTTAAAAAACGATGTGCTTAAAACTATAAGCATATACAAAAAAATATATAACTAACATAAATACAATTTAATTACAAAAGCCTGCAACTAACCTAAAAATAATTTAAATCATTGAAAACAGGTTAAAAAAACTACTTAAAAAACGATGTACTTAAAACTATAAGCATATACAAAAAATATATGACTAACATAAATAAAATTTAATTACAAAAGCATGCAACTAACCTAAAAATAATTTAAATAATTGAAAACAGGTTTAAAAAAGTACTTAAAAAACGATATACTTAAAACTATCAGCATATACAAAAAATATATAACTAACATAAATACAATTTAATTACAAAAGTATGCAACTAACCTAAAAATAATTTAAATCATCCGTTGATAATGGTTGTCATGTCAACAATCAGAACACAATGCGCATGCGTGAATTTTCAACGCCAGTTACGGTAACGCAAATGCGTGAATTTTTCTACGCCAGTTAGAGTAACGCTATGCAGATTAGAAATTTTTAATTTTTTTTATTCTGTGTTATTTTAATTCAAAACTACTTCAGAATGAATCTGAAAGATGGATTAATTAACTATGTTTAATTTTAAATGCATAAAACATTAAGAAAGTAAACAGAATCGTTTGAAATAATCGGCCGAAAAATGTTAACCCTAGCCTCATTACTGTTGGGGGGGAAAAAACTGAAGCCTTATTCATTTGGCGGTGGGGAAAATGGAAGATTTTATGGCGGGAAAATTAGTTTTTAATTAATAATTAAAATTCTAATTAAAAATTCAAGAAAAGGGACCCCAGGTGTACATTCCCGACCTCTAAGGTATACATGTACCAAATTTGGTAGCTGTAGGTCAAATGACCTGGCCTGTAGAGCGCCAACACACACACACACATTGAACTTTATTATAAGTATAGATATAGATATAGATATAGATATAGATATAGATATAGATATAGATATAGATTACGTCTTACGTAATTGAACTTTCATATTACTTATTTCCCTCATCATTTCATATTAAAAATTATGTATAATTGTATTGTTAAATAACTGCTTTTAATTACTTTGCAAAATTAATTGCTTTTAATTACACTATGTATTACAGATAAGTAATATTTATTAAAGTAATCTAATGAATATAATTCGAAAATTGTTTTTTACGAACGGAAAGTTAGAAATGTGAATATTCGTCAAAATCTAAAGGATGAATTTATTGATGATATCAGTATCTTTTGTTTGTAAAAGGGAAAGTAAAAGAAAAGAAAAATCCTATTTTGTAGTCGCATTACATCGATGACATTGTTAGTAAGTTATGTCTCTATATGTTTAAACCTTACAACCCTAATCATTTTTAGGAAGAAACAAATGTACGAAAATCTACTATTAATTTCATAAAGCCTTGCATGTACCAAGACTAAATATATTGTCTTTTAGTTTTGCCTTAGCCAGAAAACGAAACTTTCCCCTTTCAAATTTTGAATAAAATTAAATCCAACCATTTCGATGAGAAAACAGGTATATTAAACTCTATTCTTACAAAAATGAAACCAAATCCATGAGAGATGATCAGATAAAAACCCAAAAAGGCCAGAAAGAATCCCAAACAAGAACTCATATCTTAGTGAAGTAATTTTTAAAAAATATATAAATAAGTAGCAATCGAAAGAGCATAGTGAAATAGGATTTTTGACGCATAAATAACTTGCCCTCGTTCCCCCGTTATAGATATATAAGGTCTTAAAATCTGGTAACATCTTAAGAAAAGTCGAAAATTTTGGCGAGAAATGACAGATTCTGGAAACAGTGATCAGAATGTCGATATCTGATCGAGTTATAAAATCTTAAAGTTTTCTAATTATATTTATTTACTTTTGGCAATATAAATAAAGAAAAAATGTGATGATAATTCAGAAATTTTAATAATCAGATTAATATAAAAACAAATCATATAAGTGAACTGAAATTTGATGATGTTATTACCGGTAATTTGGGAGTACTGTGGTGCAACGAAGAAACAGAAAAACATTTTATTATTCAACTTAGACTCTCGGGGGAGCACTGAAACCCCTAGAGAGCGCGTCCCCAGGCGGCGGATAGGGGGATGCCTCCTTTGGTTTACCATTGGGTGGTAGGAGTGAAATAAAATAGCTCCCGCGGACCAAAAGGCAGAAGTCCAACCTTTCCGGAGGCAATGGCACCCCTCTTCTATGAATAGTGCATCTTTTGCACTAGCACTGTACACTGGTGTGCAAAATTTAAGCAACAGGTATGTTTTTTGCCATAACTTCACGAGAAATCATCTGAGAGACATGAAATTCAGAAATGAGATACAGCATTTTGTTCTGAAAGAATGACGAAAGCATAGTTGTGCAGAAATGAATACAATGCATACAGTATGGAATCAAACAAAAAAAGGCTTTATTGAACTCATAGTATCGTTACACGTAATTGTCTGTCCAAGAGGAAGAACAGCAAGCAGATGTTCCTTAGTATGGGATATGCCCTCCCCTTACTGCAATGGTTGCTTCGCACCGTCTCCCCATACTCAGCATCAGATTGTACAACAGTTCCTGAGGTAAGAGTGCCCATTCCTCAATCAGCATCTGTTTAAGTTGTCGGGTGTTCCCAGGAGGATGTAATCGTGCCGCAAGGTGTGGGATGTCTCCCCAAAGCATCCCACACATGTTCTATCGGATTTAAATCAGGGGAACACGCCGGCCAATCCATTCGAGTGATATCTTCACATTCCAGCAGCTCCTCAACAGCATGAGTCCTGTGTGGTCGTGCATTGTCATCCATAAAAACGAAGTCTGATCCAATGGCACCTCGGAACAGACGCACATGGGGAAGGATCACCTCCTGACAATAGCGATCTCCAGTTACAGAACCTTTGTCGAAAACGTGGAGCTCAGTCCGCCCGTTCATCATAATGCCTCCTCAGACGACAACTCCAGGACGACAACTGCGAACCACCGATCTATTAGGAGTGAAGCAGTTCTTGTGCAACCGCTTTAGCAAATAGTTCTTAATTTTTTATTGGTCATCGCTGTAATGCAGTTATTAGTTCTTGTGCATCCGCCTCAACAAATAGTTTTTTTTTTTCCCCCTTGCTTTAAAGCGGTTTTGTGCCTTCGCTTTAGCACAAAGTTCCATTGAATAATGATATTATTAAGGAAAAGGAATAACAGAAGTTCCGTTATATGCTAATTAGTAAATTAATTAATTATATAATTGAACTCCTTTTTTTAAAAAATAAATTACTCCCTATATTAATAATAATAATTTATTATTTTTTGGCTCTATTTTAAATATTTAGTATCGCTAGTTTAGTTGCGTTCTATTCCTGTAGTTGTATTGAATAATTATTTCCTGCATTATTTTCAAACTTATTTTTTATAACAATTTATATTTTCACTTCCTTTTCAATTCAAGTTTCGGTATGTGCTTAAATTATCACTGTTCCAGTTTTTATCTTTTGATTATGTATTTTTATGATAATGAAAAAAGAAAACATTGATCAGTATCATTAACAAAGTTTTTATACCAATAAAAAGTATTAAATATAGCCTTTATACAGCAGGACTGTCTACAAATACACAACACAACACCGTGACATGAGATTTATATATATATATATATACTTAAAATATAAAAAGATTTTCATCTTCTTTTTTTTTAAATTAATAATTAGAAAATATTATGAAATACTTTTATTGTTATGTAATTATTCTTAACAAGCACAAACCTTTTTTTAAACACTGGATTTGAACAATTTCCGTCCCATGTGTTATAAAAGTTCAGTGAATCTCCAGAAACAAACTACGTATTGTTTAAATAGTATGGATATTTTGAAGGGTTTTTTCATTTAAATTATCTTCTTTACGGTCTTTTAATCAATAAATAAAAACGTTTTCTTACAAAAAAAAAAAAAAAAACTTAAATAGATCTGGGCCGTTTCAAAGCGGTACAGTTCATTTGTAAGTAATTTCGTATAAGACTGTGACGCAAAAGTAAGTTGGAATATACAAAAACAAACCTATAAATTTTAAGTTTTAAACTAACAACAAAAAAATCGTCTCCTGGAATCAAAGGAACTTTTCTGCAATTTTTAAAGTTTTTGAAATGCAGGGAGATTTCTGATTGAAAGAATTTTTCGAAATGAAATATGAAACTAACAAATAAGTAACAATAGTAAATTCTTCTAAAAAGTTTCAGAAAATTAATTAAGTTAATTCCATGATGAGTTGAGAAATGTAATGACAAAAGGTAAATAAAGGTAAATAATTACTGTACATATTTCGCAATTTCTAGCTAACTTATTTTCGTTAATGGTCAACATATTTATAAAAATTTTACGGAACGAAAACATTTCTCCTAATTTTATAAGAGACTTATAGGCGTTGCAGTAATAGTTTTTTAAACCCTTTTTTCTAAGTTTTTTTTTAAAATAATCTTGTATAAGAAAATATTCAATCTCTATTCATAAGACATGTAAAGTATCAAATTGTGTTTGATTGACTCAATTGATCCGCAAGCTATTTCAGTTGAAAATTCTTTCAAAAGAAATTTTTCATAAAATCCATAATTTTTAAATTAATAATAGTAAATGATAGAGAATTTTTATAATATATAAAATAAATTCCTCTCATAAGAGGAAGAGGAATGATTATTTACACAATTGTTAATTTCTGAAGTAAACAAAGTTGTCTTGCACTTTTTAATACTTGTAAAACATTAATTTAAACCCTTCTGCTTTATTTCTTTTCTCAAAAGAATACAATTAAAGTCTCTTAATGTGATCGCGGTTAATATTAATAATTACTATATATTATCAAAATCTTCTGGCTCCGAAATGATGTATTATTATATACACCAGCGTTTCTCAACTTTTCAGTATTCGCGGCCCAATTTTCAATCATAATTTTCATCGCGCCCCCGGCATAAAATAAAATGTATACAACAATAATATATATTGAGTATTTTGGATTCTGTTTTTAGATTATTTTTAACTAACTGCCAAAACAAGAGTAAAAGCGAGCCAACGTTGGCGAGAAACCATATCTTACATTTCGGACAAGCGGGCGATGAACAGATGAAGCGAATGAAAGCGGAGAAAATTTAAATTTTATATTTGAAATGAAATCCAAACAGGGAGATAATGTAAAAGAATATGAAAGTAGGAAAATTCGTAAATGAAAGTTGACATAGACGGGATGAGCTAAATTTAGAAATTGGGAATACATTTTTTTGAACAATAAAAGAAATAAAACAGAAGCATGACAAAACAAAAGTGAAAAACATAAGCAATATTTGTGGAAGGGAATCCACACGACCGATGCCGTCTCGAGCATGCGCGGAGCAAATATTTTCTCATTGGAAAAAGGATAATCTTCGATAACGCAAGTTTCAATTCCAGCCAGTCTCATTCGAGTCGATTCTTTTATCGCCATCGAATCTATCGTGAATGTGTATGTTATATATGTTTTCGTGTTAATTACAATTCACCATATTAAATATTCATGGCAGCAGATTTATGCAATAAATTTTTAAGCGGAAGTAAGCAAGCATTAGACGATAGTCAAGCATCAACAAGTGCACAGATGAGCGTGGTTCCGAAATTAAAATCAAGGAAATATTCTCAAAAATACTTACATTTTGGGTGTACCGGTACTGAAGTAAATGAAGAAGAAAGGCCCCTGTGTATCATTTGCTCAAAAATGTTAGCCGCAGATAGCATGAAACTTAATAAACTTAAGCGACATTTGGAAACGCTTCATAGCGAGTACGTCAACAAACCCAGAGAATTCTTCAAATTAAAATTAAAATCATATAAAATGCAAAAATCATTTTTTAAAGAAACTTTGTCTTTGAATAAAAAAGCTTTAATTGCATCTTACAAAGTTCATATAAAATAGCCAGATGTAAAAAACCTCACACCATTGGTGAAGAGTTTATTTTGCCAACAGCAATTGAGATTGTAGAAATTATGTTTGGAGATAATTTTTCAAAACAATTGCACTCCATATCTCTTTCCAATGATACTGTTGCTCGTCGAATTGGTGATATAGCTGAAGATGTACAGTGTCAGTTTTTTTCGAAGTTGCGTGACAGATTGTTTTCAATACTGCTTGATGAAGCAACAGATGGTAATAAAGATGCTCATTTAATTCTTATGTTCGAGTTTGTGATAATATGTCAGTAGTAGAAGAACTACTTTTCTTCATACCAAAAATTGCTTCGGAATATGAACCGATGGTGCTCGTTCAATGTCCGGAAGATTCCAAGGTATACAAGCACTTGTAAAACAAAAATCGCTTCAGTGCACACATTGCATGATCCACAGAGAAGCTTTGGCTTCGAAAGAAATTAGTCCTGGTTTGAATATTGTGTAACTACGGTTGTAACCATAGTAAATTATATAAAAATGAGACCCTTAAGATCAAGAACCTTTTCCGCACTTTGTAAAAACATGGGTTCAGTACATTCAGCATTACTATTTTATTGCGAGGCAAGATGGTCATCATGTGGGAAATTTTTGCAACGTATTTATGAATTTGTTAAAAGAAGAAATTGCCCTTTTCCTAGAAGAAAAAAATACAGACAGGAGGCCGAGAATTTTCGCGATGGTTTATTTGTGATGAAATTGAGGTACTTGGTAGACATATTCGAGAAATTAAATAACTTGAATCTTCAACTCCAAGGAGCAAATACACATATGCTGGATACGAGTGATAAAGTTAATGCTTTTTGTAGAAAATTGAAATTGTGGAGCAGAAATTTAAAGCAAAAAACCTAACAATGTTTTCAAATGTGAATGATTGTACTAAAAACTTATAAGGCTGAAGAAGAACATGTAAAAGTTGTTTTGTAACCATTGAAAATCATTTAGCCATGCTGGCAAAGAATTTTAAGAAGTATTTTCATGCTGACAACAAACTGATAGCAAGTTACGAGTGGATTAGGGATCCATTTCATAAGACTTCCGAAGGACTCTCAATTGATGAGGAAGAAAAATTCATAGACTTCACGACAAGTGGCGAAACCAAAAGACAATTTAGTAATAAATCACTATTTGAATTTTGGGTAGGACTAAGGATGATTTCTCTGCACTAAAAACAAGAACATTTCATATTCTAGTACCTGTCAACATCCTACCTTTGTGAAACTGGATTTTCTGCTGTGGCTTCTTTGAAGACAAAATATAGAAACAGAAATGAGAGTGGCTATTTCTAATACTAAACCTTCCTTCGCAAAACTTTGCTCTGCAAGTCAGGCCCAAGGAAATCACTAACAATTATTAAATTTGTTTTTAATTTAGTATGTTTTGATTAAGTAAGTTATGATTTAGTAAGTTGTTTTACTTTTATAATTTATTAAATATGTCGAAATGTATTTTGTTTTCTATGTGTATATGTGCTTTTCTTTCAGCTAGTTAATCAATTTTTTAAAATAATATTTTCTCTTGGATATCTTCTAGTGTGCGCGCGCCCCCCTAAGGGAATGCAGAAATAATTAAAATTTTATTACTTTAGCTTTAAAAAAAGTAAGAAAAATATGATTTTATATTTCAGAAGGAAATAAAAATGATTTCACAATTCCTATTTTTCATAAATAATGGAAACAAATTCACTTAGATAAAAAACAGTTACAAATAAGTTACAAATAAAAGTTGCAGTTACAAATAAAATGAAAATTTTAAAATATGACAGTTAATGCATTTTTTTAAATTGTAATTTTTGAACTGAGTATAAGACTAAAATTCCAAGACACTATTCAATGAATTGCTTTGAATTTGTTTGAAAATTTTGAATTAAATTTAAAAAGCAAAAAAAGCATTTTTTTTTTTTTTCAAATCATAACATTAACACATTTTACATGACTCAACAGTTCAATGAAAAAATGACATTATTTTGAATTTTATTAAAAAAAGATTATTGTTAGAAATTGAGTTTTAGATTAATTTTCCAAAAATTATTAAAACTATAAAAAAAAGAAAGAAAGAAAAGTATTCACTCAAAAGAAATTAGAATTCAAACAATATTTTTAAACCTTTAAAACGGTGTAAAAATATTTTTTTATTCAATAATATGTTTTGGTAATAAGGCGAAATAAATTCTGCTTTTATTTTTTAACTAAACGAACGTTTTTCGAAGTAACAACAAGTTTGAGACAGTACGCATTTGCTATTGCCCCTTCTAAATAATTTTCCCAATATTTCCATAAAAAACAATGCACAATGTTGAAGAAAGAGGAAGTGGGGATAGAAAGGAATTTAATTTTATTTTTATACATATTGGCACTTCTCGAAAAGTTTCCTTTGCACTTCTCGAGAAAATTAAGCGCTTTTTAAGGACCTTTATTAAAATTTAAGCACTTTTAAGGTGCCTAAAAATGATTTTCAAATTTAAACACTTTTCATAACGGCATGCACCCTGTGATCATATTAAGAGATAGCTATTATGTATCAATATATATTGATTGTCTAATTAATTCAAAGCTGTTTTTAAAGACTGATGATGATGATTCTCAAAAGTTAATTTTGTAAGAGTGATTTTTTATTGGCCATCTGACATTCATTTAATTTAATTAAATCAATAAATTTTTAATAAATAATCTATGTAGTTGGTATATTATGTTAAATTTCTCCCTTCATGAAAAAAAGTGATAAACTAACTAAATAAGAATTTATCTTAAAACTATATTCAGTTTTTTTTACAAGAAAAATTTAAACATCATATCAACCAAATGTAAACGGCTTTACACTACTATACCTTTCTTTGGCGTAAGAGAAAATAAAAAAATTCTGGATTGTTTAACAGAAAAAAAGTATAGATAAATAGTTTAAAAGAAAAAAAATTATTTACTTGGAAAGTGATAGGAAACTATATTGTGAGAAAAAATAATATTATCAAGATGAATTTTTTCAGACTTGAATCACTCGGCAAGAAATGTTAATAAATGATTTCATCAAAATCACAAGATTTTTTTTTAATGATTTTTGCTACTTTGAAATAAACATTTCATTTCTCTTGAGAAAAATGGAAGAATACACATCGGAGATGTTTTTTTCTACTTAGATTTGTTAAATGATCTCATTGGTGTGGTGTGGAAATTCGGGGAGGAGTACTGGCTCAGTTATCGACCTCATCACTTAACTATGATTAAAAATTACGTATATCTCAAACCAGCTATCATGCTGGCGTCATTTCAAAATCGAATATTCATCTAATTAAACTAAGTCGGTAAATGGAAATATCTCTGGAACAGGACATTATATTTTCTTCATAATCTAACTGCTTTATAATAGCTGGTACCCGATGCGCTGCTGCCGCAGAAGAAATAATGTAGAAAATATCGTTTGATATAGCTTTGTTTAAATAAAAATGATAGAAAGGATGTTATTTATTTTTTAGCGATGAATACATTCATTGAAATGGAATAATTTATAAAACATAAGTTAAATAATATATATATATTGTTACAAACCTGCAATTCCGCTTCCCAGCATAGTTTGTTCCATCAACAGAAAGACTGTTTTAAAGTCATCGGTATTAGACGGAATCCGGGTGGCGCGTCGGAGGTCCCAGAGCTTGGCGACACACTTGGCGACTTGGTGACTTTGGTGCCAAAATGGATTATACCCGAAACATCGAGAATTTTCCCGATCCGTCCAGTAGGAACCGAGATACGCCTCGAACGTTCCTGATTGGTTGAGAGGCTTCTAGCCCCGCCTCCTGATACCTATAAAAGGGTCCGCAGCTGATCATCGAGTTCGAGAGCAGCGAAGTCAGAGTCGAAGAAGAGTAGTCGGAAACGACGGAGCATAGTAGTCGGAAGCGAAAGAGAGGTGTAGTCGGAACCGACGGTGAAGAACTGGTCTTCCAGGGATTAGCAGAGCAGCGACGGAGTCAAGCTAGTGCTGAACTGAGCTGTGCGCTACTGTCTGCAGTAGATTCTTGTTGTATGCTGCACGTCTCGGCTGAAGATAATCGTCTTCTGTGCTGTATATAGTTGTCGTTTTTGTGCTGTCCTGTGTGTCTTCGTGTAAATAAACGTCGTTGTTTTTATTCTACTGCCACCTGCTGATTGAGCGTTCTCCACCCCATATAACTTCCATTATCGAAACGACCTCCCGGTAAAATTCATAACAATATATATATAAAAAACTTTATTATTCAAGTATACTTTAAGATAGACAATATTTTCCGTTTTCAGCAAAAAAGAATACATTTCGTGGCTGTCCGACTCGTGAACGTCTAACGTGCAACTGGCCATGTGAAAAACACGGCTTTTCTGGTTTCAAGGCAATAAGTTGGCAGAGTTTTATCGTCATCGAATGAACAGTGTGGCAGCGCATAAAATACGGACAAACAAAAATTCATTTTTATATATTAGATTAAAGGAATCGAATGTACTATTGTGAAACTAAGACTACTTTCTCAATACTAAGCAATATTTGGGGGGGGGGATTGATCTATATGAATAGCTTCTGTGAGAGAAGTAAAATGCTAAGAAACAAAATCCAATTAAATACACTTTTGTATTTCAAAAGACAAAGAAAAATATAGTTGCGAATAAATTCACATTTATCCAAAATTAGTAAGAAAAAAAATGGAATGTAAGGGAAAAATGCTGTCATAAATACACAATCACCAATTCGGTGGTCTTATATTGATATGTTTACAAGAAGCTGGTTTTCTACTATTTTCCCACCAAATAATGAATGCATTGATTGATTACATCTCAGAGCCACTACAGTTGGCATCCTAACACAGGACACTTCAGTCTAAACCAAGTTGATCTGCTTCCAATGAAAGCGCGCTTTAAATCTTTTTCCTTGTATTCATGTGATTACACTTTTAGAATATCCTTTGGGAAGAAAGAGACGGTGAATCTTACTCTCTCAATGGAAGATGGAGAGGGAGGGGTATGTTTATGACCCTATTTCCTGCTTTAACCTTCTGTCTCCCAATGCGGGCGAGACGGCTGGACATTCAGACATCCACAGAACGGCCGAAATGCCATTTGTTTATTTTCTTCCCCTTTTCTCAACAGGGTCGTAAAACGGTGCGGGGCGATTTTATCTTTTTAAAAGTGGTTGCTTCCGTTTCCGCTGTCACTGTTGATTGGTGTCTCTAGAAAGTGTTTGAGGGTAAAGGCTTAATTTACAGTAGGCTTTCTGCTCCCCTGCTACTAAAATCTCTTGCTAAAATGCCGGGAAATCGGAAAGTTTTAACTCAAAAAGAAATTAATAACATACTCTTTGAAGATTCAGATGAATCTGATTTAATATAAGTGATGAGGAAAATGCTGGATTTGACACTTCAAACTCTTTTGAAGTAGAAAATATTTCTACTTTGTTAGAAAATGATTCTGTTAACGAAGAAGACAAGACAATATTGAAGTTTCTGAAAATAGATAAGTCGGCACAGATTATTGAATGGAAATCTAATTTTATAGAAAATAAAATTATTTCCATTCCGAAATGTGACCAACTTTTAGGCCCAATCCAAATGTTGGAAATTTTGTAAAAACAATAAACTAAAAAAATTAATGAATTAAAATGTTTATTGTTTCAGAAAACTGTGTTTAAAATAGTATTAATTATTTTTCAAAGTTCAATCTCCCCCATACCAGTTCTTGAAGCAGTTTTAATTATAAAATAACAAATTAAATATTCCTTCCTTAAAGAATTTTGCAAATCGTTTGAAAATTGGCTGATATTATATCTTCTGTGCATTGCTTAAATCAAAGAACATAATTGAAAAGAAAAATACTAGCAAACGTTCTCTTTGGTTAAAAATTCGGAGTTGATTGTTGTATTCATAAAATCGGATATTTTTTTGTAGTATTCATATTTTAGTATTTAACAGCTATTCTGGGTATGCAGAGTCGTTTGGAAGGGAAAGGAGAGGTTTTGATTTGGATAATTTTGACAGTGTACCTGCAAAATTTTAATTGGTATATATAGACCACAAAATAATACTTTTTTCCCATAAAATATTATTTGCCCTGTGTTACTATTCTGTCAGTTTAAATTAACAAATTTAGTAAATTTTGAAAAATTACATTGCTGATGAAGTTATTTCTTAGATATCAACCATCACTTCGAGACGGGCGAAAATGAAAGTCGAATTGTTGATCAGCTAACTCCTTACTAATCCAGTCCAACCCTTTAATATTTTTCTTTTTTGGATATTCTAATTTAATTCCCCTCCTAGTGATCCTAAAATTCATAAAACTTTCTATTTTTATTTATCAAAATATTCAATTATTTACTATTGTAATTCTTTTTTCTTTTTCTTTTTTTTTTCTTCTCTCTCTCTCTTTTAAATATAAAACCCCAATTCGGACATAAATAAAGTCCCTTAATTAAAGTTCGACAAATTAATTAAAAATTTATCTCTATTCCTCAAAAGATTACTTCAAAAAATATCAGCTTGACACGAGAGAGTGTTCGAAAAACTAAGGCGCATTTTTCACTCCCCTTCCTTCTCAGCCGTGGGGGTTTAATTACTCCAATGGGGAGACTGGATTGTAATCTATCTGGCTATCTTGGTAGTGGGACAAATACGTACGGACATTGCGTACGGGTCATAAAAGGCCAACAAATCACGCGTAGCTCTTTGAAAAAAATTACCCCAGTAATTTTGATTAGTCCAGGGATTAGTTAGGGAGTGATTAGTCCAGGTTTGCTAAAACATATGTTATCTGTTGGCAAGGGTATTTGGCGACAAAATGTATTGGTATTTAAACTAAATTTTGATACTTAAACACAAGGAAAAAACTTTTGTCTCTATGTGTATATGCTGGCTGTGTACACACCAGGCCATCTGCCTATCATATTATTGAAAAGTGTATTACCAGAACTTCATTTAACACTATTTTTAATGACTTATTGTACATATAAAGTTTAAGTACATTAAAGTTTCTGAAGAACGTATTCTACATATATTAATGTAAAAATTATTCTTCTTAATTCTATTTTATTTTTTAACAGTAGATTTGGATGATGGTTTAATAAATAGTGCAACTAGAAGAAAATTAAATTTGAATTCAGCTAATATCTCCTACAAATTTTCGCAGATACAAATGATCAACTAGCAAAATATTAATAAACTGCTGATTTAGTAAACTGCTTATTTTATGCACCGTATATTTACAATATTTCATATTCAAAATGCAAAGTCATATAGTGAACAAATAATTTATCTTTATTAGAGTACATATATTTTTTTTAAAAATGTAACAACATTTAAATTAAATCCACGATGATAAACAGAAAAGTTTAAATTTGTAATGGATTCTACTCTGGAAATAGATTTTTTAAAAACTGATATAGCATGGAAACTTAACATTCCGTAGTTGGAAGCTTTTCTTACTACTTACGGCATTTCAAGAATTGCTTTTACAACTTTTCCCTCCATACAAATAATTCCAATACCACTAACGTCATTTAATTGTAGTTTAAATTTAAGGAACAACTTTTTTTTCAAATGCCTGTATTTAAATAACATATAGTTCTGTGTTCAAATTTATTGAATTAAACAAACTAACCAAGAAGAAAAAGTAAGGAAACCAAAATCATTTCGTTTAATGCAAATCGTTATATTTATGTAAAGTAATGCATTTATATCTAAAATCTAGAAGAAATTATTATTATTTCGAAGTGGATACACTATTTATATGAGAAGAAATATCACTCCTCGATGATTTTTATCGTACATATTTGAATAAATACATTGAAAAGCAATTCATCTTTCATAAAAAGAAAAGTGGAAATTATTCATATAGTATTAAAACGCATGAAATTGTATTAATGAACGTATCATTAAGTATTCGAAATTGTATCATGCTAACTCTTGCCAAATATGTCACTTTTAGATTACGTTTAAAATATTGTAACCTCTTCTAGAAATTACCCTTATTAATAACACAACTGCATTGTAGACGAGACTATTGATTGGCAGTTTTATGACTGGCACGCAAAGTGTACTGTACGCAAAAGTCATACAACCGGCTATCTTATCTTATCTTACTGACTGACCAGTCCCTACCCCTTCGTCTCTCCACTCCCCAACTTTATTATTATTATTATTATTAGCAATAGATAGTTCCAAACTAAACTGTGATCCGAATTCGTTTTTCGAAAAACTACCACATTTTGGAAAAGGAAAGAATATTTGGCATTAGAGGTCTTAAATTTTTTAACTAAAATTTTTGTAATTAAATTGATTATTATATGTATTTCTTTATTCCGACATTTTTACAGAAGACACTATGCTACAAGTTGTCTTTTCCTTAAAAATATTATATAAAAACAGAGAATAGAAATATAAACTCGTTAAAATCATGCTACGCATTTACACTTTTTCTGCAAATAATATAAGTAATATTTAATCCAAACAAATATTTTTTTTTCGAACGTATATTAATTTTCAGAATCTGTGTCATATACACTTTATTTTTTCTAGAGACTTAATTTAAGATATCTTTTAATCTGAATGATGAAAATTTTACATCGTAATTATGAAGCCTCACCAATTAATGCCGTTTTCATTTTATAGAGTAGTATATGCCTCGATCATTCTTTGAACAAACTTTTTAAAGCTGTATATCCAAGCTTTTGGAATAAAAACATCTATATAAAAGCTTGAAAATATCGTTTTAAGGGTGTTCCTACATTTAATAACAGTAGGATCTTTTAATTTTGAGCTCAAAATTGAAAAAAAGGGAAAGGAATTTTTCACTAAATATTTTTAAAATTTCAAACTGATAGAATCAATTTTTAATGAAATATGAAGCTAATACTATGGGGAATGATAACAAGCATATGTTTATATCAATTTAGCAACCTTCAAATTTAGTTTTATTAATTTTCATCTAAAATTTTTGCGCTGATTCTTTATAAAATTTTTTTAATCGCTTCCTTATTCAAAGAATCCTACCTAGAAAAAATTAAAATACCTATATTAGAATAATTTCCTAATATTTAGATATGATTCATTTGGTTTATATTTTGTTCAAAAATCTGCAGTTTATTTGTGTGCATCATTAATCACTTATAGAATACAATCCAGTCTAAATTCGAAGTTACATTTAAAAAAAGTGGTGAAAATTTAATTTGCATTTAGCATTTTGTTTCAATTATCAAGCCGACATTCATTTTACTACTATCATTACTCTCACGATCCCTAACTTTTCATTTACTTGAGAATCAATCATTAAAATATGACTTCTTCTTCTTCTTCTTTTTTTTTTTTTTTTTTTTCAAATTTCATTTTTACAAATTTTTGAAATTTGTACTATGATACCACTTGAAATTGTAGAATATTTTTTAGAGTCGATTGTTTTTTTCTTTTATCGGATTCCTATTGATAAAAAAGTATTTATAGCCATTTTTCGATACCCTTGGATTTTATTCCCAATAGAGTCGAATGTACAAAAAATAATGCAAATGTTTGTCTTAAACTTTTACCAATCATTTTTTTCTACATGACATGCAATTTAGCTCACATGAAAAAAATGCCTTTTCCAACTTCTCATTTATTTCAAATTTACTCATGATCTCATTAATTTATCATTACATTTTATAGATCAGTTTATGGGACTTTATAATATAGATTCATTTTAAAGGATTGTTATATACTTTTCCCCTAAGTTTAATAGTGTTTCATTTAAACTCGAAAATTCAATATAATCTATCTTGTAACACTTTAGGATAAAACTCAGAGGCCAGTTTTGTACAAATTGGTCAACAGATTAAAAGAATAAAATGACTGACGTATTTTTTCCTAAGGAAAAGTAGAATTCGATTGGACTTTTTACATTGCAAAAGTTTAAAGAATTTAATTTCTAATTTTTAACAAAAACTTTTTTTAATATTGTTAAATAAAACTAACGCTATTAATAATTTTTGTAATGCTAATATTTGAAAAAACTCCAAATTTTTTAATTATATGTATTATAGACTGTCATTTTAAATTCATTTTTTTTCTGTCTTAACCCGATTTCCTCACGGTTCCTTTTCTGAAATGATACCTGTAATAAAATGGTAAAATTCAATCACATTTTATTAAATTGATTCAAATTTACTTTGAATGAATTTCATCTTGAAGTATTTAGTATGAATAGCACATTTTCACTCTGCTATTACCGTGATTCCCCTTTTCATTGTAATCTTCAACAAAGAAATCAATTAACATTCTTTTATCAAAGAAAACCGTTTGTGGTATAGCTCATCTGCGTGAACCATGTGTTCTGCAACTATGACCCCCACCCTTACCCCGTAAATTATTCAACACTACATTACACAAGGGAAGAATATTCATGGTATATATAAAATAAGACATTTTTTGCAAGGCCGTTCTCACAAATGCCTCTTTGCTATCAGATACTCTATTGACAATAAATCACTAAAAATACACAATTTTTAATAAATTTTAATGAAACAACATTAAAATTTATAAAATCAATTTCATGTTCTACTTTTGAATATTCATACCCTCGTCCAACCTTCCTCATTGGAATAAGAATTTAATTTTAATGAATTTCGTAATTTTAATGAATTATGTCGGCTATCACATTTTTCTAATAACTTTGAAAACTATTTTGCAGATGTAATGGATTTAAACTTTTAAAACTTTTGCATCAATTTCGGTTTTATATCATTATGAGGAAAAAATAAAAATAAGTTCTATTTTAATAAAAATTTCAGTTTTGATTTTTTTTGAACATTTACTATGCAAATAGCAAGTACAAATTAAATTTGGCAGCAATAGGTTCAATTGTTTTATTTCATCGATTTTTTAGTCTTTTTACGGAAAATATGTCAATTTAAATTCACGTATTCACGGAAAATACGTCAACTTAAAAGCATTAAAATATTTACATCAAGAATTCTAAACAATATTTTGTTTAACTAATTCTTCTAATTTTTTGTAATACGTGAAAAATAGTGCCAGATGATTACTGCGAAAATTAATCATGCAATGTTTGTAAGCAATACAAGTATATTATGAAAGTCCACTTACCATTCTGCTTGCTTTATTTCATTCGAAAGCTCATAAATAGTTTTTTTTTTTCAGTTGGAATTACGAATAATCTGTCAGCGATTATATATAACTAGTTGTGGATCCCCATTTCCTTAAAATTAGATTCGTTTAAATTGTTTTGGGAAATAAATTTCTTTTTTTATTTTATTGGAAATAAATTTTTTCTCAAATTTAATTTTGAAACGCATTGATATTTTAATAAATTTCAAATATAAAATAAAACCCCATTTCTTAATTAATAAACCAGGAAAAGTAGGAAAAAATTGTTTGCACCCATTTTCAAAACAACCGAAGAGGACGAAATAACTTTTCCGCCAGTCTTGAAATAGAATTGCTTTGCACAAAACGGTACTTGGAGGGTTAAATAACAGCTAATAGTAACATTATCTCACTCTGCAATACATTATTATTGTTACGAACCTGCAATTCGGCTTCTCAGCATAGTTTGCTCCATCATTGGAAAGAAAGTTTTACAGTCATCTGAATGGACGGAATCCGTGTGGCGCGTCGGAGGTCCCAGAGCTTGGCGTAAAAAACTTGGCGACCATTTGGCGACGAATTTGGTGACTTTGGCGCCAAAATAGATAATACCCGAAACTTCGAGAATTTTCCCGATCCGTTCAGTAGGAACCGAGATACGCCTCAAACGTTCCTGATTGGTTGAGAGGCTTCTAGCTCCGCCTCCTGAGACCTATAAAAGGGGCTGCGGCTGCCAGAGAGGGAAGTCCGAGTTGAGAGACGACGGAGTAGTCCGAAGACGGAGCGGAGAAGCCAGTAGTCAGAGTGGACGGAGTGGTCAAAGAAGAGTAAGCGGAATCGACGGAGCGAAGTCAGTAATCCGAGTCAGAGCCGGAGAAGTAGAAGACGGAGTAGTCGGAATCGACTGAGTCAAGCTCGTACTGAACTGAGCTGTGCGCTACTGTCTGCAGTAGATTCTGGTTGTATGCTGTTGTATGCTACACGTCTCGGGTGAATATAATCGTCTTCTGTGCTGTGCTGTATATAGTTGTCGCTTTTGTGCTGTCCTGTGTATCTTCGTGTAAATAAACGTCGTTGTTCTTTTTCCATTGCCGCCTGATTATTGAGCGTTCTCCACACCATATAACTTCCACTATCCAAACGAACCCCGGTGAAAATTTCGTAACATTATGTGATATTATGTGTGCTCAGCCACTTTTCAACAGCAATATTAAGAAATGGAGATTACAGGCAAAGCGCCCAGGCTCTCCATCCATATGTTCTTATTCTGGTTGGTCACTCTTGTCAGTTAGATATTAGATCACAAGTTATCTTTAAATATGTAGTAAAAATCAAATATATGATAGATATTTTTATGCAGCTTTATAGAGTAAAATATGTTTTTCAATCTATGCGAAATAAGCTTTATTTGAGGAATAAATTTTATAAATTGAAAATATTCAATTTTATTTATACTTAAAATGTCAGTGACTTTTAAAATCGAGAGCTTCAAAATTCCATTTCCATAAATTGAAACTTCTCGAAAGAATCCTAGCCTAACCAATCACTGTCAAAAATCCGCTATGCTAATGTTATGCTGATAAATGAGCATCAGAGGCGTTTACATTTCCTTACAAATACTTCAAGCGAGTTGGCTGAGAGGATAGTAATCTCACGAGGCCAATTAATTTATAAAAAGCCATGCCTACTTCAGGATCATATGAAACCATCGGGACTATGGCAAATAATCGTATCATCCGGGCAACTCCCCCTTCGATTTCAGTCGTAGCGCCCTCTAAAATAATTTTTTTCGATATGCCGCTATTTCCGGACTTCAAGTCCAATGCATAATGACATGCGTAAACAAAGGCTGTGCGGGAAAATCGTCTATTTTTGTAAATATTTTGTGTACAAAAATCTAGTTACCTCTAAAATTCATTTTTTTTCTTCATTTTCTTTGAGTATTTATTCTTCTTTTCCATTAATTCTCATAAACAATTTATATTAATATTTGTTATTATGTATAATACTACTCAGTAACTATATATATATATATATATAATTTATATTTTAACATAATGTTTGAGAAAAGTATAGGTTTCTATTGTTTTGTATTTTAAATATCAACATTTTATTTAAAAAACTTTGATATGTATTAATCTTAATAGAAGCATTTATTACAAGAATTAGTATAGAAATGTGAATACATCAATAGTGGAAAAATTACCATATCATGTGTGGAAAATAAGAAAGCTTTAGTGTTTCATATCTTATATGTAAAGAATTAATTTTCTTTTTCACAAACTTTATCACAGTGAAGAAATTGATAAGAAAATGTAGCTTCTACAGCATTTTAGGGAATATGATTCATTTTCAACATAAATCGCCCAATAATACTAACAAACTATTTTTAAAATATAATTTTATACATTTATATACGGATTTATATATTCGATATATATGTACATTATTTTTTAATCGTAAGAAGTTTTTTAAATTTATTATTAATATATATATATTGCAGTTCAATTACACGGAGAAAGAAAACAGTCATCTGTCCCCTTGCTTAAAAGAATTGCACAAGGAAAAGTGCGTGACTAATTTTGAACAAGATGGAAACTTCAAAAGGTAAAAATTATTTGCTTCCCTCTGTAGCCCATAAGGCGTAGAGATAAACTCTTTGCAAATGTATGTATCAGTACGTCTTATTGTGTTTACTAGACATGCGCAGTGATACATCCTTTGCAAATCCATGTATCAATGGACTACAAAGAATACGTTACTGCGCATACTACATCACGCAGGGTTTACCAGAGAGAGCTGTGCGGAGATTAGCGGTAACCGGTTATTTTTTTAAACCTAAATATATCGAATTCAAAAATTAATTGTGTTGCTTGTTGCGACGCCAACGCCATCTTGTGAGTTTTTTGTAGCTATCGGCAGAGACAGTGTTTAATAAAGTGTGTTGTGAGCGATGAGTGTGAGAAAACATGGTCCGTCGAGCCGGAGAGAAAAAAGCGTGTGTGTTCTATGTGCATAAGAAAGATGGTTCTTTCCAAAAGTAAAAAGTGCGTGTGTAATCTAAACCGGAGGTTTATTTGGTGAAGAATTCTGTTTTTGAGTGATTACGAGTGCCAATCAAGTGTGCAGTGTCCAATTCCAGGTGACAGCAGTTCAATTGGTTCGTAGTTTCGTTTTCAAACAAATATACTTGTAAAATGGCTTTGTTTAAAAATCTTAAAAAAGACGAGCTTGCGCTTGTCGCTGAAGACTTGGGAGTAGAGGTACCAGTGAAACCAAAAATTTTAGATTTAAGATCAATAATTGAGAGTAGTGCCTTTTTAAAACCGATAAAGAATTTATTCAAAATGTAATTAATTATGTTTTAGAAGAAAAGAAATCTAAAAAAGATAATGAAAAATCTCAAATTGAACAAAAAAAAAATCTAAAACTGAACAAGAAAAGTTAAAATTAGAACAAGAAAAACTAAAATTAGAATTTGAAAAAGTTAAGCTAGAGCAGCTTAATAAAGAACTTGAGCTAACAAATGCTAAGAGTAAAATGGCCCCTGAACAAGTTAAAAAGATAGATATCGAGTCTTTTAGTTTAGAAAACTTAATTAAAAGTGTAAAAACTATAACGATTCCTGTCCCTTTTAAAACAGAAGCATTCAATTTGTTCTTTCAATCAATAGAAAAGGCTTTCAAAACTAAAAATGTCGCAGAAGAATTTAAAGCCGAAATTTTATTAAATATTTTGGGAGAAAGAGTAGGAAATTTAATGGTTTACGTCAAGGAGGAGGAACTGGAAAATTATAAAAAGATTAAAGAGTTAATGTTAAAGCAATTTCAACATACTCCTCAAGAGTGTCTATTTCAATTTCGAAAAGCTCAAAAATTAGCGACAGAAAACTATGTTCAATTTGCATCTATGTTCGAATACTATTGTCAATTGAGAAACGTAAGTGAATTTAATGATTTGTACCAATTAATAGTATCAGATAAAATATTTAATTCCCTTGATCAGGAATTAATGACCCAAGCAGCAAAAGATCGTTGGCCAAACATCGCCCCACAGAACGGTCGGGGCGAGTTCGCCCCGATATTGGTCATGTCCCCCGCAAAGACACCGGGCGGTGATCGCCGCGGCTTGTTTCCGACGTGTTTTTTCAATGAGCGACCCAATACCAAGCATTTCCCTATGTATTTTATCAATTGGCGACCCGATACCAATAATTTCCCTTTGTATTTTTCCAAAGGGCGATCCAATACCAATCATTCCCCCATGTACTTTTACAAAGGGCGACCCAAAACCAATCATTTCCCGATGTATTTTACTAATTGGCGACTCGATACCAATCATTTTCCCATGTATTTTTTTCAAACGGCGACCTAATACCAATAATTTCCCGATATATTTTTCCAAAGGACGATTCAATTCCAACCATTTCCCCATGTGAATTAAAATGGGTGAATCAATACCAATCATTTCCAGATGTATTTTATCAATGGGCGACCCGATATCAACCATTTCCCCATTCCTTTTTTTAAATGCCAAATATAGGTGATTAATTACGGAACACTTCCCGTCGTCATACTGAAATATGTGTTTTTAGTTTGCTTAAACTCTATTAACTATTGTCACAATAGTTCA
>JAPMOR010010376.1:224888-274672 GCA_026543865.1 Argiope aurantia | reverse complement strand
TAATGAGAAAACACAAGCCACAAAATTAAAATTATCATTTCATTTTTTTTGTTATAAACTACGTTCAATTTTTTTTTTTCTTTTTTAAGTTAACGCATACAGAAAAGTATAGAATGAATTATCGTTGAATCATTCAAAAATGGCAATGAATAAATGTTTATAATAGCTGAGAAAAGTATTTTTAATTTTTAAAAACTGCATTTGTTTGTTTCTACACTTTAAAAATGTTCGGTTATTTTGAAGCTGGCATTTTCAAAAATTCAGTGAAAAAGAAAATCTTCCAAGAAAATAATGGAAATAAAGACGACAGGGAAAGTAAATGAACAAAAGTCTCTACGAAACAGTGTCATCCCCTCAGCCTAAGGTCAAGGATGAGGTCAATATCACATCCTGTTATCGCTGCAGGGAGTGGCGATGACATTTCTTGTAAAAGGGGGCTCTTTTTGTCTTTTTTCTCTCTCTCTTTCTTTGCTGAGAACTGTTGACTTGTGAGTCGAGTCAATTAACCAACGAAAAGAAAAAAGTGGATATCACAGATCTGCAAACAAATTTGAAATAAATGAAGTTTGAGAGAAATATTCTGAAGTTTCAAGAAAAGTTTTAATTAAAATGCGTTCGAATACACTATCCTTGTAAATCAAATAAATAAAACACAATTGCTCATATGTTCCTGAAGGGAAAAAAAAAAATTATTTAGATCGTCTCGATATGCCATATCTCTCTCCGTTGTTAACAATATTTAGGTCATATGATTTTGAAAATCATATTGCAATGTATTTGGAACAAATCATTTTGATCGTTCGAGCTTTTTTTCTTTTCAATATTTTATCGTTTTTTTTTTTTTTTTGTATCTTAGAAATTTCTTGATTATTACTACTTTTGAAACTACTTCTTTATTTTTGGTTTACCATTCCTAGTTATTTCTCCCTATTTTTCATCTGACTCCATTTTCATAAAGTTTCTTTTTTCTTCTGCGTAAAGGGAGGCAAAAAAAAAAAAAAAAAAAATTCGTGTGAAAGCCTAAAATTGTGAAAAAAAATAAATACTTTTCACCAAAATAAAAATTTTGAGGCCCCTCTCAAAGTCCAGATTGAGGACCGCCTCCAGCATATGCGCGGAAATCCTCTAATGTATAGCAGTATTCAAATATACATACATAAATGCAAATTTTCAAAAAAAAATTATTTTTCAGAATTTACGTTAAATATATTCTATTAACTATTTTAAGAAGTCAAACTAAAAATATTTACACAAATGTTAATGCAATGTACAGGAACTTAATTTTCTACTTTTTAAAATTTCCTACACTTGATATTATTGATAATAAAAAGAAGAAAATTAGTATAGAAAGGAAAAGTAACTGCAATAATTTAAAAATTGGAAAACTAACAATTAGAATCAGAATTAGGAACTAAAGCTAAAATCTCTTGAAAAAAATACGGAAAGAAAATGCCAATAAAAGTTCCGACACTTAATGAAATAGAAAGATTAAAAGCAGATCGTCCATTGTGATATTTATTCCGTTCATAGCCTTTTACAACTATCATTAGTAATACCACTAGCAATTCCCTGTTTCAAGTTATCAAAAAGTTCTAACGGCTTTAACAAATATTAATTTTTTTATTCACTATTTAGAATGAATAATATACTATATACACACATATAATAATAAATAAGTTACACTAATCACTTTTTCTAAAACGATATTATGTGTTCCTCTACGATTTCAAAAATTTAATAAATGCCAGGTAATTCATGGGAAAAAGTAGATTCGCGTAGCGGCAACTGAGAGAATTACTATTGGGACGTCGAGCCGACTGAAAGGTGATTACTGGAAGTGACCTTTTGCGTAACGTCGGCGTAGGAGCTCGCCCCGATTGAAAGGCGAGCTTCAGAAGTGAGAGAAAAAATTTTGATCAGAGTCCGATATCGCCCCGACGCAAAAGCGACTATCGTGGAAAATGGGCGACATTTATCCGAGGATTTCGATAATTGGCCAAGCATTTAGCGGCCATTCTTGCTGCTTGGGGAGTTATATCAGCATTAAACAAGGGAAAGATTGGTACAAACCACGAAATTTAGGTCGTGAGTTGGATTTGTTTGTATCATCAAAAGGTTCGAATAAAAATGAATCGAATTCAAGCTTTAAACAAAACAAATTCATTAAAAATAGATTCGAAAAAAAGTATCATAAAAATGTTACAATGTTATGTCCGATGTTAATCAGTCAGAGTGTTCATTCTGTTTTGAAAATCACATAATCCCCTTTTGTGAAAAATTTAAACAACTTCCTGTTGAAGAAAGAGTTGCCTATTGAAGAAAGAGCTGAGATAGTTAAAAAACAGCACTTTTGCTTTCTTTGTTTAAAAGAAAAATGTTCAGCTATAAGATATAAGGCAAAAACTTGTAAACTATTCAACCGGAAGCATCATATGCTTCTCCATTTCCCGAGACATAAAATACATCATCAAAATGAAAGTGATTCTATTACTACGCATCAAATACACAGCCAATAGTTCAGGGTCATCGCTTAATGAGAATGCGAAAATATTTCACTTCTCTTACCCCCCTGTCCCCTCAACTTTACAGACGCCGGATAGTTCGGGATATGCTCATAAATCGGTATTCGCCATAAACAGAAATGAAAAGAGTAAAACAGTCTCTTTGAGCACTGTTAAATGTGTCATTCGAGATGCGTTTGGTTTCTGGCAGGATGTCAGATGTTTATTAGACGTCGGGTCAATGACTCATCTTATGAGCAGGCAGACAAATTGGGATTGAAAAAGGAAAAAGTAAATATTCTAGTAAAGTGTTTAAATGATTCTTCCATGTGTGTTAAAAATTGTGTAAATGCGGTAATTTCAAATTCCGATAATAGTTTTAAAAGAGAAATAAATATGTTAGAGAAAATTACCGATTTAACGATTGGATGCACTGTGGATTAGGTTAGAGAGAGATCCACAATACCTAAAGTTATATAAAGATTTCATACACGAATATGAACATTTAGGACACATGAAAGAAATAATCACTGAAGAGGATAATTCAGAGATAAGTTATTATATGCCACACCATGGCGTATATCGGCCACAAAAAAGTACCACTAAATTGAGAGTGATCTTTAATGCATCGAATCCGACAAGTAATGGATTGTCACTCAATTTGTTGCAATATAATGGAGGACTTGTGCAAGATGACTTATTTGCAATCATGATAAAATTCAGAGAACATCCTTATACCTTTACGGCCGATGTAAAAATGATGTATCGTATGATACTCATGCACGAGAGACAGCAACCATTGCTCAGAATTTTATGGAAAGAAAATCTTGATGATCCAGTAAAAACTTTTGAGCTTAAAACAGTGACTTATGGGACAGTGAGTGCTCCCTTTTTAGCAACAAGAGACTCGGAGGTCAGGCATATCCCGAACTGCCTGGCGTCTGTAAAGTTGTGGAAACAGGGGGGTAAGAGGGGTGAAATACTTTCGCATTCTCATTAAGCGATGACCCTGAACTATTGGCGGTCTATTTGATGCGCAGCAATAGAATTACTTTCATTTTGATGATTTATTTTATGTCTCGGGAAATGGAGAAGAATATGATGCTTCCGGTTGCATATTTTACAAGTTTTTGCCTTACACCTTATAGCTGAACATTTTTCTTTTAAACAAAGAAAGCAAAAGTGCTGTTTTTTAACTATCTCAACTCTTTCTTCAACAGGAAGTTGTTTAAATTTTGTGCAAAAGGGCATTGTGTGATTTTCAAAACAGAATGAACACTCTGACTGATTAACATCGGACAAAAAACACTTGCAACATTTTTATGACTCTTTTTTCGAATCTGTTTCGTTTAAAACCTGAATTCGACTCATTTTTATTCAAACCTTTTGATGATACAAACAAATCCAACTTACGATCTAAATTTTGTGGTTTGTACCAATCTTCCCCTTGTTTAATGCTGATACAACTCTAATTCCTGATCAAGGGAATTAAATATTTGATTTGATACTATTAATTGGCACAAATCATTAAATCCACTTACGTTTCTCAATTGACAATAGTATTCGATCACAGAGGCAACTCTAGATGCAAATTGAACATAGGTTTCTGTCGCTAATTTTTGAGCTTTTCGAAATTGATATAGACACTCTTGAGGAGTAGGCTGAAATTGCTTTAACACTAAATCTTTAATCTTTTCATAATTTTCCAGTTCCTCCTCCTTGACGTAAACCATTAAATTTCCTACTCTTTCTCCCAAAATATTTAATAAAATTGCGGCTTTAAATTCTTCTGCGATATTTTTATTTTTGAATGTCTTTTCTATTGACTGAAAGAACAAATTGAATGCTTCTGTTTTAGAAGGGATAGGAATAAAAGTTTTTAAACTTTTATTTACGTTTTCTATACAAAAGACTCGATATCTATCTTTTTTACTTGTTCTGGGGCCATTTTACTCTAAGCATATGTTAGCTCAAGCAAGCTCTTTATTAATCTGCTCTAGTTTAACTTTTTCTAATTCTAATTTAAGTTTTTCTTGTTCAATTTGAGATTTTTCGTTATCTTTTTTAGATTTCTTTTCTCCTAAAACATAATTAATTACACTTTGAATAAATTCTTTATCTGTTTTGAAAATGTCACTATTCTCAATTATTGCTCTTAAACCAAAAATTTTTGGATTCAATGGTACCTCTAATCCTAGCTCTTCAGCGACAAGCACAAGCTCGTCTTTTTTAAGATTTTTAAGCAAAGACATTTTACAAGTATATTAGTTTGAAACCGAAACTACGAACCAAGGGAACTGCTCTCACCTGGAATTGGACACTGCACTCTTGACTGGCACTCGCAATCACTCAAAAACACAATTCTTCATCAAATAAACCTCCGGTTTAGATTATACTCGCACTTTTTACATTTGGAAAGAACCATCGTTCTTACGCACATAGTACACACACGCTTTTTTCGCTCCAGCTCGGAGTGGCCATTTTTTCTCAATGTTCAACGCTCACTGTTTTACGAAGGTCGTGTCACAACACACATTTCATTCAAACTCTCTCTGCCGATAGCTACAAAAACTCACAAGATGACGTTGACGTCAGAACATTCATAGTAGGATTTTCACTTCTTTTATTTCGCAATATGTGAAATTTTTAATTCATAATAAACAAATTCAGTTCAATTCATGTTTTCAGTCGCATCAAATAAAAAGATGTATTTCTTTATTGCATTTTATTCAACAATCTAAAAAAAGCAATATTCTGGGAAAACTGATTCCAAAGACGGCTAGTTGCTTTTAACGTTCTTCATCTGCCGAAGTCTAAGTTTGTTTAATGTAGAGTTACTTTCTAATAATTTTTTCTCTTTTTTGAAGAGGGATCTTCAGAACTGAGAGCTAGACAAAAGTCCAAAGATTTTTCCAAAGAATTATGCACATTAACAGGGTTACCACTCAAAACTGGAGGGAAAAAAATCCCCTATGTTTTTCCTGTACATATATTCAAGATATAAGGAACTGCGCGAATAGAGCTCATGTATTAGTTATAATACAATATGATTTTAATGTATGGAAAATGCAAGGAAGGGAAGCAATAATTTAACATTATTTAAAATTATAATATATTAAAAGAATTTTGATATTCACACACAATAAAGACAATTTATCTTCATTTATTATCTAGAGTTCAGCAAGACAAAATTTATATATTAAAGCGGTATATATTACTATTTAATACTCTTGAATTGTACGTCACTCAGAATTAAAAATACGGAACACACAAAACACTTTAGCTATCATGATACAAACCATTTAATGATTACTCAACAAAAAAAAAACATCGCAAAGTAAGATTACTTTTTTTTTTATTTATTCATTTTTGTTAATTTATGTATTTGGGCATCAATTTCAGTAACCTCTGCAGATTTTTCAGTCATCAGTTCCATGAAGCTAAACCTTAACAAATTAGGTACTATTTTGTATGGCCTAATGTACATTATTTTAGCTAATTCACCTTCAGTGAACATATGTGAAACTATTTCCCATATATCATGAATGCATTAAAGGACTAATGTGACGCAACAGGCTTTAATGCCTATAAAAATTCAGCTTTTACTACTCTTCTTTAACTAAATAGTTCGAAATCGGTTCATTTTTTCGGACATTAAATTTGACCTATTCGGATTTGAATGTTATCTTTTCCATTATTTCTTTTAGATACAAAGTTCAACATCAATGATAATTCTTTTAAAATGGCAGGCTTGTATGTTTTCCGCTTTTGACATGACTAGTAAATGTCTGTTTTCCCATATTACTTAAGCTTATTTTCTAACAAAGCGAGCAAAACAAACAAATGCATTCTGTGGAAATCGTCGAACCCATTCAGCAAAATCAAGATTGATTTTTTTTATCCGTTTAATTCGTATTAAATACGGATTTTGAGCAGCTCCTTGTTTTAAAAATATTCTGTAATCTACTTTGAATAAACTGACACTTTGTCAAATAATAAATAAACCATTCAATAAACTCAAGTAAGGTAGACTAAATACCACCGCGCAGCTTCAATGTTCCCTCCAGTGAAACATTTTCTATTCTTTCACGCAGTTACAGAAGTCTCGCACACACTCATTACCTGCAATTCGGAAATCTCATGGAAAAAGAATAACAGTCTCACAAATAGAAACTGGACTGATCTATATAGAAAAAAAGGGGAGAGCGTAGAAAAGGGCAGAGTTCCCGCTTTACACGATAGCGAATGGTATTGTTTTGTTAAAGATCGAAATTTTTTAGATGGAAAAAACAACTAAAAAACTTAAAATTCTCTGTATTTTCCTGGTTTTTATAAAAATTTTCGAAATTTCCCTGTATTTTCTGTCGATTTCCAAATTCTTTGTGTTTTCCTGGTTTTTCCGGTGGCGTGGCAACCCTGATTAAATGGTGGCACAGTATCTGCATACAAGCGTATTCCAAAAAATATTGTATTTGTGATATTCCAAGTGCACATGAACAAGAATTTTCAACTCACTTGAAGCTTTTTATGGCATTGTCACGAGCTTTCTGATTCATACTGCATTAGAAAAGTAAAACTTTTTCAACCGTTTCATTAAGTTGTAAATAAGAAGAAAAGAATGCTTTACTTTCCTTGTCCACTACGTTGGGAAGAATATATGATCATAAAACAAAAATTATTTACAGGATAAAATTTAAAAAAAAAAGAAAGTAGACTTTTATCTTATGTAGGCAAACATTAATTCGACCATATTAACATATTTCCAATTGAATGAAAAACAACACTCAATTTTCAATAAAAACAAATACATTTAAAATAAATGATATAAAAAAGTTCCACGTATAATTTTCAAGGAAAGGTCCCATTTGTGCCAGTAATATAATGAAAACGCTATATATCGATGGATCTTCTTTCTTGTATGATCTTTTGAATTTAAATTAATCCCTTGCACTCAGAGAAGCAATTGGATATATTATAATTCACTAAATATGTGGACAACCTATTACTTTTAGAAGTAAAAAATATAAAAGTAAAATTAGTCTTAAAAATTAATTTGTGACTTCATACAATTCTGTAGGATTTAAAAAAATATATTATAAAAGAAAATAAGAAACGTCCAACGATACCTTGAGAGAGACGCAAATGAACTGCCTGTGAAAATTTTTTATTGCCTATAACACAAGAACAATGTTCTACATTTTCATGAATAGAATAGTGTGGATTCAGATAATAACAGATACAATTAAAAAAAGATTTTTTCTTTTCATAATTACAATTACTTATATAAAAAATGTACTTAAAGATAAAATACCTTGTCAAATAAATCACAAAGCAATTTTTTCATTCAGCAATAAAGAAGTTTTGCTTTCTCGACAAGAGGTTTTATATTATCGCACAAAATAATTTTCACTTTTTTCTTCTTTTCCATAGATAAATAAACAATGCAAAGTTAAATAATCTTTTGAAATTTTTATTCATTTATTTTAATACAAACTTTCTAAGAATGAGGTTTGTGTTTCTTTCAATCAGAAGTCATATGTCGATTTAAGTATCATTTCTAAGAAAAGTTTCTGCTATACACATAAAAAAAAAATAACTTATATTATTTGTATCAACACAATGGCATATATTTAAATAAACCTTTCGAGAAGCACCATACTTCATATATCAAAGGCATGTTTTCCATTTGTATGAGTACACAAGTGTTTATTTAAACTGATTTTCAGAGAAAATGCTTTATTGCATACATCGCAAGAAAAAGGTTTCTCCTTTGTATGTATACGATAATGCAAATTTAAACTACTTTTTTGGGAAAATTCCTTACTGCATAGATCACAAGAATAGGGCTTTTCATTTGTATGAATACGCAAATGCTGATTTAAATTACCTTTCTGAGCAAATTTTTTACCGCATATATCACAAGAATAAGGTTTTTCATTTGTATGAGTGCGGTAATGCTGAAGGAAACTACTATTCTCGGAAAATTCTTTACTGCACACATCACAAGAATATTTTTCTTTTTTATGAGAGCGATAATGCTTCTTTAAAGAGCCTTTCAGTAAAAATGTTTTCTCACATACTGCGCAAGTGTAGGGTTCCTCGTCAGTATGAACACGTAAATGATCCTTTAAACAATTTTTCTGAGAGAATGCTTTATTGCATATATCACAAGAATAAGGTTTTTCGTTCGAATGAGTACGCAAATGCTGTTTTAAACGGCTTGCCAAATAAAATGCTTTAGTGCATATATCACAAGAAAAAGGTTTATTATTTGTATGAGTCCGACAATGTGCAACTAAATTATTTTTCCGACAAAATGCTTTGCCACATATATCACAAGAATAAGATTTTTCATTTGTATGCATACGAAGATGTTCCTTTAATTGACATTTCCAAGAAAATACTTTACTACAAATATCACAAGAATAAGGTTTTTTGTTTGAATAATTTGTATGGTAACGAATGTGCCTGCTTAAATAACATTTCAGGGCAAACGTTTGGCCACAAGTTTCACAGATAAAACGCTTTTCATCCAATCGAGTTTCAAGGCCGACATTTAAATTAGCATCCAATGCTTTAATATGCGAATCACCAATCAAACGCGTTTCATTTATTTCGTTAGATGCCTCCATTTTCTAATGTTTTCTCTCTTAAAGAAGAGCAGCTGGAGTCAGAGCAACGCTTATTTTGCCCTAGAATGTACTTTTCTTCTGTATATATTAAAGATCCATATCCATTCCATTTCGCAGAAAAAATTTAGTTTTTAATTAGCATCTAGTCATTTTCAAAAGTCATCTGAAAGAGAGAGAGAGAAAAAAAAAAGCATGTCAGTACCACCAAACATTTAATGCATCATTTTATCACACTTCAGATTTCATTATGCAACGGAGAAAAATAAAACAACAAAGCAAATTTTAAAAACAAATAAAAAGTATATTTTCATTTTTTTAAAAATGAGATTAAAACGATTAACATGCTAATGACCATGAAATAAATAAATAAAAAAAAATACCAGTATTATCTAATATTTTGTGTAATTGCCGGTAATAATAAAATATATTACGAGCTTAACATGATGGTTTCGATATAGCAATTCTTACCCATTCTTGGTAGGAATAGATAAAAAATATATATATTCGAAAATAAGTCCAAATTCGTTTATCGCTATTGGTTTCCGTTTCATCTCGAATGATGTCCCTGTAGTTATGCTGATTTCGGAACTATGTCATGAGCACAACAAACTGTAGTCAGTTGCACTAATGTCGGGTTTACACTCGGCCAATAGACAGCGCATGTGCAGAGAGGGACTGATTTATGTTTGCCACAATTTCCTAAGATAGATTCTGACATTTCATGCTTGTCTATAAATTGCCGTTTTGGAGTCCCTGAATTTTTCTTTTTCACTGTGTATCATATTAAAATGATGGATATTTACACAGAGAAACATGGTAAAATTTAAAAATAATAATAAAATAAAGGTCAACATACCTCAATTTCGAAAACTATAGAAAAGAAATGACAAACAAAATGAAACAACCTCGCATCAGAAAGAACAAAAAATGTCGGAATTAATCTATGATAAGTGATCAATTTTTTCACGCCAAAAAGATCAATAAATTCTACAAACGCATGCGTAGTAAGGAAAAAAAAAAAAAAAATGCAGCGGCATGTTGTTGTACCGTTGGGACAATTACTTGCCATCGACCGAATAGCATTTTTCAACCTTTCTACGCATGCGCTGCCTACTGGCAGTCTTATAACTGGCCGAGTATATTTTCATTTCCCAGCATAAGGAAAAAAAAAAAAAAAAAAAAAATCCACATGAATGCAGGATCAAATTCGTCACAAATATAGTTCAACAACGAATTGTAAAACCCTCCACGGTTTTGCGCATGCTTTAGGATGGGTTTAATTCTTCAGAATAGGGGTGAAAGGAGATGTTTACATTTACTAGTATGTAACAGGGAAAATCCACTGTGTATTGGAAATGCACTCATCGTTCCGCGTCTCACCCCTTAATGGGATATAGTCGTCGAAATGTGGTCGTCTCAGAATCCGTTGACGAACTATACTTAGAATGATCTTTTAAAATTTATATTTCGCTGATGCATTTCAGAAAAATTTAGAAGAAACCTTCTTTATAATAGCCAGTAAAAACTTTCAATGGAAGCATCCGACTTTTTACAGTACGACCTACAGCACAATATCCAATCATATGATTTTCTGAAATGACCATCAGCATTTTCTATTAATTATTTTTAAAGGAAACCCCTTTAGATTTATAAAAACAAATCAATAGTTGCAAAAAAACGACGTATTTTCCCCCACGCTGAAAACAAGATTATTGAAATGAAAAGTGTTTAAGATATTTGAAACTAAATCGATGCCTTTAATATAATTCGCAATCAATGTGAGAGTCAATCAATAGGTTTGGTTTAGTTTGGTTATATTAATGTCCGGTTTTAAAGTAACATTACGGCTATTTTACCTCGTAATTCTGAACCGCGATGAGATGACGATACCTGATCTTCATACTTCCACACCACACCAACGGGAAGACATTTGCCTCCGATGGATTTAACCAGGATTGAACGTGCACCAGACCCGCTTACATGACGGTTCTTCGTTGGAATCGCAATCGGAGATGGGAGAGTTACGTCACTCTTACACATATTATGTTACATTTTAACTTTGTAATAAAAACGAGAGATAGTGCTGTCCCTGAAGCATGCCGATAATCGCTTTAATAAAGATTTTATCCACCCCGCATAAAACTAGTGAACTCCGGACGAAGTGATGAATGCTACATGTGCTGTGATTTTTATTTTCAGAGTGAGAAAATGAGCATTTTTTTTTTCTTGATATAATAAAATTAAACGAGCATGCATTTCGGATGCCTTGATTTCAAACAATTGAAATCAAAGCTAGACAGATAACTACAATTTCAAAAACAAGATTGCATATTAAATTTCATTTATTGAAGTCTTTGCGCTTTAGAGTTGTCGCGTTTACATTCATGAGAATGTATGGGCCGACAGACAACGGATTTGTTTTAAAATATGTAATCTAAATATTAGATATCAAAATTTTGAATCAAATTACATTTCAACCAGTCGTTGCGTTTTTCAGATATTATATATACTAGTAAGCGAAAGTCCAGACCGATAGACGATTACCCCTTTGACAAATTTAGTGTAAAATCTGATAAGAATCTACATATTAGATACTGAGTTTGTAGACTAAATTTTATTCTTCTATGCGTTTTATAATTATGTCCAGATGTAATGGGATAGCCAGCTAGATTTACTGCAAATGGATTTGCTCGAAATTTGATAAAAAATCTAGATTTGGAGCAAAAACCACAACCAAATTTCTCAAAACGTTTTTGAATCACTGCATTCGCAGAATGATAAAACATAATTCTAAAAGATGTGTTGTTTCTCGGACTAAGAGCAGGCTAAAACATAGAAATTGTCAAAATTTTGCCAATTGCACTACTTCCCCTCATACACGAGAAAGTAAAAAAATGAGATATTAAACACCAATTATACTTATTTTTATTTCCATAAATGGAAATCCTACTCTGTATTTTCAGTCTTTTTTTTTTTTTGTGTGTGTGTTATTTAGTATTTGCTTTACAATTTGGTATTTATATGTAAATTAAGAACAGTATCCGCAGCTGTGCCTGTTTTTATTCATTCTATACATATAAATGAAAGAAAAAGTAAAATACAGATAATTTGAAAATTGTAAAATTTTTAAATATTTATATTCTACTCTTTAGAATGTTTGGGAATAGTCAACCTTAATGTAAGTACTAATTAATTAATATTAAAGATTCCCAATAAACAATCAATCTTAATCATTCCATTTGCTAGATATACGAAAAGCTAATTTGAAGTTTTCACCCAAGAACTCTGCAAGATATATCTGGTCATAGGAGAAATAGGGAGTTTCTAAGCTAATACTGCTAACATTAAGAGATTAAAATTTAAATTAAGAGAGTATCAATTTTAAGAGAAGACAACCAAAAAATGTTCTTTGATCTTAAATATTTTAAAACTTTTTTGATTAGTAATTAGGATAAATAATAATATTCGCAGATCTCTTAATATAAACTGCTGCTTGAAATAGAATTTCAATAGTTACAAAATTCAGGTAAGTTCAAACAAATAAGATTCATGCAACATGATGAAGCGTGCACTCAATGAAATGCAATTAGGTAGGAAAATAAGTATATTTTTTATCATGTGGAACCTGATGTTGTTTTGGTTAGGGGGGTTTTGAAGCTCAAAATCGTGTAGGCAATGAATAAAGCATAAATGGCAATTTTCATCATCATCTTTTAATCGCATATATATTTTTTACCTGCTGTTACCAGTATTGTATTATTATTATGCACGCTTCTTTGAAACCAGATGCGTTTTTAAAAGGTTGATCTGCTCTTACCAATATTGCATTATTATTACGTATGCTTCTTTGACAGTAGATGCATTTTTAAAAGATTGACGTAGAACTATGACATCATAACTGTTATTTCATCTCAAAATCGGTCGTGCTCGAAAACCTTGTTGCCAGATAGAAAAATTAAAAATGAAAGTTTAAATATATATATATATATTTTCCCCCCAGCGCTGCCAATCAAAACGCGTTTTCCCTAGTGAATTCGCGTTTTCACTGCAACATATGTATATATATATAGAGAGAGAGAGAGAGGGAGAGGGGATAGAGAAGTCTTGTGATTGTTTCAAACCGGTTTAAACTGGTTAATGACTTAAATTAGTTAAGACAAATAATGACTTAAAAATAATAATGTTCACACATGATAACTTGAAATTTGTGATCGTAGATTTCATTTTAATTTTATATTTGAAAATATTTTCGTTCTGTTTATTTATTTCTTGTGAAAGAGTTTCTGGTTCAAGCATATTTCACAACCTATATTCACACCCAAACTGCCTTATTCAAATCTTTTGGCAACGTGATATTCAAATCTTTTGGCAATGATTAAGTGTTCCGAATTCCTATGTCAATCAGATATGGCATACTTTATGCCAAGATTAGTATAAAAAAATCTACTTAGTTTTATTGTAGTACTTATTATTTCTGTGGAATGTCAATGTGAAATTATATGGTAACGATCCTGCAATAAGATATTATATTCTTTGTTCTGATATCCAGTCAATACAAAATATGTTCATTCAGTTGGTTTAGGTATGATAGAATATTATTTATTACTAAGCAAGTCATCATACTTAACTTTTTACTGATTTATTTATGATTTTCAATAAAGGAAAGTTTTGATAATTCGTATGTCTTCTATTTGAATGCTTCCTTTTTTTTTCCCTTTAATGTTTAATGAAATATTCACAATCCATATAACTGTCATGGATTGTGAATATTTCATTAAACAATTACCCTAATCACATGATCCTGATTAATTGACAACACAAACCCTGATCATATGACAGTAATGATAAACAGGGCAGGAGTAGCTTCAGAGCAGATACTAGAAAGTTAAAAAATATATATAAAATTCAGGAATTTCTCAAAACGAGAAGAATGTGTCTGTTGACAAAAAAGTCTTCCGGAAATTTTCTTATACACTCTATAATAATGAAGTTATCCCTCTCCTTCCATGCAAAATTGCGGGCATGCGCAAGACCATAAACGTCATGCATGCGCAAACATGACAATTGAATGTTTTAAACTCCTGCATTTGCTTATAAATTTATGCCATTGGTGAAAAGCAGATAGGAGGGGGGGAAAAAAAAAGCTTATTAAGGGTGATCTTTCACCATTAACACCCTTCTAGCGAATGCGGTTAATATACGAGAACCAGAAAATGAATATACATTTTGGATGACCCCCTTCCAATTTTTATTATTTTTTTATTACTGAATCACTGAAACGAAAATTCGATACAACTATAATTACAAGATCACATACTAAAATTCCTTCATCCATCATTGCGTTTGGATGCATGCGAAAGTATAGACTAACAAGTAACCAATCTTTTGTCAGATTTAGTTCAAAACATCATTACATTTTAGAAGCTACACCTATGTAACAAATATCACTTATCACGGTTGTTAAATTTTGAAATTAACTAATTTATATGATTGCAAAAATACACATAAACAAACGGTACTCCGGGACGAATTCACTTTCAAATTTGATACAGACCTAATTTTAGATCACACACGCACACACATTTACCTAATTTTATCTATCTACCTCTTTACGTTACGCAGTTGTCAGTAAACAGCGTATTTTCTAAGCACAGGATTTTTTTTTCTTGTTTTATAAATAGTTTGATAAATAATTTTCACAGAAAAAAAATGTTTAACAATTCATTTGAAATGCTTATTCTTTGCATTTTAATATTTATTTCTGTATTTGCACAACGTCTTTTATTGTAAAATTATGCGTTTTTAGTTTTGACAAAAACATAACAATCATCATAAAAATGAAAAACACTACCAATAACAAAAATTTAAATCAACTTTTATAAGTTTGACAATAAAGATCTGTCAGCTTTTCAACATTTCTTAAAATTAATAAGTTACCAATTCATTTAGAAAGCTAAAATGTTTCTGAAAATGCCGGTGATGATGTAAGAGTATAGCATGATCAAAAATTTTGTATTTGATCTTATATATGTACTGTAAGACGAGACGACCACATTTCGACGACTCCATTTCATTAAAGGGTGAGACGCAGAGCGATGAGTGCATTTTCGGTATTCTCTTTGACCTTGGATTTCCCCTATTAGATACTAGTAAATGTAAACATCTACTCCTTTCACCCCTATTTTGACGAATTAAACTCATCCTAATGCATGCGCAAAAACACGGAGGGTTTTATAATCCGTTGCTGAACAGTAACTACAAATAAGTTTCAACATGGATGTAATGGAAAGAGTACATATTTTCCTGCACTAACCCATTCTATTTAGTAATTTTATTTGCAATCTCATAAAGCAAAGAATTAAAGGATTCCTCTGGCTACCAACGTACGACTGGCAAAACTGTCATGAAATGGGTGATAGAACAATGCCATGTTCTAAATAAGTTTTTTAGATAATTTTAATAGAAAATAATAGCAGCGATCACAAATGATCAAACTAAAAAGAAATTGTTTAATCGCGTCTTACTTCTAAATTCTAATAAAAGCCTTTTTTTTGAATCTTTAATGTTCCTAAAGTTTAATGAAAACCTGCATTTTAACCTATAATCAATAATTCTTGGTTAAAAAAATTACAGAAAAAAATGTTATATATACTTTATGAAAAAAATAAAAATACTTTAGCAAACCGTAATTTTTATAAATAACGGGGGGGGGGGGGGGGATCAAAAAGTTAAAAAAAAAAACGCTTTGTAGTTAGAAACAAAATGAAAATAAATAATCACGAATGCGTCTCTAAAACTTTCTCACATAATGCAAGAAAATGCCTTGCATGCGATTGGCGTACAATAGTTAAGAAATATTAACCTCAGGCGTGAATAAGCAGTTTTTACTGTGATGTGAATCTTGTCTACATTCTGTCGTGTGATCCTTGGCAAGTGTTTTTGTCATTAATCCTTGACATGCGGTTTAAAGTACCCGAAAAGTGAAATTGGGTAAGAAAAAGAAAAATTCAAAGACGCGTTCTTCTTAACTGATTAAAACAAAGATTTAACACAAAACTACACTTTTAGTCACAAAATTACATACCAAATTGATACAATGATATCTTATTAAACGACTGGGAATTCAGCCGTTTGATATTAGAGTATTGCAGTGGAAATGATGACAAATAAAAAGTCTCCAAAGATTGGGACCGACAAAAGGAAAGGTTTAATTTAAACACAATTTATTAAGAGGAAATAAAATTGAACACACGATGAACTATTTACAGATATGACGGGGAAAACTTATAAATACATAAACGGTCATTACAGGACCTGAGACCAGTACCGAACCAAAACATCTTACAAACATAATGACACGTATTTATATCATGTCTTAATTCTAAAATTTGTATATTAGCTACAGTTGCCAGGTTAAATAAATGTCAGATACGATACCGATTAAATAATTAAATGTTTAATGTCACGTGAAGTGATTTACTCATACTAATGACGCACAATAGCAGGTTCAAAATGCATTGCATCATTTTTCAATAAAGTACGGGAGACAAAATAATTTGGAATTTATAACCTTAACGCCGAAATTTCCTAACACAAATGATATATTTAAGACATTGCATTTTTGAGCTATCGCGTTGACACGTTTCTGAAAGTACAGACCGATATTAGATTTTACTTAAAATTTGATAAAAATCTGCAAATTTGGAATAAAAGCTGTTTACTAGATTTCAGTCATCTAGCTCAGAGTTTTTTTTTTTTTTTTTTAGTTATTTTTGTCTTAGACAGACCAACAGGCATACATTTTCTAAAAATGTGTTTTTCGAACTCGGTGAGGTCTAAAACGTAGAAGATTCGTCCAAATCTCGAGTTCGAATTTTTTATCGATTACTATATTTTCTCTTTACTATGTAAATGTATAAACTGTGTCCAAAACCAATTTCTCAAAAATTGTTAACTAAAGAAAAAAAAATTCATTGATTCAAACAAAATTTTTTTTAATTGAAAAGCTATTTTTGAAACCTTTAAAACAGCGTTAAAATAATTTTTGTGCGATAATATGCTTTGATGTTAATGATGAAAATACGTTAAAACTCTGCTTTTAATTTTTTTAAATTAAATATTTGAGAAATCCGTTCTTAATGAACCTCTAATGGTCCCAAAATAACTTCCCAAATTTCATGCTCCTAACTTTAAAGGCTTAAGTTGCGCGTTGCTGAAGACAAACCTTTATATATATTATACAAGGTGTCAATGAAAAAAAAAATCTATAAGAATTATAAAAAGAAAAAAAATCGTTATAAAAGGATAGAATCTAAGGCCTGGTAAATAAAAGTTTCGAATAACTTTTTTTTTTATTTCTTAAAAATTTGTAAGTATTAGATCCAGCATTCCTCCCCCCGTAATCAAAACTAAAATTTATCGATATTGGTCCAACAAATAAAATTTTTCAAATGAATGGGGACATTCAAAAAACACCACGAAAGATATCAAGATCATTGAAAATTTAAGGCTACAAGTTAAAATTTTATTATACTAGATTTTACACGACTTACTACCGTAATTACATATTGCAATGAATTATAATTCAATATAGTGCAGTTCAATACTTGTAACAAGTCGTACATACAACTGTTCCAAAATGACATATTAATAAGAATGATGATCGATTATGTAAGCGTTTTTACATCAGCTTTTCATATGTTCAATATATCTTTTTGGCGCATCAAATTCATCTTTCAATTTTCTTATTTTACGCTAATCGGACCAATTTTCATACTCTTCTTTAACAACACATTAAAGTTTAAATACTTACTTACCAAGCATAACTTAAATAAATTCTTCGGCATCTAAAACATTAAAAATTGAAGTTCGACCGTTTTTTCGAATCGCAACAAGTACGACACAGTACTTATTTCCTATTGCCCTTTCAGGATAAATGTTATAGTATTTAAATAAATGGCAATGTATATTGTTGAAGAAAATGGGAGCAAAAACGAAAGAAAACAATTATTAAGCCGTAACTTAATATTTGCTGGAACCCCTGGATTACTTTTCCTAATATTTTACTGCGTTCATATATTAAAAAATATAAAGAAAAGCATATATGAAAATAATGCTCGACGAAAGAGCTTTAACTTTGGCAAAAGCACATGTGTAAAAAAACATATTTAAATAGTAAAATATGATTCATAAATGAGAAAAAGGAACATTGTTATAAATTGTATTGAAATTAATTTTTTAAAAAATGACTGAAATATGAGGTATAATTGCATAAAAATGAAATCTTTCTCACTGAAATGCGATTTAAAAAAAATCTGTTACAATAGTATAAAAATTTTGTGCAGTGATATATTCCAAAGCTATGGTGGAAAAACTTATAATATTCTTACCATCATTCCATTCCCTACAAGAGTACATAGAAATTTTTTATTAGTGTAGTTACACCTTCTAGGTGCTAAGAAACAAATGTGCCAAATTTTGTTCAATTCTGGCAAATAGTATGGAAATGTATAAAATTCAAACAATTTTATATACACAGATAAGCATATTTGTTTCTATTTATTCAGTCAGAATAATAATTAAAACAACTGTTTCAAATATATTGGTTATTTTGTTTATTTTCAACATTCAATACTTTAAAAAGATGATTTATAATATAGATGGAAGTAATAAATGCCATCTCAAATTTTGAGAATTACAGTAAGCTATTGACGTTGCATTTTAAAAATGAAAATATACCATACATATTGTCAGGTAAACCATCTTATAAGTGAGGAAAATGAAGTGATGCTCATATAAATTAAACAGATATCAAATTAAAAATTTCAAATAAAACAAAAATATAAAGTGAAATATCTAAAAAGAACAATTTTCCATATAACTACTTTCTTTTTAATCATAAAAGAATATTATAAAATTCACTGATCAGAATGCTTATGGAAACTGTAGTGCAGCAATCTTCAAAAATGTATTATTTTAATATCAAGTATTCAAAATATCAATACATTTATTATAATATTTCAATATCAGTCAGAAGAAAATAAAATTTAAAAAAAAATCTTTAATTTTTAAATTACAATCAATATAACCGATAATTCTTCTTGTTGTCTTTTAGGCACAAAGAATGTTACATAATTAGCTATTATGGCTTTTTTATGTAACATTTAATAGATGGCAAAACATCAAAAATATTTTTTAATAACAATCAACTGGTCTTTTATTCATTGACAGAATAGCACCTTTTTAAAATCTCACTGAATTTATGAATGTAAAATATTCTCCTAAAAATAATTTTTATCACAAAATATAAGTCTATAATTAGTTAATTATCATAAATCTATTTTCTTTGTATAATAGAATAAAGAGAGAAAAATCTTATTTTAACTAAAACAAAGATTTAATAAACATTATAACAGGAATGATTTGTATCTACAATTGTTTAAACCTTTTGTAAATCTCAAGAATTTGAATTTAATAATTAATAAATTCTTTTAATCAATTAATATTCATTTTTACCTTGAAACAATACAGATCAGATATTCATAAGCAAATTTCTAATTTGCAAAAAGTACTAACATATTTTAGTACAGCAATATTAACAGTTTTTAATATTTTTGTTTCTAGTTTTATATATGGCTTTATGTAAAATAAAATATAAATAAAATTAGTGACAAGAAAATTTTTAATTTTAATTAAATTTTAAAAAAAACAAGTAATATCATACTAACAAGAACAAACATCTTGATAATTTTATAAATTTGTAGAAAGTCATAGCAATATTTCTTTTACATAATACTTCACAGGGAGAAACTAATGCACTAAGAGACACCAATCTGAAAATATAACTCGCAAAAATTAATACTGTAAACTAATTGAAATTAAATAAAATAATAAAATAACAAATAACGCGAAAATAAAATTTTTATATAAGTATATACTAACTCCATCTTTATCCTTTACCAAAACATATTTAAGAATCCTTTTTTTCTTTTCCTGTATGAAACTGCTCAAGTTATAAGGTAAAAATGAAAAAAGAATATGTATTTTTGCAATGTTTTAATCATCAAGAAAAAGGGTAAAAGTATAAAGGCTTTGATTATAAACAGTAAAATGTTTAGATTCTTTCTTCTGCCTCGAAATAAAATAATTATTCTTAAAAACTATTTTATCATATTCATAAAATTAATAATACTATATTATATCTAATTTCTATTCATAATTTTTTTATCAGAATTTGATTTTAGATTAATCAAAATATTATTAATACTCTAATCAGATATTTAGAAACTAAACAGCTTCTAAATAACTTTACAGATATAAAAAAAAATGATACAAAAAAGAAATTGAATTTCTTAAATTAATCACAATGAATATTATAAGATCCAGGATAATTTACTAATTCACGCATTTATAAATTAACAGGCTGAAAGTATTTAGAAACAATTTTGTCTGCTAATTTAATAAGTTTCAGAAGAAAAAAATGCATTTGTCAATAAGAGACTATCTATGTATTTTAATGGAATTTCCATTATCAGTATTTAATTCTGCATATTTCAATCACAACACTTACATGTTTCTCTCTCTCTCTTTTTTTTTTCAGTGTTAATATAGTAGTATTTTCAGTGTTTAAAATGACAATACAGTAGTCTTTTTCTTAAAGAATTTTACACATATGCATTAATTGTCTTTTATTGGTGAATATAGTTTATAGACTAAAATAATGCCTTAGGCTTTTTGATAATTAAATACTGGTATGCAGTAAATGCATAAGTACCAGTATTTTTTAAAAGAAAAAGTAGCAGTATTAATTTTAGGAAATGATGTTAGATCATCAAAAATAAAGTGAGATTTAATACTCTTTTCATTTTTATATATACTATCAGAAAGAAAATACAATTTAAAAAAATAATTTGATTTATTTTAAAAAGTGAAATATAGACAAAAACGAATACATTCATACTCCTGTTTCCAAGATAATCAAATATTCAAAACAACTAAAACATGAACAGCTACGAGAATTATCTTAAAGTTGAATATTTTTATAAAATGATGCCAAGGAATTTTTCTGCTCCTATATTTTCCTTTCATGACTTTTCTTCCAACTTCTAAACTTTTTTTTTTAATTAAACCTTAATCCACGTACATTTAAAGAATTTCAACAGGAATTTTTATCCAAAATAAGCTCTTATCTTCTAAATGTAAGACTATTTACTTCATTTTTTTTTCAATGTAGAAAAATATTTTTAGCCTCTATCTTCTAAGCAACTGCCTGCATCCAAAAATCGAGCACAAAAGTTGTTCATTTTAATGAAGCATTAATTCACCTAATTTGATTCATTTTTCTGCCATATGTCATCAATCATATAACAGTTATGAGAAAATAAAAATTTATATACCTCACCATTTGAATCCACCTTGAGTTAGATGGCCTATCTATGAATTCATCTAAGATTTTTACATTTCTTACAGAATTTCACAGGCCAGTTAAATTCCAATCAAAAATACTCAATTTATCACATTAATATGGAAAAAATATTACACACACACACACACATAGTCTTATATAAACATAAAATTTTTAACAGGAGGGGGTTTTGGATTCTAGGGACCATAATTGGTGAAGATCTGCAGAAATTCCCCAAAAGTTGCATTATGAAAACCATTATAGTAAAAAGTCTTCGTATAAGAAATCTACTTAAGATATGAAAGGAAATCAATGTATAATAATGTAAGTATTCTGTATAATTACATCATCATTTGGCAAAACTCCAGCATAAAAATATTAAAGAGTATTTATATTTACTTTATTATATATATGCATATTAATTTTTAATACATTTAAAGTATAGTGCCTTCTGCAAGACAAATAGATAGTATCTGTCAAAAGAAAAAAAAAACTACTAAAAATTATTAAAAACATACAAAAAAATTATAAAGAAATAACTAATAAAAAATTACCAGCAAAAGAAAAAAAATCCCTCAATTTCTATGAAAAATGGAAACTTAAAATTTATCATTATAGGAAAATGATTAAGTAGTCATAAAGCTAAAAAAAAAAAAAAAAATGGTAGCACACATGAAAATATGTAAATAAGGTCAAATACTTGATTGTGATTATTATATTAAATTTTGCATGCATTTAAAAACTTTGTACTGGCATATTTGTTTTGCTTTAAAAAAAAACAGTTTGAATAGTTTTTATTTCATACGAAAAAAATTCAAAATAATCAAAAAGTATTTTATCCACCTGAAAATTTCCTACTTAAGAAAAACAATTATAAAAAGAATTACAGAATATAGAACAGTTAACTATCCCTTGAGCATAAAAGTATTAAAAGATACTATATATGTATAATGGCAATTAAGTTAAATATCCAAGTAAATCAACTCTTCTCATACCTGATATGTTTTATAATACATGAGTCAAGAGAACAAAATATATTTTTACATCATTAAAATTCTTTATTTTGCAACAAGTTATGTTACATAGTGTAATACATAACTTGTAAATAAATGTCTTAAATTTATTGAGACATTTTATAACAGTATGATAATAAAATGTTTTCAAATGATAATTTAGCAACGTTTTATTATCATAATATCAATCAGTTATTGTAGGTATCAATTATATTGGAGACATAAAATGTATTCAGCCAGTTCTTCACATTTAATGAAACATCGCTAAATATTTTTCAGGTTAATTTATCTAGCTAAAATGTTATCTCACTGCACACAACAGTAAAAAAGTTAATTCTGCACGATCAATTAAATTCAATGAAAAAAATAACTGCATGAATGAAAAGTAATTAACGCTGAAATTTAGATAAATACGCATTACAAAATCTAAACAAAAATAGTTAATCGGTGCTATTTACCAGTTTCATTGAAGATTCAACGCTTATAACGAATTGAATATATGTTCCATACTTATTTTTAGAAAATCTATACCGTCTCAATAAATTTGATATTATTCCCCATAATTTTTTCAAGAATCTTGCTGTCCAGTTTATTTACAAAACATTTTGCTGTGTTCCTTCCGTTCAAGAATGAAAGTACTTAATTCAAACGAGATTGAATCCGGATTTCTAGCCTTATTAAATAAGTCCGCATATCCGAATCCAAACGGAATTAAAACATTTCAAGGAAGGACCAGCCTGGAGCGAAAAGCGAGAGAACGAACCTGCAATGTTAACGAAGTTAAAAAATTTCTGAACTAGAATGTTTTCCTATACATTCTCAAAATTAGCATGAGAAAACAAGTAATTATGTTGCATAGTAAGAAATGGAAAATATAAATTAAGAAATCTGGTTAAGGTTATCATCATAGGGAAAGTTTTCATTCACCCACCCCGCATTTAGGAATCGAAGAGGGAAGATTTTAGGAAATTTACCATAGAATTTTAGAAATTTTTTTATTTACTAAAAGAGAAACAAAATTCCCTTAAATTAGTGCACACTAAATTCTGTTTTGGTTACAATTATTCATATGAAAAACTGTGTTTATTTTCTTTAATGCTGGTTGAGTTGCTTTTAAAATTTCTTTCAGAAATACCACAGTATTGCGTGATATTTGGATTCTCTTAATTTTCCTCTCTGTGATATTCACCTGATTAATTCGTGATAGTTCAAATTTAAAAATGTAATTTGAATGATTAACAAGTTTTTAAAGAGAAATTTGTGTATAAACGCAACGCAAATAGCAATCGTGTTTCACAAAATAAACAATGACCCTGTCCTTAATACGTTCTCCAATAACAAAGCAGTAATCACAAAGATGTCATCTGGTATATATTTAAGATTTGGCCAGGTATATATTATTTAGCCCTATTAATTCTACCAAGTCCGAAAACATAGTATTGTTGCAAAAATTTTCTACTATAAATACCTTCAATCAATCGTAATAACGCAGCGCATTTAATCGCTAGTTCAACAGTTTGCTTGTTGTCTAATCCTCTAATTCCCCGGTCTTGAATGCAAGATGACAACATTTGATGGAGTACCCGCCCGAGATGGGCTACCTCCAAACCTTGCAAATGAATGAACTTGGCTTAACATAGAATGCCCTGAGCTGTGAACGTCAGCTAGAGAGGGTGGAAAAAGTAGAACTGAACATAGTACTCTGGAGAAAAAATTCACATGGCAAGCGAGGGAGAGTGGGAGTGATGTCTTGTCCAATAGAAAAGCAGGCTGTCAGGGGAGTAGGAGAGGGTGATGCAGGAAGGCTTTGATTTTTGTGAGGGTCAGGTAGTGGATTTACTATTGTTTCAGTGCAGCGAATCAGAAGTTTCAGGTGGGCGGAAGAGCTGCGACTTATTCCAGAAGAGCGTTTAGGAGGAATAGTTTTCGTTCTTCTTTTGACTTTGTTCCCTTTAATTTTGCTGCTGCAGTTACGAATCCGGGGAATTCTTGTAACAGTTTTCTAATTTCTTTGAAGGCTTCAATTAATTCTTTCATCTCTAAGATGCTAGTTAGAGGGCTGTGAGCTTCTGAAGGTGGGGTAGAATCAGGTGACTGTTGTTGATGTTGGGGCCTCTGTCTTGATGTGGGTGGATTCTGGGTTGATTCTGGAACTTTTGTGGGGATAATTTTTCTATTCCTAAGAGTGTCAGCATATGATCTTCTATATCCTGCGGCTGGGGCTGTTGATGGATAGGCAGGCATCCTTTCCAGGAGGCCAGGTGTCCGGCTTTCTTTCAATTAATGCATATAGGCTCTGGGATTTTTTCCTTCTGTGGGCATTCTGAAGTTGTGCGGTTGCCATTGCATTTAATACAGCACGAATTGCACCTGCAATTCCTACCGCTGTGATGGAATCCTGCACATCTGTAGCACATTGTAGCTTTGGCGGGTCTCCTGTAGGTTTCGATTCTTACCCTGATGTAGGACAGGTGGGTGATATTGTAGATGTTATTGAAATTACCCGTTTTCTTTACTTCCACCAGGAATATAGGGTAGAGGGTCTTGTTCCTATAGTTTTTGAGCTGAGAGATGCGTCCTATATTGAATTGTAGTGCTTCCATTTCTTGTTTAAGTTCAGTTATATCATGATTGAGAGGCAGTCCCTTGATAATGATTTTGATGGATCTCTCTGTGGGGTCTTCGGACAGCACGTATTTGAGCTTCTTTTTGCTTAGGAAATCCAAGATTCCCAATCTTTCTTCATCGGTGCAGGGGGTGATCTTGATGAATCCGTTTGAGTAGGTATTGTCAGTATTGGGGTATTCTCTGTTGATTTGTTGTAATATTAGATTATAGCCTTCGATAATTTCATATGTATGGGGGAAATTTCTTTTCTTGGTTGTGGAGTCTCTTCTTCTAGTATTTGAAATTTATTGCTGGTGGTTAGGTCTGGGTTTTCTATGGAGTTTTTTTCTTTTTGATGTATGTCTTTTGTGGACAGGTTGAAAGGGCTGTTCAGTTTTCATGTCCATTAGAATACTTTCACTTTTTGTCGCATGTTTTATATTTGCTGATTGGAAGGGTTGTTCTTCGTTGTCAGGAGTGTGTTTGTCACATTTCGTGACAGGGCATGGGCCTAGTTCACCTAACTCTTCTTCTCTAGCAATATCCATTTGTTTAATTTCAGGTTCAGCTAATTTAATCTCAAAATTTGAGTAGCCTGTATCGTGAAGTGATGCTATACCTCTATCATATGTCTTAGGAAGAGTTAGTATTCTACTATTGCACTTAACACAAAAACCCTTTTTAATCATAGCTAAATCTTTGCAACGATGACAATTTACCATAGCGACTTCAGGAACCACTCTAGGGCAGCTTTTGCAGTTAAAACAAGTTCCCCTTTCAAACTTAGCATAAGTTTTGCAAGAAGGACATTGCGCCAAATACATATCAGGAGCTTCGCTAGAGCAGCTATTCTCACAACGTCCGTCCCCGTTTATGGCTGGAGACGAAATGGAAAATGATGACAAGGAATTCCCCGGTCTTGAGAGCTTGCTTTTTTACATAATCTTCCCACAGGAAGTGGCGTAATCTTAGGGAAGTTCCAGAACTTTCCCCAAGTTTCAAGGAAAAACTGGTCTCGGGGATATAATGTTGGGACCATCTGGAGTCTTCTAGAAAATTCCTTTCATCCCCAAGGTCGCCAGCATTTGTCGCCAAGTCGCCAATTTTTGCTGCCAAGGTCGGCATGTCAGGGATACGTTTTATCACTTCGTAATACTGCTCCCCCCTTCGAAGACTGCACGATCCGAGTAGTCTCATTACATAGAACTATGATCAGTGGCCCGGTACGGAGCCAGCCGATTAATGTGGATGACTTTTGGCTTGGCATTCGACGGCCTCCGTACTCTGCAGATGACATCGTTTAATCTCTTGACAATAGTATAAGGTCCTTCCCAGTTCTGTTGTAACTTCTACTCAGACCTCTCCGTCGCTTCGGGTTATACATCCAGAGTAGATCCCCCTCCTTAAATTGGTGGTCGGTCACTCTGGAGTCGTAAGGAGTTTTCATTCGTTCGCTGGCCAGTTTAATTCGCTTTCTGGCAAAAGCATGTATGCTTTCTAAACGCGCTTCTAAATTTTTCGTGTTCTCATTCGGCGAGGAAGGTGTTTCACTCGGTCGTCCAAAGAGAATATCACAGGGCAATCGCAGCGTTCGACCAAAAAGCATTTCTGCTGGGGTCAGTCTGGTCGCCTCATGTTCTGCGCTTCTATAGGCCAAGAGAAAGAGTGGCAGATCTACATCCCAATCAGTCTGATTCTTCGAAACAAATAAAGACAGATTATTTAAAATTGAACATTAGAATCGAACAATTTTAAATTCGGGAATGCCTAGCAGTGCAGTATTTCGTCGATGCCCTCAGAGAAGAAGACACACAGCTTGCAACGAAGCTAATGGATGAAAAAGATCTAAAATCAGCTCTAGCTTATAGCATGAAGTATGAGGCTACAAAAACTATTTCCCGGAGTTCCAGACATGTCAGACCGATTGAGATTCAGAATGATGCCGGCAGGAAAAGTGATGACAAATTTGAGCCACTCTGCAGTATGCTGGAAAAATTATTGAACAGTCGTGATGGTGAAAAGAATAACATCTCTGGCCGAAAACCGAATGTGACTTGCTGGAGGTGCAACAAGAAGGGACATTCCTTTCCTCGCCAACATTTGTTGCCAAGGCTACCAAATTTCTTTCTAAATTTTTCAGTCTTTAAAGAAATAATAAGAGCCATGTAATAAAATTGTTCTTTTAATTTCTGGGCCAAATCTGTTCTTAAAAGTGTGACATTTGCTCCCTATCTACCAACATCATACATTGGATGCCGCAAATAAGTCCTTCTAAGTAAAGTCCACTTTTATTTCCACTAAGAGCGGAAACTCTCAGTCCTTCTTCAGGGGGCTTCATTCAGAAAAGGCAGCCTTCGCCCCGCAAGATGGCCATGAGTTAGTTTCCCTAATTGGAAACAACCACCGAGCACTTTCTATGTAAGTGCCCCTTCTTTTTGCACCTCCAGCAAGTCACATTCGGTTTTCGGCGAGGGATGTTCAACAATTTTTCCAGCATACTGCAGAGTGACTCAAATTTGTCATCACTTTTCCTGCCGGCATTATTCTGAATCTCAATCGGTCTGACATGTCTGGGACTCCGGGAAACAGTTTTTGCAGCCTCATGCTTCATGCTATAAGCTAGAGCTGATTTTAGATCTTTTTCATCCATTAGCCTCGTTGCAAGCTGTGTGTCTTCGTCTCTGATGGCATCGACGAAATACTGCACTGCTAGGCTTTCTCGAACATCCCGAGGGCATTCGGCGTAAGTCAGGCTCATTAACCGCTCCACATCCGAGGCTTAAACTTGAATGCTTTCTCCTGCCATCCGTCGTCTTGTCTTCAGCTCTGTTCTGTAAAATTGTGTTAGATGGCTGACCCCAAATCTGGATTCCAGAGCTTTTTCAATTGTCATTAGATCCGTCAGCTTTTCAGCTGGAATTCCTTGAAGAACATCCGCCACTGATCCTCGGAGAGACGCTACAAGTTGACTGGCTTTTACAACATCTGTCCATCCGTTTGTAGAACTGATAACATCAAATTGGGTTTTAGAAACAGTCCATGATGTCTGGTTTGATTGTCGGTCTGGTATACGAGAATTCTGGACTTGGTAGGAAGTTGTTTGGTCTGTCCTCGAGTTCACTAAGTTTCTTCTCGAGATTGCCAATCCTCTCCTGAACTGCTTCGATATTAGTTCGAGCCTTGTCCCTCACTTCTCCAATTTCCCTCTAGACACTCTGGACATTTTCTTCTATCTTCTCCATGCAACTATTAACGTGATCCTTAATTCCCTTGACTTGACTCTCGACATGCATCTGAATCTGATCCTTCAATTCCTTTTGGCCTTTCCTCATTTCATCCTGTCCAGCTTTCATCTCTGCCATCATAAGTAACTTTGCGAATTTTTCATCCATTCCTCTGGCCCAAGGCATACACAAGAAAATCCAACTAATCCCACTTCTGACACCAAATGCTACAAAATTTTTCTACAACAAATACCGTCAATCAATCGTAATAACACAGCGCATTTAATCGCTAGTTCAGCAGTTTGCTTGCTGTTTAATCCTCTAATTCCCGGTCTTGAGTGCTTGCTTTTTTATATAGTCTTCCCACAGGAAGTGATGTCACTTACAAGAAGTGGTGTAATCTTGGGAAAATTCCAGAACTTTCCCCAAGTTTCAAGGAAAAACTGGGCTCGGTGATATAATGTTGGGACCATCTAGAGTCTTCTAGAAGATTCCTTTCATCGCCAACATTTGTCGCCAAGGTTGGCATGTCAGGGATACGTTTTATCACTTCGTAATAGTATGATCATTCTCTCGCTATCCGCTTCTGCAGCTACCTAGTCATTCCAAGCAATTAAACAGGGTTTTTTCAGGAATTTATTTTTTCATGGAGGCTTTAACTCATATCATTGAAAATAATATCTTAAAAGTACCCGACATTCTACTATACATTTCATATGTTTTGTCGTATAGAAGGCTTTTAATGAAAATATATATTCCTTTTCGCATCGCATTGACGATGGAGCATTTAGTGACAATCTTTTCTAATGGTAATACAGAATTCGAATGTCCATATTAATTTGTATATTAAGAATAATCTATGCCAAAAAATAGACTCCTTTGTTTTTAAGGACCCACAATGTCTCTTTAATAGGAGAAGAAAATCCCCCCCCCCCAAGATTGGAAGATTTCCGATTCTCTGAAATAGTCCAAAGAATCGAGAGGGTTTTCATGACAAGATTTTCTTTGTTGTTTATGATTCTAATGAAAGCATTAAAAGAGAAAAAATAAACAAATTAAAAATTTAGATGAAACAAATCCATTCATTTGAGGCTATTTCTCTGTTTAATTAATGCTGTGCGATTTCGACTGAAAAGCAATGCAATCATTATATACAAAATTATTCCATACGGGTTTACTAGTTTTTTTAAAAATTTAATGAAAGATATTTCAGCTTTCATGTAATTCCCATTTATGAAGCTGAAATCTTTGGGATGGGTCGCATTTTATGATCTAAATTGATTATAGTAATCCAGAAAATTAAATTTTACTATCATATGGGGTAAAAAAAATCAAAATCAATTGGTGGAACATCAAAAAGGAGTAAAAAGAACTTGGTAGCATAGCGCTTTATACCTTTTAATCAAGTGAACTTCGCTTTGTACGCTATTCGCGTATCATTTATTGATTTTACATCTCGATCTACTAACAAACTAAGGAACTACAAGAATTAAATATCCAAATACTTTATTGATAAATAAATTTGAGGCTTCATTGATCATTTTTTTTTATCAGGCAAAGATTTAACTAACAATTAAATTTTTGGAATATAAATTGAAGTGGCCTTTCTACTTTAACTTTTGTTCTACAAATATTCCAATGTATAAAATTCAACAAAATTAAATGGTTTTTCAGAAAATATTACCGGATGAATTGATCTCAAGTCAAAGATTTTCTCCGATAGCATGACGTTACTGGATTTAAAGGAAACTTGTTGCGTTCAGCTGAAGAGTGATCGAGATTGAAATTAAGGATTTGTTGTGCATGACAAACATACCAACAGTTATTTCTCATCTTGGATAATCATGCCATCTGGAAAAACAATTATTTGACAATTATTAGAGGAAATACTCTAAACAATTATAGAGGAAATACTTATTAGAGGAAATTAGTATATAGGACAATTATTAGAGGAAATACTTATTTTATGTAAAGTATGACCATAAGCTAATTTTTGCGTACAACCTTTACTAAGCGGAAATGTTTGAATGGATGATTCAAACACCAATCCTGTTCCTTCTTTTTGAAACAAAAAAATGTTCCAATAATTATTACATGTCTGAAAATACCAGTTTCTAAAAGGAGGTTCAAAATAGAAGGCCATCAAATATCATCAAAATATCCATTAATATTTAAAAAAAATAGTCGGGAATTTTTCTTCTTGAATTTATTTTTATTCCACTTTTGATACTTTTTTTAACATTATGAATAACAACAATTGATAGAAACACTTTCTTCACCAAACAAGAGTTCGTTGCATATATGCCGAAAAATATTTTATTTGTCATGCTCAATGTGTTTAAGAAAGAAAGTTTCAACATATTAAAAGTCTGCTTGGTATTATCACAGATTTCTTGATTTACACTGCATTCGGGAAAAAAAATTTTTTTTATCGTTTTAATAAATTGTAAAAGGGAGAAAAAAGAACAATCAAATTGTCATATTTTCAACCGAAGGAAAATTTACACTGGGTTTCCAACATGGAAATTTTAAAATTCTGTAAATGTGTTAAAATTTCAAACAATTTTTTATATGATTTGCAGATATATGATCCATTTCAGCCAGTAATATGATGAACGGAACTTCTATTTTTTATGATTTTAAAAATTTGAATTAATCCTAAACACTCAAAAACAACAGTATAATCCAATGACTCCATGGGCAAGAAAGAGTTTCTTAATTTGAGAAGTAAAAAAATTATAGCAATATAATTTGATTTGTTTTATGCGAAAAATTAATTCGTAACTTCTTGCAATTTTGAAATATTTATTTTTTATTTTTATTAATATCAAAATCAAGAAACATACAAATGATGCTGGAGAAGTGATACCTTGGTGAAAAGAGTTTTCCAGCGAAAATCATTTATTATATATCATAAAAATGTTCTACTACATTTTGATGAATAGGGTAGCATTAATTCAGATTAATTTCTAATACAAGATGATAAAATATTCATGTAGATTAGTACGATAATAGATTTTTCCTTTCCATAGTTACAATAAAGTATATTATATAAATACATTTTCTAAGAGGGAATGTTTTGCTACATTTCTCGAAAAAAAAAAAAAATTCCTTTCAGTAACGAAGAGGCTTTGCTTAAGAAAAGACATTACTTATTACATATAAAATAGTTTTTACTTTGTTCGTTTCTTTGTTATATTATAAAAAGAAAATAAAGTTTTAAATAATCTTTGAATATTTTTATTAATTCATTTATTTTATGATAAACATATTAAATTAAGAGTGAAGTTTATTTTTCTTTGCATGAGCTGTCATGTGTCGATTTAAATACCATTTCTGGGAAAATTTTCTCCTGCATATATCACAAGAATAAGTTCTTTCATTTGTATGAGCACGATAATGTGTATTTAAATCAGCTTTCCGAGAAAATACTATATTACATACATCACAGGGATGTTTATTATTTGTATGAATTCGTAAGTGTAGATTTAAATGACCTTTCTGCGAAAAAAATTTATTACACACATCACAAGAATAAGGTTTTTCACTTGTATGAGTACGATAATGCTGATTTAAATGACTTTTCTGGGAAAATTTCTTATTGCATACATCACAAGAATACGGTTTTTCGTTTGTATGAGTGCGATAATGCACATTTAAATGACTTCTTTGAGAAAATTCTTTACTACATACATCACAGGGATAAAGTTTTACATTTGTATGAGTACGGAAATGATGCTTTAAATTACCTTTGCAATAAAATGCTTTACCGCATATATCACAGATAAAATTTTTGCTGACTTCATTTGTATGAGTAAGAGAATGCAGTATTAAATTATATTTCGTAGTAAATTTTTTGCTACAAGAATTACAAGAAAAAGGTTTTTCATCCGTATGAGTACGATAATGACGTAACATACGGCACTTAACAGGAAATTTTTTGTTACATACATCACACACAAAAGGCTCCTTTTTGTTCCGAGATGGACTTGCGGCATTTATATCGTTTTTTTGGACAACTGAATCAAAGTCTAATGCGTTTATACACTGGTCATTACATAAATTTGTTCCACTTGTCATGATTGAAGTCTTAATATTTTCGGCTTTTAGACTCCTGTTTTGACCTTATAAAAAGTAAAATACCATATTGAAGCTAACTTTTCACAGCAAGTAGTATTTTTTTAAAACAGAATCAGTCAAAACCCTCTGCAAATCTTTTCTTTTCAACGACACCAGGTCATCCTCAAATGATAACTCGCCTGAAAATAAAATTGTATTAGTTTTTTAATGTCATTTTTTAACTTATGACAATTTATTTTTTCAAATATTAAGAACAGAAAATGCGAAATACTAATGCCAGATTATTTTTAAAAGATATTAAGTTTGCCAATGGTCATGGTCTCCTTCTCCCACATAAAATATAGAAATGAAATAAATTTTCAAGTGGTAAAGTCGATAAACTGAACTACACACTCTCATAATAAAGGAGAATTTAATATAAAATGAATAGTGACATTGCATGCATATTTTTTTCAGTTATAAAGAGAAGATAAGTCTTTAATCTTGTCCTTCATAAAGCGGATTTCAATAATGAGAGTTAAACTACATGTCATCAAAACTACATAAACCTGTCACCAGAGTCCAGGAAGTGTAGTCAAACTTTATTTTAAAAAATAAGTATTTTTAGAAAAAAAATAACAACCTTTTTTTAATATAAGATTTTGATTATAGAATTAAGTGTTATGATAAAATTCAAAAATTTACCCAAAAGAGTATCTGAATCAATATATATAAAATCAAATATGCTGGTTCATTAAAAGTCAAATATAAAATTTGAAGTAAAGTATTTTTATTTTTATCTAATTACACAGATCAAAATTTTGCAGCTACCACAAACAGTTTATTTTAATTGATAATTCTTTCAATTTAAAAATTTCTGCACATGTATGAATGTAAACAGTACTGCTTATTGTCAAGCTTCACTGCACAAATATTTCATAAAAGAAACAGCATATGGCTTATATTTATAACAAATGATTTTTACTTCTTATTAATAATTATTGTGGCTCTTAAAAGCTACAAATAAATTGATCTTTACGGTCTTTAATTAATTTAACAAAATTGTCACTTTTTCCAGCTGTTTTCATTTTAAATTCAGTTTTTCTTAATTCATATGTTCGAATAAATGGAATTTTTATTAATATAATAATGGAATATTTATTTTCCCCTATTTTTGAATCCGACAAATTCCACTGTACTTTGTTAATAATGCTCCTGGACAAAAAGAGAAAATTATATAAGAAATGGAAAAAAAATAAAAATAATCATAAGTAATCTGTACAATTTTGAAATTATTAACAATAACACCAATATTTTTTTTATTTCCTATCAACTGAAAGTATAGAAATGAAAATCCTGTTACATTTTAAAATACCTGTGTGAATTAATTTTCAAAATATATAATTCAGAGAATATTTGCTATTTGCAGGGAGAATGTATATATATATATATATATATATATATATATATATTGTTACATTGATTTTATCAATTTCGTCAGTTTCAAAAGTAAGAAACAAATGTTAAAGAAAGTAATAATTTCAATATAATTCTAAATTGCGTTTTTTAGACACTACACACAAAAATTCTAAAAGAATTTTAGTAATCCAACTATGGTTCAGTGCAGAGATTATATTAAGAAACTCAGTGACAGATTAGGGAAATTAATAATACTTGCTTCTAATACTTAACAAATCAGCTTTAGCTGTAACTTGAATTTGTGAGAAAATAATTAAAAATTGGGAAAATATTGGGAGCACAAAAATTGCAATACTCAAGTGATTTTAATCACTGTACTTTCTCAGCTCTTATTTAAAAAAAAAAAAAAAAACTGTTATGGTAATTTGATTCTTTCTACTTGATATTAGAGAGAGAAAAAAAAAAGATTGTCTATTTAGAAATTAAATCCTAAATATAATCGTGGTAATAATTTCTATGACTCGATTTTTTAAAAAAATTACAAATTTCCGAATTTTTCTAAATTTTGATTTTAAATGCAAGCACATATAATTAAAACAATCATCATTAAATTAGCAAGATCATTAAAAATTTCATAAAAACATTTTTATTACTTTACTATATTAGTAATTAAAATCATAATATATATTGCAAATTTCTATAAATTTATCAAACAAATCTTTAAAAATTATCAACTTGTTAAAAAAATTTTCAAATAAAAACTAAACAAACATGTGCAGAATAACTTAATATCATTAAATGCAAATAAAACGTTTCCATGTCATAGTTTATACATCGTTTCCATTCTTCTTACATTTTCCTCTTAATTAAAATCTTTTTGAATACTGAAAAGTATTTAAAATTAAATAAAAATTTTAATTACATAATAAATATAGATAAAAAATACATAATTCAAAGACAAGTAGTTTAATATGCCATAGTTTTCCATAAAGTTTTAAGGAAAAAAATTATTACTAATAATATCTCATTCTGTTACATAAAGAATTGGTCAGAAGAGAAACATAAATGAATGGAAATGCACATATAATAAGATACCAAATCAAACTTCAACGGCAACTGAAATTTAAATAAAAATATCTAAAAAAATTATCTTACGTTTAAAAGTTATAAAATAATTTAAGTTAAAAGTTCTTTTTTATTGCATGCAATAAAAGAAAGAAAATAAAATTACTTCCGAATGTTTAAAAATATTATTACCAGTAATTTTTTCATTCATTAAATGTTTAAAATTGATACTTACTAACTACATATTTTCAATAAATGTTATTTAAAATAAACAATAGCTATAACAGGATGAGGATTATCAGCTATGTCAAAAATGCTGTTAATATCAATTTCAAGCAAAATCACTCAGAATATTTCTTCCCTGATTTAAGCATGATAAAAGAAAAAAATGTAATAAATTATATAACCTTAAAATTAATTTTTGAATTTGAAGAATGTTAAATACTTCTTAATTATAACGTATTTTTGTTGCATTTGTTAATATTATTATTCATTTTTTTATTAATTTCTAAGGACAGAATGAAGAAAAAAGTAGATGATATCACTTATATACAAAAATAAAATAAACACATTTCAATTAGATAATTCATATTCAGAACTGTGAAAGAAATTTTTTTGCATGTTTTTCATGCATATTTTTCCTAATTAGAGTTATATTTGTAATTGTAAAATTATGTAAGATACATTTCAGGCCTTTTATAAGTATCATATATACTAGAGAAAATATGCAAATGTATACGAGTTGCAAGTTTCCCATTACATTTATGAGAAGCATTTTAAGAGAAATATTATGCAAAAATAGAATATATATTTAAATTTCTTTGAATTTTTTAAATTAAAGTTTATTATGAGGTTTTATCTGTTTACTAGGTAATAATATATGAGTAGCTCAAATAAACTAATCTGAAGAAATAAAACAATCTAATGAGTTCTGCTATGAGAATTTTTAAAAATTAAATCCATAAATAAATCTCAAACTTTTAAAAAACATATAACAAGAAAAAATATGCAAGTTTGGTCACTTTTAAGATTAATTTTCAAATTATTAAATGCATACCCCTTTAGAAAATTTGGAATTTTTAACTGAAAAAATGAAAACAAATTAATTTAAGCATAATCAAGATATTTAATACGATAAGTGTTAAAATTATCATAGACCCTAAGAAACCAGAACTAATGGATTTAAGACAGGTGTTGATATTATTGCTTATGCAGAAAGTACTTGTATACAAACAATTTTTAACAGTGCATATGTGAATTATAGCATATATTTTTCTATCACAATTTCAAAGCCAAGATTCAGAAACATATTGCCTTTAAAAACGAAAAATTAAGCAAAGTTTTCCTTTTAAAAAATTAAATGATGAGGGTTCTTCCACAAATTATTAATTTTTGAATAATTATATTGAATTGCATAAATGCTAGAAATATGCTAAATGTTCCTGCATATCTAAAAATTAAATGCATCATTTAACTAGTATTAAATTAGCAGCATCATGAGTAACAATAATTTATTATGCATTATTCCTATTATTTATACAAATTTTTGAACTGTAAAATTATTTAACTTGATATATATTAAATAATGAGTCACCTTTGGCAACCAAATGGTTAGCAAGAATGCTTGTTGAATTTAAACTTATGTATTAATCAAAAATATTTTTAAATCTTTTATGCATAACTTGCTGTTTGTGATTATCTCAATAAAGTATTTTTAAGAACAAATTGTGAGAAATATTAAACTTGAGCCATTTTATTAGCTTTATACTTGTTCTGTCTACAGTTTATATGAACATTTTTAATGGAATCAAATTCAATGATATATAAACGACATTAACATGTTTACATCATGATTCGTGCATGATATTTGAATCATCTATCTAAATTTCTTTGCTATCTCTTAACTATAGTAGAGAAGGGTTCATCTGGTTAAAAAATAGCTTGATACAATTAGATAATAAATATGGAGGGCTTTAATTTAAAATCAATTAAGATAAATTACTTTAAAAGGATTTTTGTTTGTTTGTAATTATGGCACTTGCCACGGACAAGCCCTGCCGTCAGAGACAGCCGAATTTAAGCCTGAGGGGGTGCGTCTCTTGTTTCTATAGTAGCGCCAACTAGGGCCAAGAGTACGACTTAGCTACTCACGCATCACTCATTCGCTTGCACAACCCCTTTTTACAGGAGAGCACATTAAAAGGACTACCAATGGTTATTGACTAGTGAATTTAAATTTTATTGATATAATTAAATCATTTTAAGTACTGGGCACTGAGGCTGCCTATTTATAAATATCATTATCTTTTGAAATAATTTTTTTCTGAAATGCACAACCATTAAGCATCTCTCTGATATAAAAATAATTTTATTTAATTAATTAACTGATAAAATATTTTAAAAATATCAAAACAGCCTGCTGTCATCCAGAATATACAAATAGGTAGAATTTTGAAACACTAGCACATTTAGAAATGTAAGAAAATCAAATTTTGTAATTATATCTGTACAAACATGAAATAATTTTAAATAAAAGTGTGTAAAAATTAAATTTATCTATCTCTTCAACCAATTCTTATAAACTCATAATTCAATAAATATACATATAATATAAACTCAAATTCATTTTATTCTCATAAAAACATTGCTTCAGGTTAAGTAAAAAATATTTACTTTATAATTGGACTTCTTTGTTTTGTAATAATGAAAATCTTTTAAAAGTATACAAACGTTACTTATGGTTAATTGATTGGTTTGATGTTTTACATGCATAATATTTGACTGCATTATTGAAAGTAAGTAATTTTTGCCCATTCTGTAATTCATTAAAAATAAACCATTCTTTTCAGATAATTGTTTTTAGAGCAACACCATGTTTTCTCTGTACTTTTGACGTATATTTTACATTTTCTTTTAGATTAAAACAATAATAATCTTCAAACAAATTAAATATAACTAAATTCTAATAAAAATAAAATGCCAATAAACCTTTGACTAAAGATGCAGAGTATAAATTTTGTGACCAAATATTGAGCACTTTGTTATAATTTATAATAAAAAATGGTATTTTTTATGCTTTGTAAAAAGAAAAAAAAAATGTATGAAGTAGGACATTTAATAGAAACTAAACTGTGTATTTGTAGAAATTTTCTTATTTACATCAGTTATGATATCAGGAATGAATATGTTCTTAAGTCTTATGTTTTGTCTTATCATATTAAACTGGTTTGTATGGTATGTGCCATCTTTTAAGTTGAAACCAAAATAATGGCTCATAGTAATTCCTACTTTGAAGTTATGCATTTAGCTTAATAGAAAATAATAAAGATATTGTTTTAAAAACTCTGATTTTTTTTGAAGCTCTAATATCAAATCCACTAAGGAAGTTCAGCTTTCCACAAAGAAAAATAGTTTTTGGAATTGTGAAAAATAAAAATAGAATTTTTAATACACAAATGCATTTGGCTTAGAATAATCAAATGCTCTAAAATAAGCAATAAAAATATACTGCATATGAAAAATAAATATATATAGCTGTTAGCCATTTGTGTCCAAAGATGCATAGACAAATCTTGTCAAAAAGTCCAAAATGCTGTATTTTGTTTGCTTTATCTACAACACAAGATAACAACTGAATAAAAATCATGCCTCCTCTTTTACAAAATGTTTATAATTTCTAAAATTACTACATGCATTTTTGAATTCGTACTATTTTATAATTTTCATATTTAGCTGTGTTCTATGATTAGTAAACACATAGATGCAAAAGGTAAATTGAATCCAAATGCATGACAATTTATTTAGATTTATTATTCGTGTATCTTAACTCCCAGATGTATTATGATTTAAAAGTGAAAAATATAAACATATTAAAAATACATGATAAGACAGACATGATTTTAAAAAAATGCATAATTTTAACTAACTAATAAAGACAGCAGCATTATTTTTACAGGACTGGTTTCATTATCAGGTGACAGCACAGAAATACAACAACAATTGAGCATTTCAGCATCTGATGCATTATAATAAGCAATTGAAAGGATGAAAGGAAAAATATTATTTTAACAAAATATACATTAAATTGTCATATAAATTTAATTTTGGCTGTAAATTTTTAATTAGCTTAATAATCTACTAATGTTTGAGTTACTGTTTAAAATATAATTAAATAAATATTTTCTTTTGTATAATTTTTTTAAACTATAACAGTCTATAGATTATTTGAAATTACATTTACCTAAATTTATATTATTGATGTGATTATGCAAATATACACTGCTATAGAATGCATGAATAAAAATAAAAAGCTTAATATATAATTTTATTAAATAAATAAATAATAATTTTAAGCTATTTATTAAGACATTTTTAGTTTATTATCTTCATGATTTATATTTGTATATTTAGTTACAAATAATATTAATGATATTGAATATTGTTAGATTAATAACAAAACAATTAAAAATGAAAATTACAAACAAATTATATTTTTAATTTGGATCTATCAAAATAAGTGACTATCAAACATTTCATATTATGTTCAAAATTTGAAAGAAATCTACAATTATGGCGTGAAAACTATGAAAAGAATTACTGCAGGAAGCTCAATATGTTTTTGATTTTATATAGTTATATACAAGCATACTTAATTTCACATCTAAGTTGAAAGGGGGGGGGGAAACCCAAGGAAAATCTAAATAGAAACAAGGATACATTGCATATCAAATTGTTTTATGAAAAAAATACTTTCTTTTTGAAACCAAAAAATTAAATGATATTGATGTAAACAAATGTTAATAAAATTGAACATGATGACATCAACAGAATATCAGAATTGATGTTTACACTTCAAGATCAAATATATTTGTTCTTTTCAAAGCATCAACGAACCATCAAGTGGAACTCAAAGAGTTCTGATAAAATGTATCTAAACAGATCATAATCAAATGAAGTATATCAATTTTATTGTATCTAAAATGTTTATCAAAAAATAAAAAGGATAAATGAAATGTTTTTTTAAACTTTAAGCAAATTATATGCTAAAAGTCTGTGTTTTACTGCCTGCCCCAGCTTCCATATAAAATGCAATATTGGTTGAAAATTTTTTAATCCATTTTTCTGGCAATCACACTTAAAATGAAAATTATCAGATCTGGAATAGCATAAATATTTTTTAAAGTCTTTTAAAGCTTTCAAAAACAGTTGAGACAAAAGAAATGAGCAATAAAATGAATAAATTTTGAGGATTGCAAATATGTAAGAAATTGGATTTCAATAAAATTTCCTTCCCCATATTTGACCAAACAATTTAAAAATATATTAATTCACTATATCCCATTCAATTCTGGATTAAAACAAATTTCGTTTTCTTAAAAAAATGAGAGATTTTTATAAGAATAAGTTAAAAGAAAATTGGTTCCAATAATTTTATGCAATATGAAACCCAGAGTTTTACAACATTCAGAAGTAAATTTAGCCTTCTATCAAAAAATATATATATTTAAGTATTTCAAAGATAATCAGATATCTGAATTAAAGAAAAGAAAAAAGTATATATGTAAGTCAATTATAAACAAAATGTCCGATTCTCCAAGAATCTAACACTAATGAATTGAAATATTTGTATCTCTGTATTAAAAATAAAACATTTAAAATTTCAGGACAGAAAATTCAATTTCTTGGAACTATATAAAAAGTCCCCCAAAATTAAAATGGAAAACTGGATTAAGAAAAAAATATATTAATTTACCTATTTTATAAAAAGAAAAAAAAATCATGATAAGTAATTAAATTATTTTCATGACATTATTTTCGTTTCTTAACAACTGATTCTATAATAAATAAATCTACATAATTAATTTTGAGATTATTTTATGGTGTTTAACCGCTTATCTTATTATTTTCAAGCTATGTTATTTACGTCCATCATCTTCTGTCGATAATAAACGCAAGGCTCTATTTTGGAAATTAATGTATATTCCGAGACCACAGGTGATAAGAGTGAATCGAAAACAAAGACGTTCGATTCTTTCCAATCATGTGAATACAAGGATTCATCCAACACAAATAAAGAAACTGTGCAGCTTTTTCATTGTTAAGCTACAAAAGAACAAACATCTTTTATACTAAACAAAATTATTATTATTTTTACATTTCAGATATCTATTATCTCGCATTATTGTTTATCTATTTATTGTGCATCTACTATCCGATCTATTTACATGAGTCTATTATCCGATTTAAGTATTGCGTATCTATAATGCAGAAAATATAAGGAAATGTTTCCTTGTAACTTCAAGTTAATATCTATAATGCAGAAAAGATAAGTAAATGTTTCCTTGTAAATTCAAGTTAAGAATCAAAAGAAATTAAAAATCCGGCCTGGAGACTTTCTCAAGGGTCACCCTCAGGCAGAGATTCAAACAAGGTATTTTTTGGGTCTGACTTTTGCCCAATAATATTTACATGTTGTGTTCTTTTTTTCTTCTGATTTTTATTTCAGTTTTAATTATTCAAAAATTAAGCCAGATTTTAACATTTTATATCATTTTTGTTAATTTATTTATGAACGTGATATTGCACGAAAATTTATTTTTGCACATATTTAAAGTGCTTTATCAATTATATTAATTTAGGTATTATATAATATTATTCTAAACCATTTTATTTTTTAAAAAAGTGGCACAATCTACAGTTGTAGTTATTTGGAGGGGTGGGGGTGGGGAGGACTTTCAAGCTCCTTCTGATAGGAGCAAAGCGATGGGAAATGGCTCGAGAACAGAAAATTCGGTAATTAAAAGCAAAAATTAGTAATTAAATTGTACCTTATAATTTGCCCAATAATCGAGACCCGAAAATCCCCTGTATGTATATATATATATATATGCACGACAACTTACTGTTTGAGCACTTTACACAAACAATTGTAGTCACAATTCAAAGACAATTTTAGTCACAAAATCTCTCATTACATTTCATAAATTTAAATCGGTACATTTTTGAGTTATCGAGAATTTGAAAGAACAGACGGAAAGAAAATCTAACTTTTAATGGATTTGTTTCCAAATTTGATAAATAATTACATTCCAGAAGTTAAATCTTTGCACCAAATTTCATCCGCCTATCTCTCTTTATTTTGTTCTTTAGTTTTGTTAAATTATATTCGAACAAACCGAATGGGTTTGTTAAAAATTTGACAGAAATATACAATTTTGATCTAAAGACAAATTCAAAATCAAATCAAATCAATCAAATCAAATCAAATTTCATTCGTCTAACTCGAAGAGTTTTTTCAATTATCTTGGTTGTAGGTAGACATAATGCCCAAAATAGGTTTTTATATTAACTCACAAAATATATGAATTTTTTGACGATTACATCACTTTCTTAATACTTCGTATACAAGAAAGTAACAAAAAAAAAAAGGAATAAGATTCTACATAAATTAACCAGAATTATTAGTTAATTCTTTACTTACTATCAAATGCATTCTATTATTGTGATAATTATAACGAAACACGAATACAAAATAAAAAATTATTATTCGTAGGATCTATGAAAATGTTATGTATTGTTATCATCTATGGTGATGTTAAAACGAAATCAGTTAAATAAACAATTAATACTTCGTTATATTATAATATAATATACATTCTATTATAATTTTTAATTTTTCATGTTAGATAAGAATTCAAATTTATAGAATTTATTCATTTAGATTTATTTATTTAGAAGAGTAAAAATAATTTTAAATTCCCGTATTAAGGAACCTTTGAGCTTAGTACTTTTAAACAGTTGTCTAATATCCGCTATTGAATATCTGGATATAAAATTTTAAATCTTGCACATCCAAGTATGCAGAATATTACCCTGCTAAAGTCTTGGACAAAGTGAAGTAAATCATCAAAAAAGTGTTTGAAAAAGTGTAAAATTTCAGAATCATGAGACTAGTCAGAGAGATTATTTAGGTGGGACTTAAAAGTAAAAAAAAAAAATGACACAAGCACTTTAAAAAAAAACAAACTTACATAAATTAGAATTTTTATAAACAGTCATAATACTTTATTTACATATTTATAATATTTAATAAACAGTCGTATCTTTGGCTTTTAAATACTTGCATGTGGTATCGACACAAAATATAAAACTATACGCTGAATCTCAAGAATAATATAATCTAGACGTAAATTATTCTTATTCAACCAAATCAGTTACATGTGTACTGTACGAGTTTTACATGAAATTCAGAACAATATAAATTTAATACTGAAACATAATTCGATTTCGAGAATATTCTTTATCACAATTTATTACATAACAAAATTTGAAAACATGGAAAATATTTTCAATAAGTTAATTAGAATTTTTAAAAAATCTCAAAAGCACTTTTTTGATCATAATACATCCTAAAAATTCATATCTTTGACTTTTGCGTGAGATATCAACATATGAAATACAAAACTATGTATCGAATATCAAGAATGTTATAATTTTATCTTTTCAGAACAAAATTAGATGACATGGAGGCAGTGACGGATTTCTATTTAGGCAGCTGCTTAGAGCCGCTAGAAAGAATGGGAGAAGCGCATGCAGTTAGTTGCCTAATAAATGAATTTGTAAAATATCCAAATTATATGAATTATAAATTATGACTACAATGTGTATTTACATTGATTTATTAAACTCTTTATTAAACAAAATATAATTAATAAATTATACATAATTACAGATTTAATATTAATTATTTATTTAATTGATTATATTATATTCCATTTGGCAGTTTCTGTAAAATAAAAACTTTTGATGTTATTTCCTTAAATATTGTTTTTTATAATCTATCACAATAGTTAAATGCTCTCATTTGACAGAAAAAATATCATTAACTAATAATTATGGTTACTTTTTAAAGAATTTTATTATTATTTATTTATTTTTCTTTCTGATATGCAGATTTTAAAAGTTCGAAAAAAATTACGTTTCCACAAAATTATTTAAATAAAAAAAAACTTAGAAAAAAAATTATCATGTTGATTAATTAAAAAATTTATTGAAATATGAAACAATAATAGCTGGTAATCAAAAGACAGATTTCAAAATGCATTTTGTCTAGGCCTACAAAATATTTAAATCCACTATCACATGGAAATCACGACAAGAAAAAGTTAATATTAACAAACAGCAGTTCACTAAAACGAAGCAAAGTACTTTCTAGCCACAAAATATTTTAAAAACAATAACAACTGATGATGATGATTGAAGAAACTTTCTGTTTGTAAAAATATTCCTATTAAAATGAAATTACTTCAGAATCGAGCTGTTAATGACCAGGTCTTTTCTTATAACAAAATAAGAAAATTAAGAATTTTTTTTCAATATTTAAGAAAAAGCATTGTCTTTGCATCCAAAATATTTTATGAGCAGTCATGTCTACGCATTTCCTTGCAGTGCTCAAGAAACTTTGTCCTACAAAACTATGTGATATAATATATATATAAAATACAAATACAAATGTGAAATACAAATATAAAATATAATATATATGACATATTAATGAAATGCTAAATTTTTTTTTGGGTTTCGAGAACATTCCCATTACTAAACATATGATTAAAAAAAAGATATTTTAGTAACAAAGAAAACAACATTTATACAAATTATTTTATACACAAAAGCTGCAAATATGTATAAACAAAATTCGCATTTACAACTGCAGTATTCTAAGAACTATACAACATAAAAAAAATATTTATGCATATGGAATCTCAAAATTAACAGTGGAATAAAAGAATATTTCTCTTTAAATTTACATAACAAGTAAACAAAAAATAATTTTAAAAAAATCGAGAACATAAAAATAAATTTGTGCAAAAAAAAAAAAAAAAAAAAAAAAAATGGAATTATTGTTATTTTTTTTCAGTGAATATATCATCGAATACAAAAAGTTTTCAAAGAGCTCAAAGAAATGCATTATACATTTATTTCAAATAACAAACTATGCATTAGAAGTCGTGATCACCTTTTTTTTATAGAACATTATGAGAACATGACAATTACTCTTCCAATCTCAGCAAGGCAAGGATGGGACGGGGTAGGCCAATGTAATCTAAACCACTAGAAAACTTTCGATTGTTCAAAGTCACTTCCCGCAGTGCCACTCGAGACAGGTGTGTCAGCGATCTCGGCTCTGCGACCTCCGGAAATTCATCTACAGAATACTCGTAGATTGTATTTAATCTATTAAAAAACTCTTCGTCCAGCACTCCTTGGTAAGCATGTTGGATTTCTTTGCGGCTCAGCACTGGATCTGGAATGGATCTCCATATTAAATGAAGTGAATCGATCGCGAAGTCTGCGAGTTCCGGGTAATCATCCACAAAGGATAGTATATGCAGAACTTGCATCAACAGGTATCTTCTCCTGGTGCTCATCTTTCCTTCATCAACAAATACTGGTTCATCTCCTTCTAAGAGTTCATTCAATCTGTGGAGAAAGAAAAGGAGGTATCATTAATAACAAATTCGAAAATTAAATACCTATAGTTTAGTTTTATGTGCCGCTATTTTACACTGTTGTGAAGGCATGCATTGATGTTAGGTATTGGAAAGTACGAGATGTTATATAGAAGAAAAGAAATCTGGCGAATAATCATATTTATTATGCTAAACTTTGCCGTTCAATTTGTTACCTCACTTATAGAGCAGGGTTGGATTACGACCTTTAATGGTCATTAGGCAATATATGTTTCCAAACTTGATTTCCCTCCTTCCCAAATTTTAAAGTTCGTAATATTTTCATTGATTTTAATTTAACCTTTATAATAGCAGCTTTGAAAACGGCAAATTTTAACAGAAATAGTGAAATATTAAATTGCAGATCCCTTTCAACCGGTTTAGTTTCAGTATGCCGCGTTTAAAAAAATGTAAAAATAAATTTAAAAGAACAACAAACAAAAATGACAGCAATGACAAAACGTTTTAATATAATTAAAATTTTATTTAATTCTAGAATCGGACATTTAAAAAAATATGAAGCAACATGCTTTCTTTACAATTGCAAAGCAATAAGATTCAAAGAAGAAGAAGAAAAAAAAAGAATCAGCATTGGTTTTAGAATAATTATCCAAGATTCAAATAATACTTGATTTTAATTTGAATTAGTTGAGTACGCCGCAGTCGTAAATTTAGTAGAAGTGTAAAATTGAATAACTCTGAAGATATTGCAAAAAGTCACGAGGCTTCGGGGCTCTTACACAATCTCTCCATCTACTGCTTTTACTGCATTGCTTATTTTATTACCCATCTCTGCTGAGGAAAGTCATGGATCCATTCTATAGCGGTGGGCAAAATACATGTTTTGCTAGTTTTGTGCTTTATTAGAACCAATTCTAACTCCTTTTAATGTAATCCATCAGAATTTAAAAAAAAATAGTGCTTTTATTCTGAATTGGTTTTACGTTCATTCTTGACTTAGCATCTTATTTCCGATGAATTTTAAATGAATCACCCCCTTTATTTTCCATTTAAGTGTATTAATGAGAGTTTCCTTTAAAAAAATATTTTTATTATTTGCAGTTATTAGACTTTGATACACATAATAATTCATTATAAACTATTAGGGAATCTTATATACACATTTTATTTTTGTTACAAAATAAATTAAAATAAACGATAAATTGATAAATTAAATTCTGAAATGATTAAAATGCTGCATTATAATCGACAATACATTTGTGGAAAATTGCAGAGCTCTAACTCATTGTAATAAGGGGGGGGGGTCGATTACATATAACACAAGTCTAAAAGCATGCAAATACAAACTATCAAGCCCATAAAGTAATTGCTTATTTAATTATTAGAAAATTGTTAATGAAAATGTACTTCATGAACTAAATTATAACTTATACCATAGTTTAGATATGGGACGCGAGTGCATTCTCTTTTTTGTCCTCTAATATATCGAATATTCTTTAAAAGTATACTACAGTTCCAATTTTAAAGCAAGGAAAAAAAAAAAAGGATTATTGAATAGTTTAAATATCTGTATATTGTCAACTATATTATTGTATACAGTATTCTTACAAACATAGATTTTTACAAATTTCTGATTTTGGAAAGTGTTTATTACACTGGATTTCGATACTTTATATTTCTTTATGTTTTATTTTTCAATCTACGATTAAAGTAATAATCCTTGCTCCAAATCTTTAAGTTTTGGAGAAAGTAAAATATTGGTCAGCCATATTTTAGTTTCTGACATTAATTTATCAATTTCTATTCATAAATATCGGGGATAAATTCTCGATGAGGACAAATCTGACGAAAGGATTCCTGACATCCATTTTTTTTAAACCTGAGGCAATGTTTTTCATTTCTCTGTTGTAGCATTGCGTAAAAATCACTAAATCACGTAAAAATCACTGATAGTTAAATTTTTTTTTTAAATACAGTTATTTTACAACATTAATTATTACAAGTACATTCTTTTTTTTATGACATGAAACAAATAGATCTAAATAAATATTTTATACACTTTCATTTAAATCCAGAATGTAGCTTTCATATTTCAGCTCTATAATATGTGTGGCTTATTTATTACTTATTGAGTCTTAAAATTGCGGCAATACACCATAAAGAATTTTAAAAAAAATATTGTAAAAATTCAGTGTCGGAAGACATACCAAAAGTAATCACTTTCCTATATGTGAAGAAAGCACAATTAAACAGCATTAATATATTGAAGAAATTTCAAGAAAATGATCGCCATAATGCTTATTTTATTCAAAGATCATGTTAATTATTATAAAAATGAATAAAATATCTATAATCACACTTTATTGTGTCCGAGCGGAAGTAATGTCATTTTTCTTAAAGAAGATAGAAGATCATCTGTGAAAATAGTCTCTAATATTTCTTAAACTTTTACTATAATTTAACGCATTAGAAATGATTTTTTTTTTATTTTCGTGAAATTGAAATAAAAGAAATTTGTCTACGTATCTTTGTTCTACTACAAAATCAACGAGAATTTAAAATTTTTTCGAATTTGAAGTAAAATTGAGTTTACTTTCTGTCAATCGATTTATGTGTTTTTTTTAAATTATAATTTTTAGAGGAAAGTTAAAAAAATAAATGTTTATAGTTTTTCAGAATAAATTATGTTCCATATTCATGATTTAATATTAAATTTCTATATTCAAAAAATTAAATAAAATTTTCAATAAATCTAACATTGGATGATGCCCCCAAAATAATAATTACTTTTAATTCACCTGTGAAACCAATTCATTAAGGGGAAAAAACCAGTCTTAAATTCTTAAGAAAAATTCTTTTCTTCTCTTTTTTAAACAAATGTATACATTGAAGTTTTTACATTTGAGACATGAAGACAATTGCAAATTATTATTATAAGATAATTTAAGACATATGATTAAAATGAATGCATATAAAACATTTAATAACCTATTGAAGTTTTAGTAAACTAGTTTTAAGTATTAAATAATATAACAATTAAAAATATAACTATTATTAATTTAAGGTAATGATTACAAACTGGGAAAATTGCAATATTTTAAACCTTGTTATCATGAATATCGGAATGAGCAAAAATCTATGAGTGCAAGAATTTCAGAACCATAGGTCGAAGAACAGTCAGTCTGCTTCTGTTCGATATTACCGCTATAATTATGACTTTTTGTAGGGAGGTAGTAAAATACTTGAAAGTTTCGAATCAGAAGAATAACCTCAATTAATAAATTTCACTTTTTTAAAAGAAAGTTTGAAATAACAAAGAAATAACTCATGTTAAAAAAATTAAATAAATCTGTAAAATAATGACATGCAATATTTTTTTAATTTGCAAAAATCTATAGCGTACAACAAATTTATCCAATAAAAAATTACTTAATCGTTTTAGTTGGCAAATTGTAACTCTGACTTTTATTTTCCCGATTATTATTTGCTTTATAAATGAATCAATCTCTCAATTTAGCTTTATTGAGAAAAAATTTTAAAGATATAAATGATAAAAATACGAAATGAATGTCTGTATGAATGTTATTTTAACCAGTTAAATAAAACTGATGGTTTCCTCAGGATATTCATCCTAAAGTTTTTCTTGAAGGCCTTGAAAATGTCTAATTAAACGGTTAATGCCGAAAGTTTATGACAATATAAAGAATGCCAAATGTAGACAGTCACATGATTCACGAGAATATGAAACAAGACGTTTCGAACGCGCTTGTTCGAATCCAACAGAAATAAAACACATTATTTGAAAAAAAAAGAAGAAGAAAAAACCGTAATGAAAAAAAAATTATATTTGAAATATAAATCTGAAACTCTCCAAAAGTTTTAAAAACTTTATCAACTTTTAAAATAAAAAAAATATGCAATAATTATTTTCTTGATTGGTTAACACATTCTTTGATATTGCAAGAAAATAATTTCGTCATATTCTTATATGTAACAGACCCTATGATAACACACCCTATGTACGAGATAAAAGGATGTGTTAATCAAAAAAATTCTAAAATATTGTTTACAGTAAGTTAATCACGTCGTTTTTTTTTTTTCGTTATTTCAGTTTTAATCAAAACAATTTTAAGTAAACATATAAAGAAATAAGCATTTAAAATTCCTAGTTTGAATTTGGTATAGCAATTTTATTTCATTTTTTGAATGCATTAGAAATCTAATTATAGAAAATACATTGAAAAGGCAAATATACATACATATACATATATATATATATATATATATATATATATATATATATATATATATATATATATATATATATATATATATATATATATATATGTTTTTTTTGTTTTAAATATGTGTTTTGTTTTGTTTTTGTTT
>JAPMOR010010376.1:139606-224788 GCA_026543865.1 Argiope aurantia | reverse complement strand
ATGCAGTTGCATTAGTTATCCTAATTGAATACAGAGACTGCAAGATATAAATGAGTGTGTGTGTCTGTTTAAACATATTTTGGCAATTACGAGACTGAAAGGAAGAGATTTGAAATTTCTTCCGACGAAAATCATAATTGTTACACGAGTATAAATGCAGTGTTCCTGTGCAATTAGAATGTGCATGTTGGCACCAGAATACAAGAAAAAAGTGACCGAAATGTTTCTCTTCTGTGATTTTACTGTGAGATTCTGCCAGGGATATCTTTGACACGTGTCGACTTAGAAGAGGGAATCTTAGATCTCTCTGCTGAAACAACTGCGCAGGTGCCAGGGATTATTATCCCTTCGCTCGTGACGTGGGAAGCAAAGAAAAGGCAATTTTTAGAATGGGGGTTGGCAATAATTAAATTTAAAAAATTGAATTTGGATCAGGAAATATGAGAAAATTGTAGAATAAAGTTACATAGATTCATTTTAAAAATAGGAAAATAATTAGGATTTAAATTACTTTAAGAGATAGCGGTATACACACACATATATATAATTTATTGGAACAATTTGAAGTTTGTATATGCCATGAATTTTAATGTCCATGTAAATCATTAAAATTCATGTCTTTATTTTATTAGATTCTTATTTTAGGGCACGCTTACCCTAAAAGAGCTAAAAAGTGACAAATAACATAAACTCTCTTATATTAGGTATTCAGAAAGTTTTAAAAATACGTAAATTAATAGAAATAAAAAAAATCGAATTATAAATTGAGTTTGAAATGATTACTCGTATTTGCTTAGTTTAAACTGTTATACTCCCACTTCTCTATAAGCCATCATGTGAATAATTTTTTTTAACGAGCATGGTTTCAAACAGTTGACATTTTAATGCAGCATACTCCATTCTGAAATTACGAATATAAAAAAAAATATTTCAAATAGGTGAGAGAATAAGAAATGAAATACAATTGACATGTCATTTACATTTTAACACTGTTCATTTCACTATTATGTGGCATGAATTTTTTTTTGAATAGTAAAAGCAAGATCCTATTTATTAATAACTTATAAATTTGAATGTCATCTCCATTGATAAATTATTTAACGATAATAATAAAGTTTACTAAAAGCAGGTGACTGATAATACAATACTACTATAACATTCTGGTAAACAAATAAAAGATAGAAGGAAATACAAAGGAAAGTGTTACTTACATTACGGACTCTTTCAACTGCTGGTATCCTGCGTCACTGAACTTCAAGGAAAACCCATACTCTAAAAGCGAGGGTATGAATTCAAATATACAACCAAGTACCAATTCATGTATTATGCAACCCTCATGGTGTACCTTCCCTTGAGGCAGAAATCCACCAAATGTACGAATTTGAGATATTTTCGGTCGTTTTGCATACAAAGTAGTTTCTCGAATATCGAAACCAATAATAATGCCTTTCGCACTATAACTATCATTCCATTCGAAGCATAGAACTCCTAAGTCGTACCTCACCACGTACAGCGGCATCTCCACATTATACATTGCTCTATCATTTTTTAAAATTCGACTTAATGACAGTAGCTTATGATGAGATTTGTAAACAGATTGGATGACAAATCCCTGCACTTTTTCTTCATGCCAAAAGTCAGGAAGAAATATGGACCCAACGTGAAAGCTTTCAGAGTCAACAAGAAAATCAACAGAATCGAGTATTTCAGTATTTCGTAGGCTGGGTTCTCTTCCTTGCGGAATATCCAAGTGTAAAGTACCCAAAATGTTCCGGTCCCTCACCAGGAATTTTCTTATTTGCTCTTCAGTATTGAAAAATCCCTTCAAAGCATTCCATAAGTTTCTTTGTGAACTGCTAACTACGTGCTTTTTATAAACTGAAAATTCGCGTAGAGACAAATCCAAGGCACAAATATTCCTTCGCATCATGAAACTGCACCTTACAATGCTAGCGGCATCTTGCAGCTGAAAATTCCTGCAGGATAAGGAAGACGAAAGTGCGTCCATCGTGCAAACGTTTGGATTAAAATATTAAGAACAAGTTCAGAAGTTACAGAGAGATCGTGATATGCGAACCAGTACTGGGAAAGTCAGGAAGCGAACTGGCTAATTCTTTTGGTCTGAAGACATACGCGTCTGTGGCAAGAGGGGGGGGGAGAGTGGAACATTCCCGAAATTTTCCCTTTTGTTAACCTCCGACAGGGAAAGAATGAGCGTAGCAATATAACAGCCAAAGAACCGCCCCCTTTCTTAAGAAAGACGTGCTCGCTTACAATACTGAACACGAACTCTTTATAAAAACATTTCTTCTACAATTTCCCCTACGATGTCAAAATATTTCCTCAAAATATAATATACGTAGATTGGCATTCACAAGAAAATAGAAAGTTAGGTTCAAAGAGCGGTTGATGATTTCACAGTGGAATGCTGTCCGCCACCTTGCTGTTTTAAATAATATAATAAAATTAATTTAAAATTTCTTTTAATTACAGGATACATTTGCTAAGCCTTATATTTTGTATACATTTTAAGTTAAAAAATCGTACATTACGAATGAGTTTTTTTTTTTTTAAAGGTTTTTTGGTACGAAATAATTGGCTAATCAAGTCCAAAACCTCCACTTTATCATATAATTATAGAAACATCCATAATTCAGAAAATAGAATCATGAAAAATAATTTAATTTCTGATTATAAAATACGCATTCGTTTCTATACAAATATTTCATTCTTTTTCATATCAATAGAATAAAATGAAATCAAATATCATTAAGAATTCTTTAAAATCAATTTATTAATTTGAATAAAAATGAAATTTTTGTTACATAATTTATTTCGCCCTACATTTACTAAAGAATTATATATATATGTGTGTGTATAATGATATTTCTTAATTTAATTTAAATCCTAATTAATTTCCTAATTTTTATCGTACATTGATCAATATTACTTTATTCTAAAACTTTTTCTTGTTTCTTTATCTAAATATCACTTAAAAAATTATTTAACTATGTATAATACGCAATCTAAAAATTTCCTTCACTTAATATCTTCAAGTGAAAGGATAAAAGTTCTTTACGATATGACTTCAAAAAATACCTAAGATTCCTTTTCCTAAAGGCCTTATCACACGGGCAAATACCGTCTACACTTTCGTGGTCAGTTTCCCGTTTATACCGGCAGGCAACCGGTCAAGCAAGATTTTCGTCATCGTGGACTGTTTTCAATCGGCTTAAAAGTATAGACGGAAAGATTGTTTGCAAACGAAATTTAACCAATCGCGCATGGCTTTGGTAGTGACGTAGTTGCCAAGAATGGCGCGATTGACGCCATTATGAAACTAATTAGAAAACACATTTCCGAATCACACCTTAAAAAACGGGGGGGAGGATGTTATACGGACGTGTGATAAAAAATGGGTTTTGATCGACTTTATTCATGAAAAGCCGGCTATGTGGAATCCACTGAGTATTCATTATTACAGAAAAAATGTTACACGATGAAATTTGTACAATAATTATCAGAAGATGACGTTGTGGCGTTATTCCCCAGGTACAAATTATGCCTTCCCATAGGAAATATCAGACCGCTAAGAATGGACTTGTGGTTACCCCTATTCTATTTTTAGCTCATTCGAATGGATTGACCCTGTAGATTCCTGTTTCGTGACCTTCCCTACACGGGTACTTTTTCAACCGGTTTCAGCGAATGCTTTTAAAATATTTCAGTTTTTCGACATTTGTGAAACCGCACCTGCCATTTCGTGTCCCAGTATTGTACAAGGTTTAGCAGATGGCTCTAACACTTGATCCTCGAAATATCATCCAATTTACCGATCCTCGTTATGAAGCAGAGCTCCAGAGACTTATAAAAAAGTAGAAAATGATTTTAGTGATGAGGATAATTGTACAGAAGATTTTTTTTTAATAAAAATTCGTATTCGACTGATTCTGATATGTGTGTTCAAATATAATTAATTTTTCTAGTGATAATGTACTTTGAAAATTCTAAAATACCAAGAGAAATATCTACAAAATTCACAGGCTGATTTTTATATTATTACTTAACCTGTAATTTAATTCTTTGATTAGAAAATTTATTTTACGTGTAAAAAAATGCAGTCTCGTAATCCGCTCCTCCCCAGTTGAGTTCTAAATTTTCACTTTCCCAGTTAAGGGTTAAACTCGATAGTTGTCCTTGTTTCTTTTCGGTCAGGTGCCAGCAAAAATATATTATAAATATGCATTTATAATTTATATGATCGAACTGAATCAATGCTGTTCGGAAATAAGGTCGCAGTGAAAAATTTCTTGAAATCTCTGACGTCACATCCTGTAGTTATGTTCCCACGATTCTTTCTGTTGACTCGTTCTTCGTTCATTACATTCTTTTCCCTCCTTCATTGAGTGTGAAATCTTAACAATGTCATTTTATGTTTTTCTCAATTATTTTTGGGAATCATAAAATGCCGTTTAGTTGTTGGGTACCCTAAAAGGGAATTATAAAACTGCGCCCAACGTTTCAGTTCTTAATTTCCTGAAATGAATGTGAATGTCTTTTATTTAATTTTTACACTTAATCATCAGTAGTTTAAACATGTTTCTCATATTTGTGAATATTCTCTCAGGAAATATACACTTGAAATAAAGTTAATAATAAAATACGAATGTACTTTGTTAACTGCGAACAAATATTTATAATAATTTTTAGTTCATCAAAGTAAATAAAGTAAGTCAAATAAAGTAAAGTCAAATAAATAATATAAAGTAATAAAGTCAAATAAAGTAAAATGAAGTAAAGTCAAATAAAGTAATTGATATTGAAAAGTTGTAATGCTTTTTTTTTTACCAAGAAAACCGGCAAAATTATTTAAATGCATTAAAAGACTTGCAATTTATATTCTAAAGAAATATTTTTACTGTAAATTTTTACTTTAAAGGATTAAAAATACTCTCTCTTCTTTATGACAATCGGAATAATAAAGTAATTAAACATAAATAATAATAAAAAACATCCATGTTTGGCAAGGTTCAATATAAGTGTATATTTTAATTTAGTTATCATTTTTAATATCAGTGTAAAGGAGATGTTATAATTTTAATATAACTCCTTTGAACTTAACGCGAAATACCCAATAAATCTTGGAAGTAAAAGGAACGGAGTCCTCGTCTGAAATGGAGAGAAACCATTTATGCAAGAGGGGAGAGTTTGTCATTCCGGAATCGGCAGTGACACGGTCTACCGATGATGACATCACCAGGCAGTACTGAGGCCTTTTCTTCCGACGGCCATGACTGAAAAAGTGACCGTTTTCGGTATATTTCGTTTGTTCTGGAACGACGTGTGGTCAGTGGCGGATTTCCACACAGGCGTTGGTAGTGGTGGTCTCATGATTTGTGACCTGGGAGGGGGCTGCTGAATCGACGGTAATTCTTTTTTGGTTGTAGGTTTTCACACAATTTACCCTCTTTCCTTTATTTAGAAAAAAAAAAGAAACGAAAAAAGTATTCAATTAAAATGAAGAATCAAATGAAACATAGGGGAAAATAACTAAGAACGAAAAAAAATCTAAAATAAATAATTTCAAAAGTAGTAATATTCGGAAAATTTTTAAAGTGTAAAAAAAACTATAAAATATTAAAAAAAAACCAACGATATATCAAAACTATTTTTTTTCCAAATAAATTGCAATATGATTCTCAAAATCATATGATTTGAATATTATTAGCAACTGAAGGATAAATGGCCTACTGGGACTATCTAAATGTCTTTTTTTCCGGAAACAAATGAGTAATTGTGTTTTATTTATTTGATGTACAAGGCAGTGTATTGGAATGCATTATAATTAAAATGAACTTTCTGTCGAATTTCCGAATATTTCTCTTAGAATTTACTTATTGTTTGCCGATCTTTGAGATCCATGTTTTCTTTTCTTTGTTGTAACTGACTCACAAGTCAATAATTCACAGCTAACATAAGATAAAAAAGAGAAAAAAAGCCCCCTTTTACAAGAAATGTCAATATCATTCCCTGCATCGACAAAAGAGTGTGACATTCACTTCATCCTTGACCTTAGGCAGAGGGGTTTACATTGTTTTGTAAAGATTTCTGTGCATTTCCGTTTCCTGTTGTCTATATTTCCAAAGCATTTTATTCTCACGAGATTTTCTTTCGCTGGAATTTTGAAGATACCAGCTTCTTTATACATTTTTAAAGTGTGTAGATAAACAAATGTAGTTAAAAAAAAATTAAAAATACAATTTTTCTCAGCTAGTATAAGTATTTATTTATTGCCATTTTTGAATGACTCAAAGAGAATTCCTTCTATAGTTTTCTGTATATGTAAATTTAAAATAAAAATGAACGTATTTTATAAAAAAATTAAATTATTATTTTAATTTTGTGGCTTTCTATTTTTTTAAATTAATTTAATATTTTTAAGTGAAAGAAAACATTTATGAATTCTTACTTAAAAAATTTCCATAGTAAATAAGGGATATATATATAACTATCCGAATTCTTCCAGTTGAAATTTTCTATAAACACACATAACCAAAAAGAAATGCTTGATAATTATGAGATAAAGGCAAATGAAATCACACACACACACATTGCGAAGATTGTAATACGGAAGATCTTGTACGTAGGTGAAAAGGAAAACTAAGTGTCAGAACAAAATTGCCAGATATGCAACATCCAGAACTTTCGTTGCGTTTTGAAGCGTATTGTAAAATTTATTTAATATTTAGATATTTGGTTAATTTTCCAAAAAGAACGAATTTTGAAATTAAGAGGTGCTTAAAAATTTAACGAACATTGTTCATAGAATATCGAATCTCAATATAATAATGAAATAATATATAAATGAAACGAAGAAGGAAAAAAATACCTTCAAAGAATTCTCATGAACTGATTTATGGAACAATCAACTTTCCCGAATGGAATGGCTGTGTTGGAAATTCTTAAATGCTTAAAGGTCAGAAATGCTGAATAACTGTTATAGTTTGTCGATAATTCAGGAATGCCCGAACAACTTACTAACTATCGTGATGAATGCAGAGGCGGCGGTAGCAGGGGGTCAAGGGGGGCAATTGTCTCCTGTCGGCAGCCTCTTGTCCCCCCGTCGGCGAGAAATTCAGAGTTTCGTCGGCCAAAGTGTTCACCGTTTCATAATGGTTGTAGAGATTTGAGAGTTGTAAACAATCGAAATACCCAAGTAATGGTTAAAGTGTTTTGGCTATATTTGGTAAAATCGATTGGGGAGTAGATCAGTAATCGGTACAGTGGTGCGCCAATAATATGTCGTATTTTATGGACAATTTTTGATAGACCAAACTAAGAACTGAATGCAATGGATGTCTGTCTTTCTTTCGCCACTGTCGAAGACGTTAAGTTCGCAGATTTTCAGACATCTGATTCAAATGTCTTTCATTAAGCTTATAATTTGTACTACTTTTGGCAATATAACCGACAAGGTAACAAGTGAATAAGATATTGACAAGGTGATATTCCCATTTTTTCTAGCAATTTTTGGTCGGTCGACTAAACTAAATGCGGTGAGTGCCGAAGATGTTAAATCTGCAGATTTTCAAACATTTGATGGAAATGTCGTTCACTTAGCTTATAATTTGCATTAAATTTGGCACTATATCCGACAAGTGAATAAGATACTGCATTCTGCCAATAACTTTTGGGCGGCCGACTATGAACTAAATGATGAATGTCGAAGAATATTTCCACAGATTTTCAGACATTTGATTCAAATGTCATTCATCAATCTCTTAATTTACACTACTTTTGGCAATATAACCGATAAGACGACATGTGTATAAAACATAAGAAATGTCGCATTTTGTCAAGAAATGTTGATCGGTTGACTAAGAATTCAATGCGAAGGGATGTCAACGAGACCAAATTCTCAGTCATTTTATTTAAATGTTATAATGTTCATTCAGCATATAATTTATAATATGTTTAGCAGAATAGTCAATAATCTTGCAAATGAATACCACCTCACATTTTTTCCAACTAATCTTTATCCTTCGGCTAAGATTTTACCATAGATTATGAAAAAAAATTGTTTTCATCGGGCACTTCGAATACCTGCCAGTGGAATTATTAGAGAAATTGAAGCTTTTATATTATTCACGAATAGGACGATAGAGTTGTTTTCCATAATTCATAATTAAAATCCAAGTTATAAAATTAATCATAATCTTATTCATATAATTGTTACTTCCTCGGTAACGAACTGATAAATTTATTTTATTCGTTTCACTATGAGAATTGCCTTACTAAAATCTAGTTCATGGTTAAACTAAATTAAAAAAAAACAACAACACTTTTCTTTTGACACTCTTGTGAGTATGCATGCTAAGAAGAGTTATTTTACTGTAACCAAATTATGTGAATTCATTATAAATCACTGGAGTAAGTAAATTGTATAATTGTAAATTAAATCCATTCAACAATAAAATATCTGTTTTCTCTTGCAGTCTAATTTATCAGGCTACAATTATTACACTAAAAAAATATTACCGACTGCAGTTGACGACACAAAAAAATATTTTTGGTATGGTAGCTTTTTAGCTACACTAAAAGAGTTTATCCAAGTATGCATGCACTAATGTTTTTAAAATAAATTACTACCTAAATGCTTAAGACTCTGCATTCAATATTATGACTATGCAATCGGAGAACATATCATTTATATATACTTTTCTTTCAATTACTATTATCGGCAAAAAGTATATAATTTCAGATGAAAATTTTTTTAATAGACTTTGAATAAAAATGTCTTGATAAAAAGGTGATTAAAATAGTTATTCTTAGAATATTCATAAATAACGCTTTAACTCCTTGATATAATTTACTTAATTTCCTAATTTGATGGCAGATCTTATTTGGGACAATTATCGTTATCTTAATCCCCAGAAAAATATAAGTGCATTTGAAGTAATGATGCGTTTTCCAGTGATTTAATGTTTTAAATTACTTAATACTTTCACTTAATTGCAGATTTAAGATTGAAAATTAAATAATTCCATACGCGAGTTAGACTCGCCATTGTATATGAAGTGGTTAAAAAAAGTCTATGCATGCAACTGAGGGGATAAACTCACCTTTTGGTAGGAATATTAGCTTGTAATAACTTAAAATTAAGAAAGTACTTAATAGGACATAGAATAGTCAGAAAGTACATAAATAAAAATGAAGATAGGTGAATTCATGTTCAAGATCTAATTTTTTTTCCAAATAAAATGCATTGGTTTTTTTTAAGCTTAAATATATATAGAAAAATAAATACAAGGGGGATCTAACGTTTAAGCAGTCCATTTTTCATAAGAATATTTTTCATATCTTACATAAAGTAGTAAGTTTGTACATATATTTACAAAATATTTTCTCCTGTCTTCTTAAAAAACAACATATTGTATCTTTTCTACATTCTATATTGTTCGTGTCCGAACTATAGTAAATTTTTGTTGAGTAAGCGCACTTATTCTCCTCGGATTCGAAACACATATTAATTCTTAGTCGTTGTTGCAATTCTTACTTAACAAATATTTTAGGTAGGGGACTAAACAGAAAAATCGGTTTTTGAAGAAAACATCGAATATTTTTTATTTATTATTCTGGATTTCTAAAACAGTTAATTTTATAAAACTTTTTGTTTCAACATTCATTTTATATAGCTTCTGATATAAAATAGTAAGAGTAGGCATTTGTCCATTTAGCATGACACGTCATTCTGGGGCAATCTGTGTTTATATGCTACAATCTAGAATAGAATATGACTATTTTCTAAAATTAGATCGCAGAGAAATTAAATCTCAAGAGTCTCATAAAAAATGGACTCAAATATTGACAATTTTTTGATGATTAGTAAAATAAACTGATAACCTGTTTTTTTTTTTACAAATATCTTTATAAAATTTTAATAATAAAGTTTTAATAATGAAAAAAAGGATCAGCATTTGAATAAAAAAGAATTAAATAATACTTGATTTTCTTTAATTAAATGTAAAATTAATTATTAAGAGTTATTTTGAAGCCAAATTAGAGATATGAGGCTTACCCCCTTGTCGGATTTGTCTTTCCTCCCTGTCGGCAAATCTCTACCGCCACCTCTGGGTCAATGAATATGATGTGTGAAAAACTTTAATTTCGAAGATGGTTTAAAAGAATATATATAAAACTAATTGAGTTAAGTTACAACATCAGATTGTGCATAGTATGATAATAAAAGATATAAATATAAAATATGATTTGTTTTATGATTCTATCACATGATATTGTTTTTAATTTCAAAAATATCCATTCGTATAATAAAGAGTGTTTAAGTGATGTGAACAAGTTTTGGCACCTTTTCACTAAATAACATATTTGGATTTTGGCACCTTTACTAAAATAAAATATTTCAATTTATTCTAACATTTTTTTTCTTAAAAATTCTTAATGAAAAATAATTAAGGCAACATTTTTTAAATAATTAATAATTAATCCATTAAATAATTTTAAATTATTATTTTTGATAATAATAAATTTATTAACTTAATTTTAAACTTTAGTATTAAGTAATTAAAGTTAGATAATAATACTAATTTAATTATTTTAATATGCATTTTCACTAAAAAAAATTAAAATACATATATACAGTTGAATAAAAAGAACCATTCAGACTATGGGACAAAGAAAGTAGGCACTGCTTATTTCAGTTCCAATGGAATATAAATAGGAATATTTTTCCACAACAGCACTCGGATTATAATAAAACTCGTAATAGTTAATAAAAAAAATTGAGGATTAATGAAAAAAAACCATTTATTTAATTGAATAGATTTCATTTAAAAAAACTTAAATAATTGAAATTTAAACTGAGGTATTTGCCAAGAATAACTTTTCAGTTTCAAAATTTGAATGCTTGGGCACTGTAATGTTCATCCTAATGTAATGTAAATATGCAAAGACAGAAATAAATCACTGTCACGTTATCATTTTATATTATGAAAATAAAATTAGAATAAAAAAATAAAGATAAAGGATAGCAACTTTATTAATTTGACTTATATATATTGCATAACTAAAATAAGCATGAAGATGAATTTAAAAGCACAAATAAATTTAGTTCACGTTACTTTTTAATCATCATACAATTTACTAGAAGTGGGCCTCAGAATAATTTAGCGTCTGTGGCCTCAAGTTGTCAAAATCCGCCACTTTTGCTTGTGCAGCGACAAGGCGCGCGATGACACACAAACACGTTAATATTAAGTTATTTTTCATATACACTTTATTATATACATCTTTATTATAATTAAAGATTAAGTATAACAACATTTTTTAATGTTCCTAAAAGCATTTTCTAATCTATCTTTCCAGTTAAATAATAAATTGAGTGAACCTTAAATTTAGGTAAATCCTCCTATAAAATTTATCAATGATATTTCTGTGTTACTTTGCTTTGGAGACCATATTAAAAGTAATGCCAGTAATTGCAACCAGTTTCTATGAATGTGTCAACCAATTTCAAACGAAAAATGCAATGTAATAATTTTTTTTTGCTGCTAATTAAATGCTGTTAGAAATAATACTTGTTATAATTTGTGTTTGTATCAGATTATGTTGCTAATTAAAAGGCGAAATTAACTAGCTGATTAAAATTGCTAAAGTTAGTCTAGTTATTATGCTTTGGAACTCTGTTTTAAGTTTTACTTTGCAGTATTTTTTAAATATACACACACAGGGGCCAAATTATCCTTAGTAACATTTATTTATAGGGCTCAAAAGTGTAAAAACATTATGGCAAATCTCTGCCATAAATATCTTTTTTTTAATTGCTGGGTCTGGCAAATCGATCAAGTTTTATCTTAGAGAATGTAGAGGAAATGAGTATTTTTGATATTTTTTTTCTTTGAAAATGGATGCCTCCGTTTCGGCATTTGTTGATGACGTACATATATGTCAGGGAGATTTATGCATAGTTCAAAGTGGTAAAATGAAATATTTTCTGAGGCGTTAGGACTGGTTGTTAGACCTTTACAATTAATTTATAAATAAATATTTTCTGAAAGCTGTTTTTCGCCGAAGACGGTATAAGTCTTATATTACAAGTAAGTTACTGAAAGAGTACATTGAATATAATTTCTCAGAATTATAACATTTTATTTTGAAATGCTAAAATTTTATGGAAGGGAATTTCAAAACAACTTTAATTGCAAACATATAATTAATCTCTTTAAATAATTGTACATCCAGTTTGGAATGATTAAAAAAATTTAATAAAATTTGAATACATTCATTGTAATAAATTTTTTCAGGAAACGTGGAATGAACTTCTTAAATGTAATTTTCCGTTGTTGTTTCTTCCCAACCAAATATTCTGTTTAAATGCTGCAACCCGAGATACCAAAGGAATCCGAAAAAACATTTTTAGAGAGGAGCGATCTATGCACAAAGGTTGCTTTCATGTTATGTCACTGAATATGTCAGGTTTTGTACCAAAAAATTTAAAATAAACGAATTATTTTAGGATGTCCACTGGATATGAATCTTAACCCTAATAAATTTAAAAGTGGGTGTAGGCCACAGTACCCCCCCCCCCCCCAGTTAGGTAGCTGTATTATTCAAAGTCCTGACAGAGATTTCATTTTCTAAACAACCATCCATTGTATTGTGGAATCATTTTAGTTCCGGAAAATGTTCTTAGTTTTCTCTGTGTTAAAAAGAAATGCTTCATGTGATCGATCCTTTCTTACTTATCTCATTTCGAGGGAAAAAATGTCGAGAGAATATTTGATCGCCTTCGGTTACCTTCTGTACTTCTAAACTCTTGTACAGTATTGAAACTGAAGCGATAGCAGCATCTGAATTTTGAAGTTATTTCCCCCTTTCCAACTATCTTCATGAAAAATTTTTGATGCAAAAAATACACCGGGATCATTGATGTGAATACCTAAGAGACTTTATAAATCGCACACTTGGCAGTATTTCCTTTGATAACAAGATACTCAAATGCATTTTTAAGCCATCCTATTCTCTTCACTTTACAAAAGCAGAAATTTTCTTCTCATTCTTAATTTGTCCAACTTTTAAAATCCTGTTTACGATGTGCTCACAGAAAAGACAAAAAGACAATTCGAAAATGGTGCCATTTTTGGCTTTATTTCCTGGAATTGTCTCAATAAAAGTTGATCTCGTTTGGTTCTTATTCTCCGTCTTTACCGTTCAGACACCAAAAAATGTTCCACTATTCTGTTATATAACAAGCCGAGATATATAACCAAAGTCCGCATGATTTATATTAATAACATTGTTGCACATGCAGAGGCAAAGCAAATTTTGGGAACTATGGGTGTACGGTCGAAAATTATGTTTTATAAATTGCAAAATTCAATTTAACTCGGCATACTTTGGGTTTTTCATTTACTCATTACGTTTGAAGGGTTTTTCCAACTTCTTTAGCCACCGTTTAGATCTTTAATGTCAATGAACAAAGGCATAAATTTCGAAACTGATGAAATAACGGTAAACAAATTGTTAAACTTATCAGTAAGATAACACAGACTTAGTTGACTCGTATTTCAAAACAATAAATATTTCAATGTGTATTACCACTATTTACAACTTTTCTACATATAATTAAATTTATAGTAAATTCGCATTGACGCAAATACCAAAACTGCTACTTAATATATATCACGAAATCTGGATGAATTACCCTGCTGGTTAAGAAAAAAATAGTTGTAACAAATATCTGGTTAAATGGCTATTAAATAATGTGTCTGCTTGAGAAAACAAAATAATGCTGATGGTGCGAAATTAGGTGACAGTTGAAAGATTTCAAACAACAAAGAGAGAGCTCTAATACTTTTTTTTTCTTAATTTCTATTAATAAAAAAAATTAATCATTCAGATCTCTTTTATTTATTATCCCAAAACATTTATTAAAATGTTTCATATATGTTAGTTTGTGTGACCAAGTTTGAAGCCTTATCTTAAGCTTATCAAAATTTTCACTCCTGAAGAATTTTCGAATATAAATTATAATAATAAGCAAAATGTTTATATTGACGGAAATTTTGTCTTAGAAATCTTTTAAATTAAAAAATGCATCATAGATTTGATAAAAATCAGATTATGTGAAACAATTTTTGGAATCCAAATAGAGTCAATTTTTTCGAAAGTTGTTAGTAGTTTTAAAGGAATGTTATTAAAACGCATGATATTTTTAATATTTCTTTGAAGCAATCTGAAGAATTACGTTTTGATTGTAAATCCGAAAACATCATGAAAAGTAAATAATCAATTATTTAAGAAAACGACATAACAATTTGAAAACTGAACACATTTTTAATGCGAATTATGTTAAGGAAATCTTAGAATATTCTCTTTCAAATATGTTGTATTTTTTTTATTGAATCTTCTTAACTATTATTTGATTTCATCATTGTGAGTGATATATAAATGCCCAATGAAATAATAATTAATTTTAGAAAATTGTCTTTTAAATGAAAGTTTCAACTGAATCACAGAGATAGAGAATCGTAAATTTCACACGAGTTCGAGGATTGTACAACTCTACGGTAAATGGCACCGACGTGCTGTGATTAGTTTAAGCCTTGGCATCTATTTGGCAATGTTTTGATCTCATAATAAAGCAATTATCGCTTTTTTTTGGTTAAGATCTTGCTGCTTCTATTAGTTTTATGGAAGATATACAAGCAAATTTTCAATACGATCTAAATTTTATTAAAATAATTGTATTCTCTAAATATTTGTGTTTAATGAAAAATTAATTCAAACCAAATAAAAAACTGTTTGAATCATGAAAAACGTTTCTATTTTTAATTTATGAAACTAGTAATCGAATTAACTAATGTTATTTATGCAAAGTATAAAAACTATATGAACGAAATTGCGAAATATATGATGCAGCAATTAAATACTTCTTATTTTTCTATGATTTTCGTGCCATTATTAGATAATTTATGCAGACATCGAAACTTGCAGCTGAACATTAATTACTTTCCTTCAACTACATATGGGGGAAGATGATTATTAATTGCCCCAAAACGTATAAATATGTGATTTCGTTGGCAATATTTTTATTTATATCAAAATAATATATAAAACGCTTATGTAGATGCAAAATCAGGCTGAATTTGTTTATCGCCGTTTAACAAAATTTCGACTCTGGAGATTGCATTGCCAAGGACCGAACCCGCGACTTTAGCCGCGTAACATAACCACTAGACAAAAGTTATCAGATATACTGCATGGTTTCTCCTTGCTTCCATGGGAGCTCAAATGAAACCTCCTCCTAGAACAGGGCCATATTGCTATAGGATTCATAGTCAGATATACCCCATGGTTTCTCCTTTATATAGTGGTCATAACAAACAAGGTTATGATCAATTATATGTGTTTGATACCAGTGAAGCCTCTGAAAAGCGCATGGAGAGAAAGGAAGGATGTTTGCTCTATGTGATGGAAAGATTGGATTTTATGTTGAGGGCAATTAATTCGTTCATCGATTGTTACCTGCAGATGCATCGTATAATAGAAGAAAATCCTGCAACAAATATCAGGATGGTTTTGATGGAGACTGGAAATCTAGATATTCGTAGATATAACCAACCTATTACAAACACAGAAAGTGCAGCGATATTTGTTGGAGATAATGGCGAGCCACCTGCTAATCGAGACATCTGTAATAGCTGCAAAAAATATTTCTCCATTAAACCAATGTTGTGATCCCATGGTTTATCCCTTGATGTTTCCAAGAGGAGAATTAGGTTAGAATATAAATATGGAACATTCTGCCGAAGGAAGAGCCATCATCGAAATTATTCTTTCTGGATGGCCCTGCAGGAACAGGAAAAACTTTTCTTTATAATACTTTGTTGCACACAATAAGAGGAAAAGAGCATAACGTAATTTCAGTTGCACCAATGGTATAGCTGCTACTTTGCGTCGTGGTGGAAAGACTGCTCATTCAGTTTTTAAAATACCTATTCTTTTAAATGCCACTTCAATTTGAAATATTAAGCCAAACACACAAGAATCTAAGCTGATTTGTGAAACAAAATTAATAATTTGGGATGAAGCACCCATGACGCATGTTCATTCTTTATTGCTGTAGACAGACTTCTGCAGGATCTTAATAATTGTTCTCTGTCATTTGGTGGTAAAGTTATTTTTCTTGGTGGTGACTTCAGGTAAGTTTTACCAGCTATTTTGAAGGGTTCAAGATATTTAACTGTAACCAGTTGTTTGAAAAAGCATAATCTGTGGTCTAAATTTATTAAACTAAATTTAGTTAAAAGACATGAAAGCTCTAAAAACTGCAAGAGAGTTTTCAAATTGATTACTGGAAGTCGTTGAAGAAAAGAATGGAGATTTTGTTATGCTTCCAGATGTTTGTTATCCTTCAGAACAAAATCCTGTAAAACAACTATATGGGGATTTAACTTTCAGCAAAAGAACTAAGAGGTGGAGCTATTCTAACTGTTACTAATGATGCTTCCATTGAAATAAATAATCAAGTATTGACAAGTTTGCCTGGGGAAACAGTTATTTATGAAGCTGTTGATAACATAGTTAATGATGATCCTAATGACAGACTAATATTTCCCGTAGAATTTCTTAATTCTTTAACACCTACAGTAATGCCGCCATATAAATTGTATTTAAAGCCAGGATGTATTGTTATTTTATTGCGAAATTTAGCTCCAACGAAAGATTTGTGCAATGGAACTCGTTTAATTGTAACCAAATTGCAACATAATATTATAGAGGCAAAATGCATTTGTTCTGCAAATGATGAAACATATTTTATATCACGGATATCCCTTATACATTCTAACAGCAATATGCCATTTAAATTTAAACGAAAGCACTTTCCAATTCGTTTGGCTTATAGTATGGAAATTAATAAAGCACAAGGACAAACCTTTGAAAAAATTTGTTTGATGCTAAATAATCAGGTTTTTAGTCATGGACAGTTATATGTGAGCTTCTCACGTGTTAAATACTTCGACTCTGTGACTGTTGTAGCACCAAATAGGGAAATGTATTTATGAATTAACCCCTTCTCTGTCGACGTCGTAGCTCATACTTTCAGCGTTTTTGTGCCCGTATGTCGGCGTCGCATGCCATAGAATTAAGAGAAAAATTATTGTTTCGTTGAAATTGAATCCGTCACTACTTACACGTCTCTTTAAATCTCGCGATTATTTTTGTATTTCTGAATATTGTTAAGAGATGGTGCAACTAGTTCCACTTTCTTCACAATTTTCGCAGTGGGATTTAACGCCTTGAATTGAATTCAAAAATTTTTTTGTACTTTCTGTAATTTCGCTTTCATTATTGTTACCATTGCATATCAAAATAGTTTTTATGGTACATTCAGAGAGTGAATTCGAGGACAGTGAATTTATTATCTATCAGTCGGAAGATGATAATTCTGAATTATTAAGTGATACCGCGAATCAGAAGATGATTATATGAACTCAGTCAGAATGTGGGTTGAAGAAAAAACAGTGTGTCCTGCTCCTCCGCGTTTTAATTTTACAGAAAATCCTGGTAAATTATCACATAAATAACATATAAATATATTATCACAGTACATTTTTCTAAAATTTAAAACTGGGGTGCGCTGCAGGGAGAAACTGGAGAACAGTGGAAGGGGCATCACATATTTCACTACCAACAGGTCAAGCAAGAAACTGTTTGCTCACAAAAATATTTTGCATTTTCGAATTTAGGATAGAACAAATATTAATTTTCAGCTAAAAAAAAATTTTTTTTGGGGGGGGGTCGAAAATTAAAAAGAAAAAAAAATCGGACAGAGAAGGGGTTAAAACAAGAGAAAATTAATTTATCTTGAAAATAAAATTACGCTCTTTTATATAATATATTCCATGAACTTCAAAGCAATTATTATTATTGATACTGAAGTCAAAAATATTTTACTGATTAATTTGCATTCATTCCCCAATCATTGCGATCCATATGTCTTGGCTGATGATAAAACTTTGTTGGCCTTCACAGACTTAAAGAATTCTATCTCAGAAATTATTTAAAGTATTGGTTTAAAACAGGACAATGGTTTTCTTTTAAAATAATACGCAGAAAGACATAATATCTCACCTCACGCACATACAAATTTTTAAAATTTATATATATTTTTTTCTTTTTCGTATTTCTCCAAAATGATTAAGACGAACAACCCATAACATTCGATTATGTAAAGAAGATGTTTTAGTTCATATTGCTCAGTGAAGATTCAATTATGAAGAAATTTAAGGAATCAAACAGAAATTGTTGAGGAGTAGATGATTTGGACTGACCCGCTTTTTTTATACACAATATAAGATTTGGTATTTTCAGCCGAAATATTAGCATGAAAATTATTTTTTGCAATTTCATAACAAGAATTGAATTATGTTTTTAAAAAAAATTGTTGCTTGTGTACCAAAACACTTATTTTTTCTATCTTTTTCTGATATTGAAGCATCCTTAGTTCTTTCTCTTACACAATATATATAATCATATATATGCTAATGTTAAAGTACGAAATTCGTTATTTCCTTAATAACTAGTGAAGTTATTCAGCTATTTAATGAACTAATTGATAAATCATGATTAGTTTATTTCATGCTAATGCTAATGCTTATATATGCTAATGTTAAAGTACGAAATTCGTTATTTTCTTGAATAACTAGTGAAGTTATTCAGCTATTTCATGAAATAATTGATAAAGTTTATGAAAAAAAAATGATTTTTGATGGGGAAAAAAAATACTACAAAAGTGCATCACAAAACATCAAATCTTTTATACATTCTTTTATTTCTATCATTTTTATTAAAAAATGCAAAAGTAATCAAAATTTCCAATAATCACTAAATAGACAGTGGGAGATTCGAACCTTAAGTGTCAAACACTGTAATATTAAAATAGTTAAGTTTTTGATTCACCTAAATTGCTTTTAATTAGCAAATTTTCTTCTAATTCTAAATCAGTTATACGGAGCACATACAAAAAATTATATTTAATATCATCACAACGAACTATAAATATAATCCAGTAATTAAATCGACGAATTGTTTCAAAATATATTTAAAAAAACATTTTTAAAATTATAAATATTAGAGAAAGAGTTATCGAGAAAAGAGGACAACAGCCATTCTAGCTATACACCCCATATATTTTACATTCAAGTTATAAGGAAAATAATATTAATTTTATTGAAAAAAGTCATTTTTTTTTGTATTTTAAAGGGCCGTAGCAATGGTTTTATGCAGTTAATAAGTCATAAGTTATTGAAGAAAAAAGTTAAAATTTTAAACAATTCTTTTAAAATGTAAAACTGTTTCTTGGTGAGTACTTACTATATAAGAAATAACTATGTGCCGAATTTTATAGCACCAGATTCAAAGAACTGCAACGAATTCTGCAACACACGTCACAAATACAGCAATTTACAGATACGTTTTAATTCAGATATATTTTTAAGTTCATTAGAATAAGTATAGTAATAAAAACTCGATTTGATCAAACATAATCCCTATAGGAAATTTTCAGTGTTTTGTTTAAAATAAATAATATTAACACATCTGAAGAAAAATTAAAGTGAAATTGCTAAAACGTAGGAAAAACTCATTATATAAAAGAATAAAAACGTAAAAGAATTACTGATTTTAAATTTATCAGAGAAAACCCAAGGAAAATTTATAAAATTAAACTTTGAAATTTTTTTGAGAATTTTATTGATACAACTCATTTTTGTTGTAAATGGAAAAAAGAATTTTCATCTAATTAAAACATTATTTGAGGGCCAACATTCAGCAACAAAAAGCTTTAAACTTTTATGGTTTTTCTTTAGGCTTTTATGAATTCAACTGAATAAAAAACCTTGAATTCTTTCTATAATAATGGTAACGTTGACGAGTTTTCATAAAAAAAATAATAATAAGTTAGTACCTGAAAAAGAAGTACTTCATGTAAAACATGCATTTTTTAAAATAAAATATTTGTATCATACTCTAGTTTATGTATATCACATTTCTTGATGAGCATTTTCATAAAACAATTTAACTAAACTACTGCCTAAAAACGATATTGATATTCTTCATAGTAAAGAAATCAATTTCCAGTTTTGATAATAGACACCTCTTTTTGTAATAAGTTTTAAGTTCATTTTTTGAGATACTATTTTTAAAAATTATTTCTATTATGATGTTCGATATAAATATGGGAGGAAAATATCTTATGTTTAGTTACTAAACAATCAATACTAGCTACTTTAATTCAATGCCTTTTAATTTTTTCGGATGGGGTTGGGTTATTATAAGACAATGCCGAAACAGTGACGCCGAAAGTTTTTGGGAAAAAAATGGAAGCTTGTTTCATATATGGAACTTTCGATCCAGCTTGTCGGGCATATCCACCATTGCTGCTCTTTTAAAGTTCTTTTTCGTTTGTTCTGATCAAAGCATTTTTCCAAAAAATAAAAAGGCAAGTTCTTTTGCGAAAATCAATAATTGATTAGATGATTAAAATTGTTTTAAAACTCTTTAATTTTCTTCTGTAGGTATTACCAAAAATTTAGATAAATTTTCTAAATCTTTGAATGAATCTTCTTTCATTTGAATTATAAATTAATATTATATATATATATATATATATTAATCGAATAAAAAAGTGCAGCCCGTATCTACAAATACAATATATTTAACGAGATTATTAATACTGTGATAAAATAAATAAATAAAAGGAATTATATTATCTTTCAATCTCATTTTGAATATTACAAGAGAAAAAGAAATAGTTTTGGCCATGCACAATACGCCTTTGGTCACTTGACACTACGCCAAAGCTATTAAAAGAGATCTTATGAGAGTATTTTGAGCAGTTTTATGTCTATTATTACGCAATGGTTATAACAAGTCATTTACTAACTTGTATATAAAGTACATGAAAATAAAGTATTGCAATCGCCAAAAAAGTTGGCCGTGACATTTTGACAAATCTCTACCTTTCAGACTTCCTGCAACATATTTCTGGAATAAAGTTCGTCTTTTCTTCTACGAATAAAATTATTGAAAAACGCTTTGAGTTCAACAGATAAAATCTGGCATACGTACTTTACACTAAAATTGAGCGTAATTCTATCATATTTTGAAAGAAATCTATTCATAGGAAATCTGTCTATTCAGTTGTCCCAGCACAAATAAACACTATAACTACAAAAACGAGAGCTACATAATTAAAATTTGATACACATATTTTTCATCTAGAGTTTAGATACGCATCAAATTTAGATCAATATGCATCGGTCGGTCTGTATTCTATGCATTTCCTTCAAAGATACCTAAGATTCTCTTTCTTAAGTTTATACAAGTAAAATAAATAAATAAATAAATAATCTAAAAGGGTTTCTTAGCAAAATCCCTCAAGTAAGAAATAAAATTTTCATTTAGTTCTTGTGGCGCGTTTTATATATAAGTCCATCTCTTAATCATTGATCATCTCCTTGTACAAAATATTCCTTCTGTATTGAAATAAATAGAAATTTAGTTCAAGTTTATTCTTTTCAGTCATGCATCTGCAAAATTATTGAATAATAAAGAATTTAGTACTGCAATGGTGCCAAACAAAAGTTCAAGACAGAGAATAAAATAAGTGCACTTTGAAAACATATAAAATATTACATTTTATTGAAATAATTACATTCCTGAACGGTTATGGTGAAATTCTGAGAATCATCATCAATATTTTATCTTCGTGTATTTAAAATATGCACTGGAAATAAAAATCCAATTTCTGGAATTTGTTTTGATGATAGTAAAATAACAGTTTAAAAATTATTAGTTGACTTTGAAACTCATTCATTTATGAATGTCTTCCAGAATTGTAGCTAATAATATACAGTACAGTGCAAATTAATTGGGACACATTTCCTTTTTTAAATAAAATTCTTCCTTTCTCAGGAAATTTCTCCCTCAAACCAGTTTTACAAAAACGGGTTTGGCGTTTAATAGTCTAAACTAGTTTGACCACGTCATCATCACATGTAGAGCATTTTACCTTCAGTTGTGTTTCAGTTGCTGTAAGAAATGACCGATTATGCAAGTTGTCTTATTCTAACGTGAATAAAAAAAAATAGATATTACTCCTAGGAAAAGGAATAGAATTGTTATCCTTAGTCAATACACTTCCATAACAGTGAGGGATATTGCTGCAATAGTTGGAGTTGGAAAATCCGTCGTTTCTAGGATATTAATCACCAAATTAAGTTTAGGACAGTTTCTCCAAAACGAAAGAGTAAATGTGGGCACAAATGCAAGACAACACCTCATGTAGACAAATTTCTTGTACTAAATAGTAAAATGCATCCTCGCAAAACAAGTACAAATCTTCAGGGAGAATTATTAGCTACCATTAATTCATCGACAGTACGATGAAAGATTATTGAAGCAGGGAGATGGGCAAGAAAACTAGTATAGTTGCTGACACATACAATGAAGAGAAAATGTTTGAACTGGACCAGGAAATATCAATCCTGGACTGCACAAGACTGGAATAAGGTAATATTCAGCGACAAAACGCAATTTTTTGTGCAAGGGATTCGATCAACATTTGTTACTGGAGATGAAGTGCTGGATAATCCATTATGGAACAACATCTTAATCAAACAATTAAGCACCCTTAGAAACAGATGTTTTGGGGTTATTTTACACCTGGAAGACCTGGCAGCTTAGTACCAATTGAAGGGATAATGAAATCTAAAAAATACATTTCAGTATTAGAAGAAAAAAGTGGGTCTCTGATGCAAATATTCACTGGTGGTATTTTTCAACAAGATCTTGCTATATGCCATAATTCCAAGATGGTAAAGAACTTTTTTCAAGAAAATAAATTAACAGTTTTGGATTGGCCTGGTAATTTTCCAGATGTAAATTCCATCGAAAATTTGTGGAGCATTGTGAAGAAACGTGTGTATAAAAATGGACTGCTCAACTAAGAGAAATATGACTGAGAATGTCATAAAAGTATGGTTTCGTGATGACGATATCAAAAATTTAAGTGTTAAATGAGTGGAATCCATGCAGAAACTATATAGGATCTCATTAAAGCTAGAGGAAGACATAACAACCACTAGATTGCTATACCATACATGTAAGTGAACCTATACTAATTAAACAACAAAGGTGAAACTTTTTGTATTTGTCCCAATTAATTTGCACAGTACCGTACATGTAGACATTTTGGAGTACTAATGCACATCATCACTGAATAATATTTTTGAAGATAATAAAGATCGGGGAACAACCAATAATAATTGCAGATATATTGGGAAAGGAAATCTCAGTTAATATTTTTCATTCTTCTTTACAATTCAAAAATTCCTATAAATGCCAGCAATTTATCACAGAACTCATTCGCTCATCCGTTTTCGATTGAGTCAATTAAAATGAATTCAGTCGATTTAAAATAAAATTCAGTTCAGTTCATCGAAAATCAATACAGTCGACTTAAATAAAATTCATTTACAACAACTCACCATATAATTAAGGCAAGTTTTCATGGTATAAAAAGATATATCATCATTCAATGATAAAAAAAATGTAATATTAAAAAAGTTAAATATTTGTTGAATTCTTCAGATATCATTGCTAAACCGACAAGAATAATTTTACAATTCTTAATCTATAAAACTTAAAAAATTATTCTGCAATGTTTAATGATGCGGAAATTTCAACCAAAGAATGTATAATGAAACAGTTTCCTTTGTAATGCTAGTGAGAAAAAAAATTGCATTTTACCAAGAAGAAATAATTTTCCCAATGATAATGATAATAAACATTTAAATACAAAATTTCGTAAATTGTATTTGAAAAAATAGAGTGTGGCGAATCTCACTTATACAATTATGATAGTAAGGGGTGGTGTAATTATTAGGCGATCTCCCACGGGCGTCACAGCAGGGTGCTGGATTATGAAACATCAATACACTATTTCAAGCATTTGCAAGAGAAAAGCAATAAATAAAATAAAAATAATTTCTATAAATATGCCATATAATAGTTTTAACTATAAATGTATAATTACATAAGTCAATGAATACATAAATTACTGAATAAAAATATAACTTCAGAAACTGTTTATTTTTATTTTTGTGAAATTTAATTTCTTTCACAATGAAAAAATTAGTATTTTTCATTTTTTATATCAAATTTTGTTTATATCCGCATATGCTTGCGAATATGTGAGTGAATATTGGGAGGGGGGGGGAAGCTTCAATGTTTCTTTGTCCAAGTCTATGAAGGCCCTTGCTTTGTGCCGCCCCGGACAACAATGTAGTTAACTGAATTCCACAAGAGAATTATTTAAATCGTAAGGATAACATTTTTTCATGTATAGGCATACAAACAAAATACTTATTTGCTTGATTATTATATATGAGAATACTGAGTTCAATCACTTTTCTGAGTAAAAATTTGAAATTTAGCATCCTTCAGAGTACTTAAATGCTTATTTAAATTATTTTTCGAAGACAATTATTCCTTAAAGTAACGTTAAGAAACGGGATTCCCATTTGTATGACATCAATAGCATTCAAATTACGTTTATAAGTAAAATTTTTATTACATACATCACAAGAATAGGGCTTTTCATTTTTATGAACTCGATAATGTTGAAACGTAAGAAATCGGTTTTTCATCTATGTCTTCGATAATGCTCTTTCAATTGACCTTTAGAATTAAACCTCAGATTGCACACATCACAAGAATAGGGCTTTTCATTTTTATGAATTAGATAATGTCCTCTTAAAGATTGTTTATGAGAAAGTTGTTTATTGCAAATTTCACAAGAATAAGGTTTTTCATTAGTATGGCTACGGTAATGGCTATTCAGACACTGTTTCCAAGAAAACCGTTTTTCACATACAATACAAGAATACGGCCTTTCATTCGTAAGTGTTCGAAAATGGTTCTTAAATACTGTTTTGTAGAAACAGCTTTCCTGCATGTATCACAAGAATAGTGAATGTGTTTATGTTGATTCAAATTACTTTTCTGAAGAAATAATTCACCGCACGTATTGCATGAAAAGGGTTTTTCGTTCGAATGAAGTGGATAATAATTTAAGCGATGTTTGTGGGAAAAAATGTTTCTCCACTTATCACAAGAAAAGAGTTTTTCATTAGTATGACATCTTGAATGCTTATTCAAATAACCTTCTTTAGAAAATTTTCTGTCACATGTATCGCAAGAATAGGGTTTTTCCACGGTATCATTATGAACGGGTTCACATGAACAACTTTTCCCAAAGAAAAATTCACCGCATAAATCGCATTTGGGATTCTGATTCGCCCGAGTTTCAATGTGAACATTTGTATCAATGCCAGATGCTTCATGGGGCACATCATTAACTAAATTTGCTTCATTCGTCTTGACAGAAACCTCCATCCTCTTTTATCGGAACAGATTTTTACTTTAAAAAAAGTGATAAAGTCGCATGAGCTGTAATCGCCCATTAGGAAATGCTTTTCATTCGTACATAATAAGAATTATATTCTCCTTTCATTTGAAGGAGAATTATATTCTCCTTTCTTTTCAGTTTATTCCTTCACTGCATGCTTCTATCCTCAAAAGTCATCTAGAAAAAGAAAATACAATTTCAGTATCACATCATGTCTATAAAATTTGTCATTATACAATCGTTCTAAAGACTAAATTATTAAAAACAACAATTCTTTGTTTGCATTTTTTTTTTGTCAAATTAATGAAATACGTTATTAAAATAACTTACAGCAAGTTACTACAGTTTATAAATCAGTTTTGTAACTAAAGGACTTTTTAAGTGAATATTCAGGCCGCGGTGGCCTGGTGAAAAGGTCTCGGCTTCGGAACCGGAGGGTTTCAAGTTCGAGACCGGATGACACCAAAGAACCGTCGTGTAAGCGGGCCTGGTGCATGTTAGATCCATCGGAGCCAAACATCCTCCCGCTGGTGTGGCAGTTTAGAGTGGAGGTGCCAGCACAGCTGCCATCCTCGTCATCTGACCTCGGTTCAAAATGATGAGGTCCGTCCCAAAAGAGTCCTACAGTTGCTTTAAAACGGGACATTAATATAAATAAACTTAAGTGAATATTCATCAGTTGGAAAAATCTCAAGTAGTGAGTTTTCAACTTTTCTTTGTGTATCATTTGTAATGTTACGAGATAAAATTTGGGATTAAAAATATTTGCCCTAGATTAGCCCGATTGCTAGTAATAAAAATCGAAGTATTTAAACTATTATTGTATCGACGATAAAAAAAAAAGGACATGCCCAAATATTGTCATTTTTGAAAATATGAAATTTAAGGTCACTCAACAATTTTTTTCAGTATTTTACTGGAGAAATATGATGTTTTTGCTTTTAATTTTTTTTATGCTGGAGTCTCATACATATGATTTAATTTGATATGAGCAATATATTTATAGGAGCCTCCAGCTACAAGAAATTGCACTTTCAAAAGCAATAAAAATCAAATTTTCAATCCTGACAACCTCTTTAGCTAAAAGATTAAATAATATAATGAAATATATACAGTAGAATATCCTCTAGGAGTGGGGACACCTCAAAAATAAGAATGGAAAGCTTCCAATAGGGTGGTTGGTTTCTGATGGGCACAGAAATGATATGGGAAAGGCTATTTCTTACTGAAGACGGAATGTGTCTCTAATGGAGGGGTTGTACCGTGGCCTGATATGGCCTTAGGCATCAACCACAGTTTCCCTCAATGCTGTCAAGGTCATTCAGATTTTCCCAAATTTCTTCAACGCGGAGAGAAAGAGCCATTTGTAGTCTTATTGAGTTATTTATGAAGTATATAAATCACACACTTTTATTCTTTGTATGATTATGCTTCAATTTATCTACCGTTCTATTAATTGGATTTTGCATTGCTTTTACATTAAAACGGAAATTTCGTTCCATTAATTAGAGAGGTAAATGTACAGGGTGGGCAAAAAGTCCGTAAAAACTTTAAAAATTCCTAAAACCCGAAAAAATAACCGAAATAAAAAACGGTTTGAAGGTTTAGCACCGATAAGTAGCGGGATTTTTTTAAGACAAGAAAAAATAATTAAAAAAAACATCCGATAGGTAGCGTTTCGTACATAAGTTAAAGAAACGAAACACAAATAAAAAAAGTAATGTTACCAAATCATTCACTAAAGCAATATGTGTTCCACATGTCCACCACCACGGGTCATAACACATGCAGGCGTGTCCCAAATCTAGCAACGGCAGAGTGCAGCATATGACAGCTATCGGCGGATTGAATCTTTCAATTCCGGCAGCCAGGATGGACGGGATCGATACAGCCAGGATTTTAAATTTCCCCATAGCCAAAAGTCTGCTAGAGTCAGATCTGGAGACTGAGGTGATCTGGAAACTTACAATGTCTGCTAATAATTCGCTAATCTCCGAACGTCTATATCAGGAATTCCTTGGCTGGAATAGCAGTATGACTTGTTTATCCATTTTGCATAAACATAACAGCAAAAAGCGCATCTTTTTCACGCAAACATAAAACAACCGTTTCACGCAGAAACATTAAATAACGCTGAGCATTTATTGTCACCGTTTATCACCCATTTACCGGACACTGTATTTCAAAGAAGAGGACTCCCATGAAGGAACCTGTGGAGCCACAACACAATGCGACTTTTGGGGAATGTAGTGGTTTCTCATATACATCGCGGATTTAACGTGTCGCCGAAGAGCGACAATTATGTGTACTAACGCCGCCATGGAGCAAAAAAGGCGCTTCCTCTGTCCACAAGATGTTAAAGACCCAGGAGAGATCGTGATCAATTTTGGATAGAGCTCACCTCGCAAATGTTCATGCCGACAAAAGTTCATGGCAAGATCATAATTTTGAATCAAGAACTTAAGTATTTATAATTCCCTGTCTCATTTGCACATTTCCAACTAAGTACCAGCGCCATCTGTCGACTGTTTTTAATTATTTTCTTATCTTAAACAGAAAAGAAAAAACCTATTAATGCTAAACCTGCAAACCGTTTTTTATTTCAGTTGTTTTTCCGGGTTTTATGAATTTTTACATTTTTTATGTACTTTTTTCAGGTACCTCTATATGGAAAACAGAATAGGTAATAATTCTTAAAATTGTACAACTAAAAATGCTCGTCAAAAGCTAAATTTTCAAGTCTCTCGCCGAAGGAAAAGGGAAACAGCAAGAGATAAAAGTGAAATGAAGAATAATCAATATTTCCTGAACAAAATAGCTGCCAAATACGTGGCAAATGAAGCAGTGATGTGACAAAACTAGTAAATATATTTCAGTCATGACTTGCATAACATACATGATATCCTCCCATCAAGGGGATTTAACAAAAACTTGTGAATGAATAAGTCACTGGATAAATAAATAATTTTTTCGATGATAGAGTTTAATTGACTACATTTTCATATCTCTTTCATCTTTGTAAGCGACAGTTGATTATCTTTCTAAATTGATGATTTATAAATTAACATATTCATTTTTACTTATAACGAATATTAAATATCCAAAGCATCTCTGTTTAAAGAGGTTAGTTACTATCGTCATTTAATACTGTGCATTCGTAATAAATGTGAATTTTTATCTGTATCCTCAATATTAGCAATAACACAAATACATTGAATAGTTCTCTTTTTTGGAAATGGAAACATATCATGGAACATACTGAGAGTAAAAAAATTACTGTATCAATCATTATTGCCTTTTAAAAAAATTATTAGAACCATTTTTTTTATTTACATATCTATATGCAGCATTGGTTTACAGAGAATCATAGAAAACATTTAAATCCATTAAACAGAATATTTGAAAAGATTTTAGTTTATATATATATATATATTCAAATCAATTTAGGCAATTATTGTTTCGTAAGATTTAATCCTTTTAAAAGGAAATTTTGAGCTTCTTTTGCTTAGAACAAAAAATAATAAAAATTCAGAATTACAATGCTTTTGAAAGCATCAGTAAATAAAATTTATTAGCTATTTAAGAATAAAAAATTAATAGTTACGTGATATCCCTAGTTATGTGATAAATATGCACATGTTAGCATTCCATAGACCAGACCATTTGATCTGCAGTGACCAAATTTGGTACATATATATCTTGGACTGAGGAAGTGTACATCTCAGAATGATTTTTAAAAAATTTTAATCAATTAAAAATTGAGCTAAAATTTGGCATTATTTCTGTGATAACTTTGGAAAATTTGACTACATAAATAAAAATTATACATCATCTCAAAATTTGAAAAATTCTTATTTTAATTATACTAATTTAATAATTACGCAAAATATTAAAATATTCGTCACACCTAGTACAATTTGTGAACTAGCGTTATTTGCTATACTGATGGCAGAGTTGGTTTCGCATTTGTTATTTTCAGAAGTGGTACTGATTCCGAGCACTTTCAATTCAGAATTCGCGATGAATGCACAGTTTTTGTAACTGAACTCTTATGTTTAAACTTCTCCATTAAATGGATCGCTGAACAAAATAGTGTAATCTCAGATTGTACCGATTCTCTTTCGTCCTTGGATTGTCTGAAGTGTATTTCTTCGTCTAATAACATAATCGTCGATATCCAAAAGCAAACTAAAAGCCTGAAAGTTAAAAATATCTCAATAGTTTATGGATTTGTTCGTGGACACACGGGCATTTATCAAAATGAGAGGGCCGATTGGCTTCCAAAGGCTGCCACTGAGGGCAAAATTGACATAGACGTTAATATTCCTAAATCCTTTTACAAGAATATTGAGAAAGAAAAAATGGTGGAGTCTTGGAATCAAGAATATCTCCTTTCAAATAAAAGAAACTTAACAAAGAAATTTTTTCCATCCATTAATAAGAGACTGTCATAGCATCATTTTTATACTAATTACAAAATAACCCAATTTCTCACTGGTCATGGTAACTTTAAAAGTTATTTGTACAAATTTAATTTGTTTCCGTTATCTTCCAGCGATTGTAATATTGGTGGAGAGGAAAATGTTGAACATGTGCTCCTTCTATGTTCCAAGTAGGGATTGCAATATAGAAACAAAATTTCAATACCGGTATTCGGTATTTTTAGATGTTAATACCGGGATACCGATTTTAATACCGGTATTAGAAACTTTAGAAAAATAATGAAACCCAAGTTGTTTCTTTGTTTTATTTGCCACTTTTATTAGAGAGTGTAAATATCACAAAAAAATTTGTAACTTATAAATTATAATAGTATATAAAGAATCACGAAAAAGTAAAGGAACATCTTATTTATTTAAATCCCAAAAAAGTGTAAATATCACTATTCAGTCTGTGTTACTATTACAAATTTTTGAAATGTGATCTTAAAAAACATAATGCATTAATTGTACTGTCATTAAGCCTGAAAAATAATTTTATCAGCAAAACTTATCAGCTGTTGAAAACGCTCTTTCGGCAACTACGCTAGTTGGTGGTACTGTTAGCAATACGCGATATACTGTTTCCAAGTATTTACCTCTAAATCATTCGTCTTCAAATAAATCGATTTCTCGTAGGATGGTTTTGGATATAGCTGATTTCTGTATTCGTTGAATTTTTTTTATTTATCGCTAATTCTAATTTTTGTGCAAAAGGCAATTCCTTTTCACTATCGACATTAGTGTCATCATAATCTTCTGAATGTGGATAGGTTTGTGGATAAAAAATTTTAAGAAAATTTACTATAAACTTAATCAGATTTGAATGGGTTATTTTCTTTTCTTCTTTTTCATTTTTAAAATCATTATAATTATGTGAATACTCTAAGACATTTTCTATTTCGGTATGCCTTTCTTCTGTGCGATTTTTCAATGTAATATATAATTCTTCAGATAGTGATTTGAGGTGTTCTTTCAGTGACTGCAACATGAAATTTATTGTTACATTAGCTGTTAATAAATTGGAATCCCTCCAACATAATGCCTCAACAGTCATTTTTATTTGATATAGTTCTGGATATTAAATCGAATTCACTATCTGAAAAATTAATTTACAGGTTTAAGTCGATTATTGTTTTTTGGATTGGATTTCTCAGTTTCAAAAATCGTTCCATCATTAGGAGTAAACTGTTCCAACCTGTTTTAGAATCTAATATTAACATATATTCAATTTTATTTTCAGTTAGTATATATTTTAGTAATATGTCATTTTTTATAGGGGAATGTTTAAATATCTTAACAATTTTTCGAACTTTATAAATTAGAGGAAGCAATTCTTGATGGGTTAATATTTCATCCTCATTAGCAATATCTTCTTCAACAATTACATTGTCATTATCTGCATTGTCAATATCACTCTCACTCTCTTCAAAGTTGGATTCCGAAGTTTCTATATCCACAGTATTTGGATTCTTCTGTTCCTTATTTTTTGGTTTAATACATCTGTTATTCTTAAGGGGAGTCGGAACCCCCTATACCGATAATGTTAAATTGGTCTTTTTCGATGTACCTTTTTTCAAAATCTATCATAGATACACATTTGAAATTTTTTATACAAGTAAAGTACACCTTTCTTATTATTTTAAATGTAGCTTTTGTTAAATTTTTGATTTTTTATAAAGTTATAAATTTTCTAAGTTGACATAGTAAAATTTTACCTTATTTTGACATTAAAAAATTTATAAAAATTAAAGTTTTGAGTTTTTTTTAAAAAGCTACATTTAAAATATACTAGCACACACAATACATATTTCATGAAAAAATTACATACATATATGCAGTAGTTTCTGAGAAAAGGTACATCGAACATGAAAAACTAACATTCTGAGAAAAATTCATTTTAATGTAAAATTACTTACCCATTAAAATTCTCCAGCACCATACTCCACTTTATCCACATTATTATTAGTATCATCCTCTTCTCTCTTTCTTTTTAGTCTTTTATTTTTCCTAACCTCTTTTGTTTTCATTAAATTGGCATATTTTGCTTTGGACAGTCTCCTATCGTCAAAGCGTTTCATAGCCTCGACCGTATAATCACCAGGCTCTATGTTCAGTTTTTTTAAAATTTGGAGTTTGGTGCTGTTTCCAACATTGAATGAACATATGGCATCATATGTTCCCAGAGAAAGAACTTCTAAATGGACAAAGGTTTTCTTGGGAATGCGTGACCATATTACATTATTCACGCTCTCATTTGGATTTTGAGTTTTTCCATGAAGACATTTTTTAAGTAAGTCAGGGTGAGACAAATCCTTAAAAATGGGTCTCATTGCTTCGACAACAGCTACAGGTAAACTGTTTTTGTGATGGAAGGGTAACCCAAGTAATTCTGCTTTTTTAAATTTGCACCATGTATCAGCATCAGATGGGCAAAATCCATGCTGCGGGTTCTCGTCTGTTGACAACTTATGCAGAAATATTGCCCATATAGCCTGCCTCATATCTTTCACATTTGAACAGTTTTTCCTAATAGCCTGACCATAATACATCTGCAGACGGTCAATTTCTGCATCTGTTAACCTGCCTTTACCAGATAAGGGTTTTCCATCTGAAAGTTTTTTTCTCTTCATTTTGGTTTTCAGCCGTCGAAGACGAGTGCCCATTCTTTTCTGAACATGGCCAATACATTCTAATTTTGTTATAGGACAATCATCCCCATACACATTGTTTCCCGTAACTGAGTCGAAAGCCTTCGAGTCCCCATCTCCTAAATATTTCACATACCGAACATCATGTTTGGATTCGGAGCGTTGAAACATGGAAACAGCACCGTCGACTTCCATCTTGCCACTGTAGCCCTCAAAATTTCTCTTGCAACCTTCGAGGTGATTTTTTTTGTTGGGACAGGTACAATGTTTTGAGAAAATTTCAACGTCAAGTACCTTCCCTGTATCGACACTTGTTATTGTTACAATGCCATTCCTTGAAGTAAAGCCGCGTTTCTGCCAACTTCCATCAACAGCAACAGCGAGATCTCGATTACCGTCATTTTCTGCAACTGCTTCCTGTACTGCTTGCTTCATGTTATCTTCACACACTTCTTTTGCTGCTTTCATCAAGAGAGCATTATATTTAGCAAATTTAGTGGGGGGTGGAGGCAAATTCATAACACCACAAAACATTCTAGCAGATTCTGCACCTTTTCCAATGCATCTCATGGCATACACTAACCTATTGTTTATTTCAAAAGTGGGAAAATCACTTTCATCTTGCTTAGAACTGAAAAATGAGTACTCATAATTACAATGTGCACATTCTAAATGGAACTGCACAGCTGCTCCCCAATTATTTTCATTTAATTTTAAATGAAGGGCAGCGTTTCCACATTCCAAGCATTTCACTGCTTCAAAAAACACCCCTGCTAAAATATTGATGTCAACAATAACATTTTTATATCCAGAAAAACTATTTGAATAACCAATGTTCTCATTCAAAAGTTTCTTTTCACTAGACGATATATTCACACTATCGCTAGAAAGGTTTACAGAGTTGAAAGAATTTTCTTTCACCACATTTTCAGTTGAAACATTTCTATTGTTGACATATCTTTCTTCAGATGTTTGCTGACTTGCTTTATTATTAAAGCCTCCCTTCCGCTTTTTAAAAACATTTGAAGATGATCTAGGCATGATTAATAATCAAAATTATACACAACCTTTTATGAACTCACAAGTAGTGTAGAACACAACGGTACAAAGAATAAAATAAAACGTGGTTTCGCAAGTATAAACAACGCTTTAAATCTGCCAGATTCAAAAATAGAAACTCTTCTTATCAGCTAGAGAAAATTAAAGGAAGGCTTACCTTATAGTGCAAAGAAAATGTTTCATTTCCCGTCGCACATTGACCTGTGAAGCGGAAGTAAACCAAGTTGTTTACATTTTAGTCTCTTTAAAAGGGGCGTGGCTCTGTTTCGTTTTCAACTTTAACTTAGATTTTTCACGCTTCTAATTATCGTAGAGATTAAAGTAATATATTTTTAGAAAGAAGAAAAACTAGAGATTTTAAAAATCCAAAAATCTCAAATCACGTTTTTTTGAAGATTTGGGGGTTCCGACACCCCCTTTAGAATTCCATGAGCATAGCACAATTGCTGATTTGCACCAATCAACTTTTTTCATAACTGTTGCTCCATCAGTTGTTATGGATACAGTATCTTCTTTCAGGAATAATCCATGTTTCGCTAATTTAGATTTAAACAATCAATTAAGTCATTAATTAGCTAATCAATTTCGACCGTTAAGGAGACATAAAAACAAAAACATATACTATTTTGCTATGTTGGTGATACCTGAACATATAGTGGATACAATTTTAAAAATTTCTTGTAAATACTGAAAAAACGGTATTTACAGTTGTGAATACCGGTACTATAAAATTGTGCAAATGGCTCAAAATACCGGTATTCCGTATTGCAATCCCTAGTTCCAAGTTTGTCAAAGAAAGGCAGATCCTAAGACTGGCTCTCAAGGACATTAATACAAATTGGCCTCCAGATTTTCATTAATTTATTCCCACTAGAAGTGCTTTTGAAAATTTCTGTAAATTCACTGTTAACATCTGTAATCCTTCATGATTGTTAAATTTTCTTCTTTTTCTTTATTTAATGTGTTGCATACTTACTTCTGTACGCTCCGTGTGATACTTTGTGGTGCACAGGGGTTCATAAATGTTTAAATTAAAAAGAAACATTGTGAATTATAGCTGAAAATTATACAAAAATATTTTTAAAAATAGTAAAATGTCTGGAAAAAAGTTGGACGACAGTTAAATTTGTATTATTTAAATATATATATGTATATACTAAATTTTAAAACGGTGGAAATATTTTAATAATTTATTGCTAAAAAAAAGCCAAAATCTCGTTTAATATTTTATTGTCTAACATTTCAAAAAGAAAAAAAAATCGCATAAAAGTGCACATTTATTCATTCAATGGGGTCAATTCACGGTCACGTGTCAGGTACCAAACAAATCGCTTCTGTTCAATTTTCAGCCGTTCTGCGCATGTCGTGACGTCTGCCGCTAACGTTGACGAAACCATTGTTTAGTAAATATTACGCTATCCGATCAATTATTAAAAACTTCTGATTTTTTTTAAAGATATTATTTTGAATTATTTTCTCAGTTATATAATTTGATTTCTTATCTTAAAATTTTAATTAGTATTTTCAATGGAACTATTGTTTTTGCTTAATTAATTAACGTTGCTTTTTAATTCGTTTGGTGCCGCTTTATTCTTTCCTTCCCCCTCTTTTTTTATCCGAAGGATACATTTTGACAAATGACTATGGCAGTGTTTTTGAAAAATTACATATGTTCTTTTTTACATAGTATTTAAATAGTATTGAATGTTGAATCTTATGAATATAGTTTCCCCAGTTAGTTCTTTTTTTAAATAATTATTACTCTTAGATAAGTTAATATTTTAAAGCTTATTAATAAAATTACTATATTTTTTTCTTATGTAATTACTTTTATAAATATTGAGACTTTAATGTTTTCAGTTTGCTCAGAGGAAAGAACATGAAACTCAAATTAGTATATATTGAATAAATTATGTTTACAGTTTCAAATTATGAAATATAAAAGGTATGGATACCTTTTTTAAATCTACAAAACTTGTGAATAAATAATTTCATTTTAATTTGTAGAAATAATTAAAGGAAAACAAACAAAATCACACTTTCATAATTTTTATTTACGCATTACAAATATATATATATATATATGAGAGAGAGAGAGTAAGATAAAATATATGTGATAATTATTTGAAAGAATATGATCAAATGTATGTTTCAATGTACTCACTAATTCAAAAAACTAAAAAAACTATTTACTATTTATCAACATTTATTTTTCTAGACACTTAGAAATAATATAAACACAGTATGACAAGAATGTCAATGTAAATGATAAAATGAATTTTATTCAACAGAAACATCCTAGATACTAAAGAACAGTTTTTTTTTATCACTAATAAAAACATAATGCTGAACAATATACTTTTAAAGAAGAATATTTATGATTTTTTTTAAAAGCTAAAGTTACATTGATAAAAATTACATTGAATGAATATCATAAAATAAAAGATAAGCTTACAATACAGTAAATTTAATAAACAAGAATAAGGTCATGATATATATATATATCATCTTCAAATATTAAGAGGAGTTGAAAGAAACACTTTTATGCTTTCACAGAATTTTATAATTCAAAATTGATATGTTAAAGAAATAGAAAAAAAAAATTGAAACATGCATGTAGCAATGAAGTTGGGAATAAAAATTATATAATAAATGCTGATATGGAAATTGATTTTCAATGAAAAGACCTTTATTTATTAAAACAGAAATCACTGAGGTGCACAGTGTTATAACATGATATTATGATAACTGTCAATTTCAGTTTAAATTCAATAAACTATTGACATTTCATTTTTAACAATAGAAAAGTTGTTTGATATAAATTCACTTTGAATCCATCACAAATCTGCAAGTGCAATTAGAAAACTAGTAATATTCACTTCCACCTAAGTTTAGCATTATAGCAGTTGTTATTTTTACAACAGGAGTTTGTTTACTTACATTAATTAAATTTAGATAAGATTTTGTAGAAAAATGCAATGTAATATTCATGTAAACATTTTAAAACCTTCTAAGCATATTCAAAATTATCAGAAATTTTATCAAATGTGAATAAAGTAAATTGGAAATGCACTCACGATTTTGTTTGATTGTTTTTGGCGACAAATCGCTTTCCGATTTCTTTTTCTTCGAAGAGTTTATCTAACAAATTACTGGAACAGCTATATTTAATAAATGGACACACACTGAATGAATTCTTCAAAATGATCGGAGCATATCACCGACTTCGAAGGCTTGAAAAAATCTATACCAAAGCTATCAACCCAAGTCAAGATTGTTGAAAGGAAAATAAGAAAATATTTTATCATGACAGTCACTCTTGTGTTTCGCATTAAAGCATGCATCCATCAGCACACCAGTATTTCCTCTGTTAACACATAATAAAAGGAAAGAAAATGACTCAAAAATTATATCTTCAAATGTAAACAAAAAATCCGCTTCATACTTGGCGGAGAACGTTAATGGCAGACTGATCGATGAAAGCGGTGCGGATGAAACTTAAATGCCATGCGCAAGAAGTACATGACATGTGACTTTTACGTCACATGAACTGACCCCATTGAATGAATAAAAAATATTTTCCTGAAATTTTTGATTTCAATAATCCAGAGAAACTAGATCATTACCAACAAGAACACACACACACACACACACACACACAAAAAAAAAATGTTTAATTTTTTTTTTAAACCGAAGGCTAGAAAAAGCACTGAATTTCAGTGCACTGATATCAGTCAAATCCACGCTGTCTTTCAGGAGATATTTAACAAGCAGAATCTGTTTTAAGAGAAATCCCTTTATTTATTTACTTAAATTTATTTTAAAGGGAGAAGACTGTAAATTCTCTCCGCTTTTGCGCCAGTTTTTTAGTTTTACTAAGTGACAGTATTAACCAAAGGAGAATAAGATGTCACACCGCTCCACTTACAATGAGTTAATAACTGGAATTAAGATTATTCTATGTATGTAAAATAAAAATTTATAAAGAGTGCAAGTAGAAATCATGAAAATAATGCAAAAATTTCATAATTTTGGTTGCGTTGTAATTATGATCAGTTGGTTTATGTCTTATCAGTTCTCCAAAGAGGAAGAAAAAAATAATCTCCACTAAATAAAAAAAAATCCTTATAAGTATAAGAACGATTCTGAAAAAGTAAACGTGTGTTTACAGATGGATGAAAGAATAATACAAGCACAAGAGAAAAGTTTTATTAATAGGGGGTTGGACCACTTTTTGATATGAGGTGGATGCATAGGGATCATGAACATTTAATGAGATATGAAACCCTTCTTGCTAGAGAGCAGTCTCTAATTCTGGAAGAGTAGACGGCGAAGGAAATCTAGCATGGAATTTTGACACCAAATATACCCACAAATGTTCAAATATGAAGACAGGGTGGGCAAAGCAAGTTGTCCTACTTTATCATGCTCTTCAAATCATTTTTGGACCAGTGTAAATAGGAGGATTATCGTCTTGATAAAGTGGGCATTCTCCGGGGAATAAAGTGTGGAGAAAAGGATGCATCCGATGTAACGACGCAGAGTAACAACCGGCACAGGATATCATACTCCATATCATAAGGGAAGCACCTCTATGCTTCACAGTCGGCAAGAAGTAAGTAAGATAAAATGCTTCTGTGGGCATTCTCCACAAATAAATGTTTCCAGTCGTCTGAAATGTGGTAAAAGGTGGTTTATCAGACAAAAGTAATTGTTGAACTCTTGCTGAGTTCAGTTTCTGTGTTTTTTACATCATTGGCATCTCAGAAAAATATGACGTGATATTACAAATGGTTTAGGAATTGCAACTCTCCTATAAACGTTCGAAGCCTTAAGTTGCTTGTGCTTTGGAGTAACTATGCGAGTTAACACTCTTTTATCCTTTTCAGAAAGCTTTTTTTTAAATCCACTGTTGTGCTTCGCAGATGTCACATTACCACATTTGGGAAACACTGTCGTAACGACTAATGCAGTGCAGCCCCAAATAATTGGCTGTTCCGTCACGGAGCAAACAGCGCACAGCATTCCACCAAACATGCCTTTTGTTAAAGAATGCTATTGCCACATTTGTCTAAAATATTATTTCACCTTAATTAAAATCTCTTCTCCTTTTAAAGTTTGATTTACACCCTAAAAATTATGAAATTAAATTCAAGGCAGAATAAGATCTCTACGACATAATGCATTATTTGATGAAAAATGAAATGCAGAACTCAAGAAAGTTCGTACAAATAGCCACTTAAAAGTAATAATTACATAGAAATTGGGGCATATCCCAATAATAAAAAATAATTTATACAGCTACTATAAAAATTATTTGGCATATAATACTAATAAAGCGTTAATTACATATACAAAAGTTCAATTGCCTAGAGTTTTGAAAATAAATTATAAACATTTTAATTCATTATAAATAAGTTAATGAATAAAAAATAATTGTATTAATAATTAATGAAAAACAGTACATTCATTAATAAATTACAAAAAATTTGGTAAGAAATAGCATATTAAATTGTCATATTTTTCACAGTAAAACGTGGATTTGAAAATACTGAAAAATAAGTTACAACTGAAATATTATACATAAATTTTTTTTAAAAAAAACTTTTGCAAGGGCACTCATTTAGATTTATTAAATGATATAATAAATAATGTATAATAATTTTTGAGACAAAATTCTTTAATGCATGCATCATGAAGATAACATTTTTCTACTTGAAAATATGCAATATTGATTCATGACAGTATACTTAGAGCAATATCTTGGTAAACATTTCATAAGAACAATATTTTTCTTTTTGTGAGAAAGAAAATGTTAATATAAATAACATTTCCGAAAATTACATTTTTTACTGCCTGCATTGCAACATATAACATAAACAATATTTTCATTTCTTTTACAAAATAATGCATGTTAATTTAATTGAGAAAATTATTTCCACCATACATTGAGAGGTGTAAATTATTTCATTTGCATAATGCTGAAAATCATGACTAAAAAAATTTATATAATAAAATAATTTATTATAAACATTTTTACAGCATACATCATAAAAACCAAGATTTTTTTTTAATTCACAAATTTTATAATGCACATTTAAATTATCCATTTCAAATTATTCCTTTCCCCATATATCATTTGAATGAATACAATAGAACTTATTTAATCAGAGTTGCAGAGAAAACATTTTATCACATATATAACAGGAATGTGTTTTCTTCATTAATAATTTAATAAACAAAAAACAAGCATCACATGAAGAAAATTTTTCCTTTGTGGGAAATTATAAAATGCCTTTTTAATCTCACCTTATGAGAAAAATCTTTATTGCTTACATTACAAGAATAGTCTTTTCTTTAATGATTTGTATAGTCCGATACTGGTAAATAAAAATACATCTTTGAAAAATTTCTTCTTACCGCAGATTCAGCAAGAATAGGTACTTTACTTTATATGAGTTAAACGATGCCTATTTAAATTTCTTTTTTGAGAAAAATTCTTATTACATATATCACAAGAATATGGCCTTTCCTTTGTATGAGTTCGGTAATGTTCATTTAAAACCTTTTTATTAGAAAAAGCGTTACTACACAAACAACAAGAATAGAGTCTTCCTTTTGTATGAATTAAATAATGCTTATTTAAATTACTTTGAACAGAAATGATTTTATTGCCTATTTCACAAGAATATGGCCTTTCTTTTGTATGAGTTCGATAATGAATATTTAAAACATATTTCCGAGACAATTCTTTACCGCAGATTAAACAAGAATGTGGTTTTTCCTTTGTGTGAGTTCTATGATGTCGAATTAAATTACTTTTAAGAGAAAAGTCTTTATTGCATATTTCACACGAATAGGGTTTCTCCTTTGTATGAGTTCTATAATGCTCATTTAATTGAGATTTAAAATAAAAAGAGTTATCACACATTTCACAAGAATTGGGTTTTTTATTTGTATGAACACCACAATGCCGTTTTAAATAATATTTTGAAGTAAATTCTTTAGTACACATAATATAAATATAAAGTTTTTCTTTTGTATGTGTATGAGAATGTTTTTTCAAAAACCCTTTCTGAAAAAATTCCACGAAACTGATATCACATGAGAAATATTTCTTATTAATAGTTGCTGCATTTTTGATATTAGTATCAGTATCAATTGCTTTAAGATGCAGATCATTAACCAAATGCGTTTCATTTGTTTTGTTACAAATCTTCATTCTGTAAGTTCTATATTGAGTATTCTTTCAAAAAATGAGCTGCAGTTGTAACATGGATAATTACCTATTCAGTACAGCTTTCCATTAACAAAGAATCATCGCAAAGAGAAGCTTGATTTGAAGAAACACTTTAACTTCTGCTGCATCCAATTATGCATAGAAGAAACCTGATGAAGGAAATGAGTTTTAGAAGCATTGCAGTTTTACAAAAAATTTATATGCATATTAACATCTATTAAAAAAATAATGGGAGAGAATTTTTTTCCTTTATTGATTTTCCTCGTCACAAAATTATACATTCAACAATATTAGATTAATGGGCTTGTTATCTTTTTCTGATTTTCCAAATTAAATTAAAAAATTAATGATAAGTATGTTAACTTGCAAATAAATAATGCTTTTAAAACTTCCAAAGAATGATGTCACACATCTCATAAAAAATAAATACAGTAAGAGAAAAATGATATATTTCATTTAACAAGAGAGGAAGAGGGGAAAAAAATGCAAGACAAAATTTATCGAATATGTATATCCAGTGAAGAAAATTAAATATGCAGTGATTATAATTGAAAACAGCATGATTTTTGGATCAATATACTTATAAATAAATTATTATATTCAGAAACTTTATAAATCTATAAAACATTATTTGAAGACACAATACTAATTTGCAGCTAATACAATAAATACTGCAGCAGCAAATATAACAAAATTTTAATGTTCTGCACTGCACATGAAAAATTATTTAAAAATAGAATTTTAAGCAAGATTTGCTTCTTTTACAATTTTATATAAATCAGTTCAATTTAATTATTTAAATTTCCGTTTTAGAAGAAACACAAGGATAATTTTGAGGGAAGATTCTGAATTTTAAATAGAGCTCGCATGATAAGTGCATAGTTTATTCGTCATTCCACAACCATGCAGCATAACAGATATAGACCAGATTCCACCAAAAAACAGATGTGCACATTATGCTCAAATACATGATCTGTACACGTCTAATTGAATTCCAAGATTATCATTCAAGAAATTATCCTACTATATTTAGAAGCAAATTTATGGCTTAAAGTTTGAAATAAATTATACCATCATGGTTTGGGCATAAATTAATGATTTTTGCAGTTTCTAAATATTAAACACTTGCACATAAAAGAAAATAAAAGCGAAATAATAAAAGCACAGTTTTGGCCCAGTTTATCAGATATTTACTGTTGAACAATAAATAAAATAATCGAAAAAAATAATCCTTCAGACATAAATCTAATGAATGTTTAAAGAATTACAAGATTAACAGAGAGATCCAGAGAGAGAGATTTCTGAAATAAACAACGCCTTTCAAATACTTGGTTAAGAATTAGATTAAAGTACTTAATACATAAAGAGATTTTGAAAAAATAATAGGACATATTTCAAAGAAGTTCAAACAATTTTCTGAACTAATTTAAATAAAATCAGAAAATACAGCTACATAATGAGTTCATGCTAATAGAAATGTAATGGATCAGTGTAATTCAGAATCTGAAAAAGAAACTCTCTCTTTCTTTCTCTCTCTCTCTATATATATATGTAATGATATTTCAACTCTAATTTCAATTTAATCAATTTTCAAGATTTTATCTTAATTTAGGCCATAGTAACTTAATTCTAAAATATTCTCTTATTTCGTGATCCAATTCCACTGTCTTTACTTAATTAATTCAAGAGAAGCTTTATTAAATTGCTGAATCAGCTAAAAGTCTAACTTTCCCACACTCCGCATGAAGAGGCGAAATACCGCTGATGAGGCAAATTCTTTTTTAAAATCTCCCTGTGTTTCCTTTGCCTTCTCCGCGCGTGTAACGAAAATCTCTATCGAAACCTCGTAATATATTAGCACTATGAAGAAATGTTTTCCCTATCAAAATCATAGGTTATATAAGACCAGGGATAAAATGTCCAAGAGCTTTTTCCTCATTCCTTTTCTGTATCGTTCTGTGTGCTCATCGCTTGTACATATGCCTGCTTCTTAAAAATGAAATAAAACGACGTCACGAAATAGCAAGTCTCTTCACTTTCTTCAAACTGCATTCTGCTTCACATAAAATAATGCTTACATATATATGTATAAATATATAATTGGCAATGTTCAATTTTCAATGTTTTGTAAATTTTTTAAAGCTGGATATTAATTGTGATGATTTTACTGCATTATAAGGAGACGTTAATCATAAGATCAATCATTGCAAGTATGTGGATAGAATTTGAAGAACCCATATTTTCCTCAAGGGCAATTATATGTTACATGCTCCTGTGGTGAAAAACCAAAGGATTTCTTTATACATATGCCAAATGGAATAACAAGAAACATTATATATCTAAGAACATTGCAGTGGACTTAAAGTTAATTACAATTTATGTAATTAAATTCATACATATCTCTAATACTCAATATATGTATGCATTAACTCAATAAAATAACTGATAATGGACTTAACTGTGTTCTTTTAATCTATAAATAAACTCAAATCTAGCAATAACAAAATATTACCAGGTTCAACTAAAATTCAATATTAATAAATGCATGTATAAGAATATATTTACAGTTTCTACAAATAAATAAATAAAGGTGCATTTAAGTAAGGAAGTTAAATGAAAAAATAAAAAAATTGCACCAGACGATCATTTAAAAAGACATTAAGGACTTGCATGCTTTAAGCTGGAATTATATACAGAAAAAGGTTAATGCTTTTTCAGAAGTTTTGCTGTTGTGCTTCCAAAATATACAAAATCTTAAAATAAACACACATACTCATATTACATTCTAATAAGTCATTAACAGATGAACTTTTATAATTATCAGTACACTGAAAGACAAATTTATTTTTTATGTAAAGCAGACACACTGCATTTTATCGACCAATATTTTCATATTAATTAAAATAATTCTTTAAACTTTATTGATTTATATGTCTACTCTAAACAGAATTACAAGAAGAGTTAATTTTTGAGAAAGAAAATGATATTAGAAAATGTATTAATTGCAAATAAAACAAAATCATAATATATAAAAGCAAGACGGTTTGAATTGATTTTTGTATGTTATTATGCACTTTCATGTAATTAAGTATAGAAATATTTTTTTTTATTTTATGACAACTTAAGCTGCCTTACTAATGTTCCTTTGGAGATACTTACTTTACTGTGGATGGTCGCCAAGTAGTAAACAAAATGAGCGATAGCTCACCGACGTCGGTTACCCATTCGTTTCTTCCCTGTGAGTGTCCGTTGATGTGTTAGGTGTGAATTGGTTCTTTTACATCCGCTTTGGCAAATACATCCTAATTTATTATTATTATTTTGTCTTCGCTGTAATCCGGTTTTGTGCTTCCGCTTTGGCATAAAGTTCCATTTAGTAATGATATTATTAAAAAAGAATATTAATAAAAATGAATAATAAAAGTTTAGTTATATTATTAGTTAGTAAATTATTTTCTCATATAATTAAACGTTTTTTTAAATAAATTATTCCTTATAGTAATAATTATTTTCTTCAAATAATTTTTTTTAATAAAGCAATAATTTTTTTTCACTATGTTTTAAATACTTAGAGGCGTTAGTTTAGTCACGTTCTATTCCTTAAGTTGTATTGAATAATTATTCCTTGTATTATTTTCAAACTTTTTTTAGCAATTAATATTTTCACTTCCTTTTCAATTCAAGTTTCAGTATAAAACTGACATCAATGTTGACAAAAGAACTGAAAATTTAAAAAAATATTATATGAATAAAGTTCTGTAAAAATGACAAAAAGAAAATGCAAAAACTATAGAAATGTGCTTATCCCTGTTCCAGTTATATCTATGTAATCTTTAGGCTTCCTTTGTTCATTATGATAGTATTTTTGTGTGTTCCTTTTCAGAAATTAGGATGAAATACTCAGATAAATGGGAAGGCGGGCGCCTAAAATTTGTATAGAATCAGAAGTAACTTAATTTTTTTTATCATTTGATTATGTATTTTTATGAAAATAAAAAACAAAATCCTGTATAAAATGTTTCATAAAAATCATTAAGCAATACCATTAACATTTTCTGCATATTGCTAAAGTTTTTATAACAATAAAAAGAAGTATTGAATATGGTCTTTTTACAGGATCGTCTACAAGCAATAGTTTGATTAAATCTGTTAATACAATTTTTTTGGACCAGAAATTGGAGCTATTGTTTATTTGCAATTAAACTTAGTTAACAACATTTATAATTTTTATTTACTCAAGATATAAAAAATTAAACTTTTCTTAAAATTAATAATTAGAAAATATTGTGAAATATTTTTACTGTTATGCAATTATTATTAATCAATGGATTTGAACAATTTCCGTATCATGGTGATATAAAATTTCAGTGAATGTACAAACACAAACTTCGTATAACTTTAAAAAGTATGGATATTTTCTAGGTTTTTCACGTAAATCATCTTCTTTACTGTCACTTAATCAATAAATGAAAACGTTTTCTTACAAAAAACTTAATTAGATCAGGCCCGCTTCTAAGTAATTTCGTGTAAGACTGAGATGCAAAAGTTGGAGTTAAAAAAAAAAAGAACTATAAGTTTTAAGTTTTAAACTGAAAAAAAAAAAAGTCGTCTCGTGGAATTAAAGGAACTTTTTTACAATTTTTAAAGTTTTTGAAAAGACGTAGGGAGATTTCTGATTGAAAGAGTTCTTTGAAATAAAATCTGAAACTAACAAACTAAGTAACAATAGTATATTCTTGTAAAAAGTTCCAGAAAATTAATTAAGTTAATCCCACGATAAGGTGAGTAATGTAGCGAAACAAGGTAAATAATAAAGCGAATTACTTTACTTATTTCGCCATTGTTTGGTTAATTTATTTTCGTTAATGGTTAACATATTCTTTAAAATTTAACAAAATGGAAAAAATTTCTCCGAATTTTATGAGATTTAAAAGTTCTTTTAATACTTTTTAAACTCCTTTTTCAAAGTATTTTTTTAAATATTCTTATATAAATATTGAATTGAATTCATAAGAAATGCAAACTATCAGGTTGTGTTTGATTGGCTCAATTGATTCACAAGATATTTCAGTTTGAAATTCCTCCAAGAGAAATTTTTCATGAACTCTAAATTAGTAATAGAAAAGGATAGAGAACTTTTTTAATATATAAAAGAAATTCCTCTGATAAGAGGAAGAAGAAGGAATAGAGGCACAATTGTAAATTTCTGAAGTCAAGAAAGTTATTTTGCACTTTTTAATATTTGTAAAACATTAATTCAACAATAAAACTCAAATACACCTTTCTGCTTTATTTCTTTTTTCAAAAGAATACAATAAAAGCTTCTTAATGGGATCGCGACTAATATTAACATTCACTTTATATTTTCTAAATCTTCTGGCTCCAAAATGATGTATTAGAATGTACACAAAAATTTCCATTTACTGTCTGTCGATCACAAGAATAGCTCCCGCCAAGAAGTCTATCTAGTGGCGGTCGCTGTAGTAACAGGACTAGTTCATTTCTAATGGGGATTAAGCGTGTAGGGAATTGGCGGAATTAAAGGTTACATCACGTCATTCTTCTTCTCGGATTTAAAAGAGTTGCACGCGTTATCTTATCCTTGTGTTTATTTTGCTTTTAAAATTATTTGTTCCTTACTGGTTTAATTGATTTTACTAATTTGCTAAACTTGCAAGATGACCTTTAAGTTAAGGAAGGGTGAAATTTTGAAATCGCCGGCACGTAAAAGTGTATATAATGTTGCGGAATTTTGTTCCAATGAAGCTTCATCGAAATCTGCGTTAATTCCACTCCCACAAACTCTGAAAAGGGCTTCTCAAGCAACTGGAATTTCTGAAGCTACAATAAAAAAAATAAGAAAGGAAGTTTCATCATCGAGCTCATCGACAGTTTTAAAATCACCCGGTAAACACCGTAAAAGACCTAGTGAGCGAAACTGTGAAATAGACGACTTTGATAAGTGTGTTGTACGGCAAACAATTCAAGACTTTTACATAAAAGAAAGGAAAGTATCATCCCTCAGAAAATTACTACCCGTGATGAAAGAAATAATTGGATTTTCGTGGCAAAAAGACACATTGTGCAAAGTCTTACATTCAATGAATTTCCGATGGAAGAAGTGCGTGAATAATAAAAAAGTACTCATGGAAAGACCAGATATTGCTTTTTGGAAACACAGATATTTGAGAGAAATGAGATGTCACAGGAAAGCTGGAAGACCGATTGTCTATATTGATGAAACTTAGGTAGACAGCAATTTGACATTTAAGAAATGTTGGCAAGATGACACAGTTTTGGGAGCTACAGCAAATGTTAATTCGAAAAATAGACTTATAGTTGTTCATGCTGGATCATCAACGGGTTTCCTTACGGGTGCTTTACTAGTATATAAAGCATCAACAAAAAGTGGCGACTATCACGGACAAATGAACTATGAAAACTTTAAAAAATGGGTGTTGGAAAAACTTCTTCCAAATTTGCAACCAAACAGTGTCGTATGTATGGATAATGCACCGTATCATACGACTGTCGAAAACTACACTCCAACGAAGTATTCTACAAAAAAAGTTATGATAGACTGGTTGAAAAACAACGGAATACCCTGCGATCAAAAAATGCGAAAAGCAGAACTGTTCTCTCTTATAGACAATAATCTTCCATAAAGATAATTTAATAGAGAAAGAAGGACATGAAGTTATCCGACTACCCCCTTATCATTGCGATTTGAACGCAATCGAATTTGTGTGGTCCTCTGTAAAAAGAATAATAAAGGAACGAAATGTTACTGGCGATTTAAGTTTGGACAGTCTGAAATCTCTTCTTCAAACAGCTATCACTGAAGTTACTTCGGCTGAATGGGCAACGCATTGTAAACACGTAGAAAAGCTTGAAAATAATTTTTGGTAGAAAGATGGACTGTTAGAAGATTTAGTGGACGAACTGTCATTTCAAATTGATACCAATGATGATTCTGATTCAGAAGAAACCGAAACTTGTGAGAGTGATTTAGAGGATTTTGAAATGCTTGAATGAACATTATTTTCGAAATTTAGACAGTATTTTATTTTATTTTACTTTGAAAAATGTTTTGCCTTAGAAATTGTTGGAAAATACATGCTGAAAGTTTAATAATCAACGAAGTTCTGTCATTGTATTAATAATCTAAAGTCCTTGATAATTATTAATAGTTATGAAAATATTAAACGATTATTAAAAAGTTAAATAATTACTTTTTTATTGTAATAATTTTTATCTTTATTGCATATTTATTAATATTTCATTTTTATGTCTAAAAGTTTAAATATTATTATATAATTAATATATTAAACAATTCTTTTTCACTCTTTATAAATCAATTTAAAAAAATCGCCAATACGTCATCAAGGCGATCAGTAAGCCAACATGGATGCCTTTCTTTTTAAATCCCCTATTCAAAATAGAACAGGTCTTGTTTCCACAGCAACAGACTATCGTAGACATATTGGCGGGAGCTATTCTTGAGGTAGACAAACAGTAGTGTGATCACAACATCGCTTAATGTTATCAGTTTTGAAGAAAAGAATAGAACGGTCTGTCATTAGTAACAAGAGATTCACATTCATGGAATTCTTTGCCCTCCTTCTAAGAAAACATCTGCAGGCGGAGTCATTTTCCCCCTGCGATGGGGATTCACATTCTTCTTCCTGGACAAAAGCGATTTGGATTGCAGAAATGCAGATTCAACAAACATACATTGAATATATAATTGATATTTCCTGCGACTGAATTATGAAAGAAAAAGGGGTTGAAAAAAAAAAACAACTCATTTGAATGTTAAAAGGCAAAAATAAAAGCCTTAACAGGTATGAAAGTTATCTAAAATGACTTATGGTGCAGCTAAAATTTTGAAAAATCATGACTTTTTTTGCTAACAAGTCCAATCAATAAACGTTAATGATTCCGACGAAGACAAATATATTAAAGAAAACCCTTTGATAAAAATCAAAATGAGCATTTTATATTTTGAACATCAGCAAATAAGTTTTAAAAATCAATGCAAGTAAGAACTTTATACGAGTGAACTATTAAGGAATAAATGTTAACAAGTAACAATTAATGAATTTTTTAACTGTTATTTTTGAAATAAATTATCGATATTCCTGAAACGTTATCCCCCCCCCTTCTTTTGATCTGATAAAAGTATAGTTGATTTTACACAATTCATTTATTGCTATCAAGCATTATACAAATTTTAAGTCCTGACGTGATCCAGGAACGTAATGAGAAAATGCTTAAAAAATTAAGCACTTTTAATAATTTTTAAGCACCTTATCCAAACAAATTAAGCGCGTTTTTACATTCATGCATAAGTGAACCTTCTTATTTTCTAAGCATAGGATGTTTTCTGTTTTACAATAAAGTTTTGCTTATATTAAAATTTTTTAAAAATTATTTTTAAATGTGTATTTTTGAAATTTTAAGTTATTTCTGAAATAACATTATAATTTTAATATTTATTTCTGCAACATTGCAGAAGCGTCTATTGTAAAACATATTTGGTTTTGACAAAACCAAAAAGTGATCATAGTTTTATCATTACCAAAAAATTAGATCACATTTTAATCAATCAGTTAAACTTTTTACTCTTTTATAAGATTAACAATAAAAATCTGGCTTCTTTTTCGACATTTCTTTACCAGTTATTTTGGATGGGTACATCATTTCTGAATTTACATTGGCACTGATAAAAATTAATAGCATGACCAAAAATTTTGTTTTTGACTTTTATATATGCTGCAACAAATGAAATTCGGTTGTAAATTAAAATTTCCTCCTTCTCTAACTCATCATAATTAGCAGTTTAGAATATTTTATTTGCCGCCTTATAAAGCTAAGAGCTGAAGTATACCAGGACGGCTATCATCAGACGATTGTCAAAATTGCCAGAAATTGACGATGGAACAATACGATGTTCTAAATAAATTTTTCAGATCAAATTTTTTAATAATAGAAATAGTAGAAATAATAATAGAAATAGTAGAAATAATAATAGAAATAGTAGAAATAATAATAGAAATTTAATAGAACATAATAATAATAAATTGTTTTATCAGTTCTTATTTTTGATACTTAGTAAATGGCGTTTTTTAAATGTTTCTCATTTCGCAAATTTAAGAAAAAACATGTTTTTTTACCCTCTATGCAAAAATAATTAAAATTTTTTTACTTTAGCTTTAAAAAAAGTAAGAAAAATATGATTTTATATTTCAGAAAGAAATAAAAATAATTTCACAATTCCTATTTTTTATAAATAATGGAAACAAATTCACGAAGATAAAAAAACAACTCAGCAGTTACATGTTAAATGAAAATAAAAAAAAAATGTCTAGTTAATGCATTTTTTAAATTAGTAATTTTTTAAGCTAGTGTAAGACTAAATGCTGCACTGCCTTAAAATTTCACAACACTTGAAGTGAAGAACCTTATTCAATGAATTGCTTTAAAGTTTTGAATTTTGCTTGAAAATTTTGAATTGAATTTGAAAAAAAAAAAAAGCATTTTTTTAAAATCATAACATTAACACATTAAACGTGACTCAACAATTCAATGAAAAAATAAAATTTTGAAATAAAATTTTGAATTTTATTTCAAAAAAATCATTGTTACAAATTGAGTTTGATTAATTTTCCAAAAATTATTCAAACTAAAAAAAAGAATAGAAAGAAAGATAGAAAGAAAAGCATTAACTCAAGTGAAATTAGAATTCAAGCAATCTTTTTAAACCTTTAAAACGGTGTAAAAATATTTTTTATTCGATAATATGTTTTGATGATAAGGCAAAAATAAATTCTGTTTTTATTTTTTAATTAAACTTCTAATTAAAATTTCCAAAAAATACGTTCTTAATCCGTTTTTAATATCCCAGAAGGAACTTCTTGCCATATTTCACTTTCCTAACTTCAATGATTTGTCAATCAGGACAAACCTCAAAGAGCAGAGAGATTTCAGTTGGAAACAATATATATACATCTGCATGAGTTACAAAAAGAGGAAAAGTAAAAATCATTAAACCCTAAGAAATAAGAGTTTTAAAAATCTTTTTTCTTGTAAATTCTTTTTTAAAATTTTAAGTACCAGATCTAGTAGATTTCTTTATACATACAAAAGCTAAATTTTGTTGAGATTGGCCAACAAATAACAATTTTCAAATGGACGAGGGCATTAAAAAAACATTATGAAAGAAATCACGATCATTGGAAATCTGTGGCTTTAAGTTAAAATCTCCTCATATTCGGATTTTACGCAACGACTACCGCAATGAGTAAGAATTCAATATACATTGTATAGTAAATCCTTTTGATCAAGTTGTGCAAGACATTGCTCCAAAACGAAATATTACCGAGAACGATGATCAAATGTTTAACGAAATAAAGAGGCTTCACTGTAAGCGTTTTCAGATATCTTAGGGGCACCAAACTCATCTTGCTATATTCATATTTTCCGTCTGTGGAACAAATCTGCGTATTTTTCTTTAATAATGCATAAAAGGTTTAAGCAAACATTTATCAGACATAACTAAAGCTCCCTCTTTGAATTCACCTGCAGATCGAACGTTTTTCGAAATAACAACAAGTATGACACAGTACGCATTTGCTATTGCCCCTTCCGGATAACCTTCCCCATATTTCAATAAACACCAATGTACATTGTTTAAGAAAGAGGGGAGGGGAAAAAAGATATTTAATTTTATTTTAATACATACTGGCACTCTTCAGAAAGTTTTCTTTGTACTTCTCAAGAAAATCAAGCACTTTTTAAGGACCTTTATTAAAAATTAAATACTTTTAAGGTGCTTAAAAATGATTTTCAAATCTAAGCAGTTTTCATGACGGTAGGCACCCTGTTATCATATTAAGAGATAGCTATTATGTATCAATATATACTGATTGTCTAATTAATTGAAAGCTGTTTTTAAAGACCAATGATTCTCAAAAGTTAATTTTCTAAGAGTGATTTTTTTATCGGCCATCTAACATTCATTTAATTTAATTAAATCAATAAATTTTTAATAAATTATCTATGTGTTTGGTATATTATATTAAATTTCTCCCTTCATGAAAAAAATGTGATAAACTAACTAAATAAAATTTTTTATAAATAATATATTTTATAATATTTTTTTTTCAGGAAAAATTTAAACATGATATCAACTAAATGTAAACGGCTTTACTCTGCTATTAATCTCTGTGGCATAAGAAAAAAATAAAAAGTTCTGGATTGTTTAACAGAAGAAAAAAAAAAAAGATAAATAGGAAGAAAATATAGTTTAAAAGAATAAGAACGATTGACTTGGAAAGTGGAAGGAAATTATATTATGAGAAAAAATAATGTATTTATAGATGAATTTTTCCAGACTTGAATCACTAGGCAAAATATGTTAATAAATGATTTCATCAATATTATAGGATATTTTTTTATGATGTACTACTTTGAAACAAATATTTCATTCCTCTTGAGAAAAATGGTAGAAAACACATCACGGAAGCTTTTTTTAAATTAGATTTGTTAAATGATTTCATTGGTGTGGTGTGGAAATTTGGAGAGGAGTACCGACTCAGTTGTCGTCCTCATCACTTGTTTTCGTGTTCTTGAAAATCACGAGGTCTATCTCAAAACAGCCATCATGCTGGACGAATTTCAGAATAGGATATTCATCTCATTAAATTAACTCGGTAAATTGAAGTATCTCGGGTACAGGATATTACGTTTTCTTCATAATCTAATGACATGGCAACTTCTCCTTTGGACACCGCATTCCTTGAAATCAAAATGTATAGAATTTTCCCCTTGAATAGTTCGATTTTCTTAAGTTGTTTATAGATTCTATCTTTTAGGATTGGATTATAATATCTACGGATGACTTGATTTTAAACCATAATTTTAAAAATCTAAACACCTGCTCCTTATTGAAGTTTAGGGGGTTAGCTTATGGAATAAGATATAACCGCGCAAATTTCTTATAATTTTGTTTATACTTAATTAAATTCTTATTGATATTTTTTTAATAATATGCATTTGCGTTTTAAATCATTTGTAACTTTTTTTGTGCAGCTGCGAGATTTCAAAATTATTTAGTAAAACTGATATTCTCATTTAAGAAACATAAAGCAGCAGACTATAAGAGAATTATGCGTATTATAATATTTCATATAAACGTGATTTTTATATTACATTATACTAGCCGCATTACCCGATGCCCCATCATCATTAATTCGTTTTATTTGTTTGAAAATAAAGCAAAAAATATATTCTTCGTTTAACAGCTTTCGATATTCTTATAATCGATCCTTCAAGATTCTTAAACGTAGTAATTAATTAATTACTACTCTAAAACTTTAGGATAAACGAAAGTTTTAGTTTTGCCATATGGAACATAAGAATCCAATTAAGACTTGATAAACTTATTAAGTCAAATAAAATGTTATTTAATGAACCCAACCTGAAAAAAAACAATAAAAAAGAGAGATGATAATTTCTGACTTCAGGGATTAATCGCGGAGTATTTGAACTCGAAGTTCTTAACCTCCGGTTCTAATAATGTGGAGAGAAAATACAGAACAAGTGTAATTACACGGAAGATTTTGATTGTAGAGAAAAATTGAAATTTCAAATTACCTAATAAAAAGTGAGGATTTGTATATGCAAGGAGATTAAAATAAATTTTAAAAAGTAGAAAGGGTGAATGGAGAATAATTTATTTAATAGTTCGCAAAAGCATTCCGAGGATGGTGCGATGCCTGGCAAGGAGAGATTATATATTAATTGAACACGTTACAATTTTTTAATCAAAAGGGAAAAACATGATTCAAAAATAGGTTAAACAATTGAAGAAATTGCAATAATTTTAAAAGGCAGTGTTTAATTTCTACTTTTGCATACTTTTGATTTTATTCTATGTATTGAAAATAAAAATATCTTTATGCAGCCATTTAATATTCACAATTGCAGAAATGCGCATTTGATATATATGTTAAAGAGTGAATAGTTTTAAAATTTTGATATCATCGCACAAAATTTGTTTAGATTAAATTTAAAAAATGATTAAAAATGAGAGAAAACATGACTCAAAAATAAATCAAACAGTTGAAGAAATTGTAATAATTTTAAAAAGCTGTATTTAATTTCTGCATGTGTCTATTTTTGTTTTTATTCTATGTATTGAAAATAAAAGTATCTTTAGAAAGCAATACAATATTAACATTGGCAGAAATGCGCAATTTATATACGTGATTATAGAGTAAACTAGTTTTAACATTTCGATATTACCGCACAAATTTTGTTTAAATTAACTTTGCAAACTGATTACAAATGAGAGAGAATTCGCATGACAATGGAACTGATGTCATTATGAAGTTAACTTTTTTTTTTTTAATTTTAAGTTGGTATAAACATATTGTGTGGCGATTCCTTCAGAAACAGAGAGTTTAAAAATGGAAATTTGAAATGTGCAAATTATCATGTACAAATATTTGGCTTATATTGTCATCCTCCAATACTTCAAAGAATGGATAAAAAGGTATACGCACAAATAAATGATTTCGTTCCAAATAAATTTGTCTGAGTTATCCAACTGCGTACTTCGTAGTTCTTGATTTTCAAAATTGAGTTAAAAGAAAAATCGAAATTTTAAGAAAATTATTCATTGATGATCTCCATAATAATTAATGAATTTGGAATAATTTCTTTTAGCTACTTTAATACGTATAAGGTTTATTGAATTCTTTGTTGTGAGTCATTTCAATAAAAATAATAAATCAAAAACTATAAATATAAAGTAGGATTAAAATAATAACTATTCTGTAAAAAAAAAAATTATAGTTCTTTGAGAATGATTTTCATAACACTCTTCATAAATAACATAAAATTTGAAGATCCTCCTCTAGATGCTACAGCATTTTACTAAAATTTTGAGATACTCTGTTTTTATCTCTATCTCGTCTAATAATAAATGATTTTTGTGTCTTTTGACGACAATCTACAGGCCAGGCCGTTAAAGCTAGAGCTATTTAACTTGGCATGTATGTATTTTGGAGGGGGAGAGGTGAATGTAGTAAGGCCAATGGAAATGAACGCACTCAAGATTTTATTACAAATCTAACTGATTGAGAAACTACTTATATACAGTTAAAGAACATTTCAGACTTTTAAGGCTCGCAGAAAATTGAGAATTTAAATTTACATAGATTTGCATAATTAACATAACTTTGACATAAAGCAAATTGAAATTAAAATTCAATTATTTTTTATAATTTGCCTCGCTTGTGTTCGAACCCACATCCTTCCGTTCAGCTATAAGGCTCCTTCGTTCAGCCGACTGAGCTATGATGCGCTTTGTCGAAAGGAACAATTTTCGCTACAGTATTTTGGAGGGGGAGAAATGCACACTTTAGGGAGATTTTTTTTGATAGTTTGATTAGAGTTTTAATTAATTAAAAGTAAATGAAATGACGGCATTTTTTCGCTACAACTCTTGAAAATATTTTGACACAATGATAATTTTTACATTAACATAAAAAGATAATGTTAAAATTCAAAACATTATCTTTTTAATACTTTTTTTCTATTCTAAATCAATTTAAAAAAATATCTTAAGCATGCTTTGTAGCATTAAATTTCCTTGTTCAATAAAAATTCACATCATTTTCATTGTTGCTATTAATATTTCATCCTTTCACCCATTGTTTCTGAACAAAATAGGAGGATTTGGCTTCTTTTTCCATGTTGAGCAATTTTCAGGATGAAATATGGTTTTAATACAATTTTTCTTTCCCACAATTAAGGTTTTAACTTCAGAATCAAATAATGGCGACATTCATGTCATAATCAAATGGGTAGAAAGGGTAGAATGGGTAGAAAATTAAGGAAATGCGTAACACAAAGAATTCAGCGATGTAAGACTTCTAAAATAGTAAAAACATTGATATATCAATATTTGAAGATTTTTCCTGGGAAGGCATAAGTATACAAAATTAACAAAAACAATAATAATAATAAATATTAAAGCGAAATTTTTTATAACCATTAATAACCTGGTCGACAAAGACGGCTAGTATTTCGAAAAAAAAAAAAAAAAAAAAGGGAGGAATTACTGGCTATTTCACTCTCAAGGACTTTCATTTGTAATTTATATATAATCAGTGGAAATTATTAATAAATAATTACCTAGATGGTAAAATATTGAGTTAACTCTCATAAAACTTTTAATCCTCTAGACAACATTTGCATTAAAAAATGGTGTTTACACTTAAATAAAAATTTATTTTAAGTAATAAATAAAAGTTAACCAGTTTAAATATATTAAAAGAAAGTCTTCTTATTTTGACAGAATTCAATTCACTTGATCTTTTAAGAGGAATTCATTAAAATTATAAATTATTACGCACGGTGATTTTTTTTAAATCCAATCTATTTTCAATTTTTTTTTTTTTCCCTTCTTCTTTAAAACCCTAGGTTAGAAAATGAATTGTGGATTCAAAATTAAATTTGGAACGAACAGGGAGCCTTTTTTTACACCATTTAAAGCAGGAAGTAGGGTCATAAACATTCCACCTCCTTCTTCCATTGAGAGAGGGTGTCATCTTTCCCCTCCATATGGATAGCCAAAGGGTATAATCATTTAGTGACATTACTTGGCGGGAAAATAATAGAAAGCCAGCTTCTAGTGACCAGAGCAGCATGAGACAACCAAATTGATAGTTGTGTGTTTACACCTGTATTAGATTTGGAAAAAATTAGAACTAAATGCCACTTTTAAAAAAAATTTTAAAGTAAAAGTCTGTGGAGAAAATATTAGATTTTGTTTTTTTAGAAGAATCTTCTGAAAATTCTACTTCCCAACCTCTTCTCCTCCATAAAATATGATCTTCAATTTGGTCGGGGAAAAAAAAAAAAAAAAAAAAAAAAGAAGAATTTCTTTATTTGATCAATTTATTATTATTATTTTTATCTGATTCGGAAAAAAGTATTTTAAATGCTGTGTGATGTCCTAATACAAAAACAGAAGTGCAGAGAGAGAAAAAATTATAGATTTATCAATCGTACAGTGTATTTTCAGTACTGTATATTATTTTTTAAAAAGAAACTGTACACTGTATTATCTTCTGTTAAGAATCTTTTCAAGATATATTGATGCAAATGGAATGTAAAGATATTCTAAGGATTTCATTATTTTTCAATACATAATTTTGAAATGATTTACTTAAAAAAAATAATGAACTCTAGATTTAGAAATTTTTTATGGAATATTTCTTTAGTTTCATTGGAAATAATGCCTATATCAACAAATAGTTTTTAGATGAATAATGTTAGTTATGTTAGCGAAACTATTCAGTAATATGAAATTACTAAAGCTTCTGTTAATTAGCAAGATTACTATATTGTGTTCAAAGAAGTATAGAACTATATCAATTATTTTACGATTCCTAGAAAAAAATGTACAATTCAAGGAAATAAATTTACAACTAAACATTAATAAATGAGAATAAAGAGTAAGTAATATTTTTAATGGCTTTCTTTCAATTTGATAATTTTTTTATCAACTTTTTCCTTAATTATTAATATAATCTCGTACATAACCTTTTCTCTTTACATTTTTCAATTATCAATCTATTTCCACTATTCATTCTATAATTTCATACTTTCACTCAAAACTGCATGAGAAGAAAGCATTAAAGTTATAAGTAAAGCATGCATGAGAAAAAACTCTCCTTCTTGGTTTATTTTAACTCATTAATTAATATTTGCCATTTCTTATCCTTAGTTTTTTTCAGACAATTTTTTTTTTTTTTTTTTTTTTTGCCACCTAGGCCGAGAATTAGTTTTAGAAACAGGAGCGAAAAACATTTTTAAAGTAAAAATTTGTCAGCTTATCCGTACTGCGTCGTGATACATCCATAACAAATGCATGTATCAATACGCCGTAAAAAATACGTTATTGCGCATACCGCTTCACGTAGGGTTTACCAGAGAGAACCGTGCGCAGATTAGAAGTAGATAGATTTGGCGATACGAAAGATAAACAAATTGGCGACATCGGGACCATCCACATGTAAGGTAAGTACCCCCTGAAAGGTCTTAACACAAGATGTGAATACATATCTAAAGGCAAATCATTGCATCCGATAAAATATTTAATTTGAAATTAATAAAAGAAGCGGGGGTACTTATTTTACTGTGGATTGTCAGAATATCGCCAGTTTGTTTACCTTTCGTATCGCCAAATCTAACTACTGCTAATCTCCGCACGGTTCTTTCTGGTAAACCCTGCGTGAAGCGATATGTGCAGTAACGTATTTTTTATGGCCTATTGATACATGCATTTGTTATCGGATGTATCACTACGCAGTACGACAAACAGGCGATTTTTACATTAGAAGTGTTTGCTTTCGCTTCTGTATTTAAAATTAACTATCGACCTAAGTAGCAGTAAAAATAGCATGAAAAAAGACTAAGAAGAATTAATGTATGGTAAATATAAATTAATGAATTAAAATAAACCAAAGGAGGAAAGGAATTTCTCATGCACGATTTACTTATAAGTTTAATACTTTCTTGAAAGCAAAGTGAGTGAAAGTATGAAATTATTGAATGAATAATAAAAAATAAATTGAAAAATGTAAAGAAAAAAAGGTTATTTATGAAATTATGTTAATAATTAATGATAAGTTGATTAAAAGATATCAAATTGAAAGTAAGAGATAAAAAAAACTAACTCTTTATTCTCATTTATTAATGTTTAATTATACATTTGTTTCCATGAACTATGCATTTTCTTCTAGGAATTGTGAAATAATTGATATAATTCTATACTTCTTTGAACACAATATAGTAATCTTACTAATTAACAGAAGCTTTAGTAATTTCATATTACTGAAGTTTCGTTAACATAACTATTATTCATCTAAAAACTATTTGTTGATATGGGCATTATTTCCAATGAAACTAAAGAAATATTCCATTATGATTTCTGAATTTGAAAAGTTCGGTTTTTTTTAAATTGGAAAATAATGAAATCCTTAGAATCTTCTTTCATGCCTTTTGCATCAATAGATCCTGGAAAGATTCTTAACAAAAGATAAGGCAGTATATAATTTAAGTAAAATAATAATAATACAGCTCCGAAAATGTGCTGAACGATTGATAAATTTATAATTTTTTCTCTCACTCCTCTTCTTTTGTTGTATGAGGACATCATACAGCATTTAAAATACTTTCTTTCGACTCAGAAAATAATAATAATAAATTGATCAGTTAAAGGAGTTCTCTTTTTTTTTTTTTTTTTTTTTTGCCCGACCAAATCGAAGATTTTATTCTACGTAGGAAAAATGATTGCGAAGTAGATTTTCAGAAGATTCATGTAAAAAAACAAAATCTAATAAAAGTTTTCTCCATAAACTTTTAAATACAAAAAAGAAAAAAAAAAGGCATTTAATTCAAATTTTTTCGAAATCTAATTAAAATAAATCGATAAATAATAAAAATAATAGGCGTAAATAGACTCTCTCTCTTAATGGAAGAAGGAGGGATGGAACGTTTATAAACTTACTTCCTGCTTTAAACGATGTGAAAAAAGATTCTTTGCATACACACCCGGATTTGAGTCATAAACATTCCATCGATAATTTGTTTCAGATTCGGTTTTGAATTTTCAATTCATTTTCTAACCTAGGGCTTTAAAGAATGGGGGGTGGGGGAGAATTGGAAAAAAATTGGTTAAAAAAACCATCATATATATAATAAACTATTATTTTAAAGAATTCCTATTAAAAGATCAGATGAATTCTGTCAAAATAAGAAGGATTTTCTTTTAATATATTTAAACAGGTTAATTTTTATTTATTACTTAAGATAAATTTTTATTTAGGTGTGTATTATTTTTTAATGCAAAAGTTATATAGAGGATTAAAAGTTTTTATGAATATTAACTCAATATTTTACTAGGTAGGTAATTAATTTTTAATGATTTCCTCCGATTATATATAAATTACAAATGAAACTACTTGAAGCTGAAATAAACAGCAATTACCTCCCTTTTTTTCAAGAAATACTAGCCGTCTTTGTTGACCAGTTGGTTCACCATTATTAATGGTTGTAAAAGCCTTCGCTTAAATTTTTTTTGTACGCATATTTTCCCATGCTTCCTCATTAAAATCTTCGAACATTGATTCATTTATAATTCATAGTATCTAAGAAATATTAGATCGCTCAATTCATTTCCTTAATTTTCTACCCATAAATTTATATATTCAGTTATATGAGAGAAATGTCGCCATTTTTTTTATTTTGAAGATAAAACCTTAATTGCAAGAAAGTAAAATTTTATTAAAACCATATTTCATACTGGAAACTACTCTGTGTGAAAAAGACCAGAGTGAAATATTAATAGCAACAATGAAAGAGATTTGAATTTCATTTCAACAATGAAATTTATTGCTTAAATTTCATTGTTGAAATGAAATTTCTTTATTTAAACATTTTTTTTTATTTTTATAAAAAGTGATTTAGAATGGAAAAAAAATCATGTGATTAAAAAGATAATGTTTTGAATTTTAACATTATCCTCTTATGTTAATGTAAAAATTACCACTGTATCAAAATATTTTCAGGAGTTATAACAGTAAAATGGCTAAAATTCGCTTATTTTTAATTAATTAAAATTCTAATCAAAATATCAAAAAAAAATCACCCTGAAGTTTGCATTCCTCTCTCTACAAATTACATACATATCAAGTTAAAAATTCTAGGTTAAACAGCCTGGCCTGTAGGTTGTCGTCAAAAGACACAAAAATCATATTTATTATTGGTAGAGACAAAAACAAAAGATCCCTATTTTAATAAAATATTATAGCATCTCAATGAGACCTTCAAATTCTTAAAAATGTTATTTATGAAAACTGTTATGAAAATTATTCTCAAAGAACTTCTACTTATTTTTTGGCAAATATTCGAATAATTATTTTAATCCTACTACAATATTTATAGTTTCTAATTTATTATTTTTATTGAAATGACTCTCTATAAAGAGCTCAATAAACCTTATAAATATTACAATAGGTAAAAGAAAAATTCCAAATTAACTAATTATTATAAAGATCATCAATAAATAATTTTCTTAGAATTTCGGTTTTAAAAAACACACACACACACACACAATTTAAATTGGATTTTGAAAATCCAATCTAAAGTTGCGAAGTACGCAGTTTGATTAACGCAGGTTTATTTATTTAGGAATGAAATTATTTAATTGTGACCATAACTTTTTATCAATTCTTTGAAGTCATGATAATTTTAGGATGTACCACTAGACAAATATTTACATATGAAAGAATTTCTGTATTGATTATTTTTCCGCAGAGCCGGCCTTCTTTATAAAGAAGCCTGGGTGCAAGAAACCATTGGGGGGAGGGGTCTAAATTTTTGATTAAAAAATACATACATACATGAATATATACTACTATTGCATGTTTATTTAAGGCGTGATTTTGTTTTTGCTATTAATTACATCAGAAAAATTACAATTTTTTGCAATTTCTTTTTATAGCAAGTGCATTTAAGCATTTTGTATCGAAGCGTCTGTACTTAGCTTGACCGAAGACATTTCTTTGTTGATTTTAATTTGCTGAAAGAGCGCTCAGCACTTGTTGTAGTAACTGGCAACGTAAAGAAAAGTTTTGACACGGTTAATACATTTAGAAATAATTCATTATAATTATCATTTAGCGAGTATTACAGTATGTCTTATGCGTTACTTGCATCCCTTTTATTCGAAATCTAATCCCCCAGCAAACCAATTTCTTCGGTTAGATTTTCATTTACATTGTTGTTATAAAACTTTACAAAGTCTTTGAAACATTTTCCTAATTCATGTTTTTCTAAAGGTTTTATATCAGTGATTGATTTGAAATACTTTTAAATCGAATTTCTATCTGTACAATAGCAGCATCAATTACAGAGTTAAAAAATAACAGCTATATTCCCTTATCGAGGTTTCTATAACTTCACCTTTTGCTATTTCGGAATATAATCTTTTTCGAATTCGTTTTTCAGAAAAATGTTCTGAAAGATTCAAATTATAAATTATTACTTTTGCTTCGTTAAAAAAATGTGTTAAATTTTGGATTCGAGTAAATTAAATTAAATAAATCAATAACAGTTGGTTTTGCTTGAAATAGTTTATTGATAGTGTTAATTTTGGACAATACCGTAAATCATATTATTAAACATAAATGGCATTTCTTATATTGAATCCAATAGATTTGTATCATCGTTATTTGCATCATAAAATTCATCTAGGGCACTACAAGTTTGTTTAAATTGTGTATACACTGCTTTAATAGAATCTATTTTGACCTCCCAATGAGTGTCGCATAAGAGTTAAGAGAAATATTTTTTTTTTTTTTTTTTTTTTTTTTTAAATTTCGTACATTTTTATAAATACAAATAAAAAACTAAATAAACGTTGCAATATCTAAAAAAAAAAAGAAAAAAAAAGTAGCAATATATTCTGCCGAAAGCGGAATCACAAATTAATGAATTGAAAGAATGTGATAGGCAAGGCACATAAATTGTATGAGAGTTTAGAGCAATTATTCTAGATTGTATATATTTAAATTTCTCTTCCATGCTTTTCCCATAGCCGTGTCCTGTCCTCTACAATTCATTTTTCAACAATATCTAAATCAAATTCTCTTAATCTTTTCAATAAAGTCTTCTCAAATTACATCGGTTATTTTAATAAAATCTATAAATAACTCATTTATATTGCATCTTTTCTCTTCAAAATTTGCATACTTAATAACGACTGAAGCTTGATCCTTATGGAAAATATATGGTTACTACAATACTTTCATGCCGTCTTTAATTTCGTTAATGACTTCATTTTCTAACTCAAAAATGATTTGTTCTAGTAATCTATGTGCTAAATGATGCACAATTTTATTTTCCGAATTCTTCATTCTGTTCATATGATCTTTTAGCACAGAATTGCATTTATTTATAAAAAAAAAAAAAAAAACAGCACCTGTAATTATAAGAACTATTCTGGAAAAGCAAAAGTGTATTTACAGATGGATGAAAAAATAATACAAGCACACGAAAAAAGTTTTATTAATAGGGGGTTTGACCACTTTTTGACGTGAGGTGGATGCATAGGGATCATGAACATTTAATGAGATATCAAACCCTTCTTGCTAGAGAGCAGTCTCTAATTCTGGAAGCGTAGACAGTGAAGGAAATCAAGCATGCAATTTTGACATCAAATATACCCACAAATGTTAAAATCAGAAGACAGCGGGTGCCAAGCAAGTTGTCCTACGTTATCATGCTCTTGAAATCATATTTGAACCAGTGTAAATAGAAGCATTATCGTCTTGATAAAGTGTGGAGAAAAGGATGCATCCGATCCCTCAGAATATCGACACAATAAGCAGCTGTAACGACGCAGAGTAACAACCTGCCCAGAATATCGTACTCTATATCATAAGGGAAGCACCTCTATGCTTCACAAGCGGCAATTAGGAGAAAATGCTTCTGTAGGCATTCATCACACATAAATGAGTTCAGTTGTTTCAAATATGGTGAAAGATGATTGATCAGGCCATATGATTTGTTAAACTGTTGTGGAGTCTAGTTTCTGTGTGTTTTACACCATTGGCGTAGCAGAAAAATATGAACTAATATGACTAATGATTTACGAATTGCCACTCTCCTATAAACGTTCGAAGCATTGTTTTTTTTTTTGACAGATTTTACTGAAATGGGTTTCTGGATGTGATTAATTATCTTAGACGTTATTTAGGATTGCTTGTGTTTTTCGAGTAACTATGCGAGTCAACATTCTTTTAACCTTTTCAGTAAGTTTTTTTTCTCCCAATCCACTATTGTGCTTCGCAGATGTCACATTACACATTTCGTAAACATTGTCATATCGGCTAATACAGTGCACGCCGCAAATAATTTGCCGTTGCGTCAACGAGAAACCAGCGCACAGCATTCAAACAAAAGCCTTTTTCGAACTTTGACAGCTCAGTCATTATTGAGGTTTTCAGAGAGTACGGTAGACGTATGCAACATTCGTGACTGATGTTGAGGGACTGATACTTAATCTTTCATAAATACTAAGGAGTAAACTTGAGCTCGCGTTCTGTTTCTTTAAATAAGGCTAAGACTTTTTTTGTCATAGGTGTTCGTATCATCTTGTCCTCCATCAGTAAATTTATTGAACAAAAGGTCAGCAGAATTCTGTACTTAAATTTCAAAAAAAAAAAAAAAAAAAAAAAAAAATCAAGTGATTTACAAAAATTAGAATTATTTTGTTTAATATTAGATTACATATCGATTATAATATTGATGAAAGCAAAAGAGACATTTGAAAACCCTAAGTAATTGCCATTTACAATCTCTCCAAAGAGACAGTTGTTTTATTGGATGAAATGATAACAGCAGTAACCGTCGATAAAATTTCAAACACATTAATTTTTTTTTATTGTTGAGCCTCATCTCCATTCTTACACAATCTTATTTCATTCAAAACAGCTCCCCCCTCCCAAATTACTCCTTAACATAATCCAATAATTTGGAATTCATAGAAAAAAAATCTACTATCGACTATAATAAAATAAACTTTTCCTAAGCATTTGAAATGTGGTGAATAATGTAATGTAAATTGGATTAAATCTTTTAAAAGAAAATCGTTCTTGTGTAACTAAAACTGCATTGTATCTATTAGAGGACATTTGGTTAAATAATTTTTGCTAATTTTGTATAATAATGAAATGGGCCATCATACATTCCACTTGATGTGGCCACTTTAAGCCTTTGAAACATTTGCTTACTGGAATTAAGACTTTTAACAATTTTTTTTTCTTTTGTATAAATATAAATCAAGAAACTTGTAAATGCATAAATCTACTGTTTATTAAGTCATAACTGCGCACATGCGTATCTAAAGTAAATAAACAGTGTTTAGAAAAATTTCCGCATTGATTTATACCCAGTTTTGGCCAATTTACAGATTATTGTTGATTGCTGCATCATCCAATATCAATACTCAGAAAATTAGAATTAACCTTTTTTCAATTTTTAATATATTAGCACATTCATTTACAGACGATTTTATTTCACATGCAATTCCATTTTAAATTAATTTTCTAACAATATTCTAACAAAGTACATCTTTTTGTTTATTATACATGTAGGTAATATAATGAAGAATGCTATTGCCACATTTGTCTGAAATATTTTTTCACCTCCATTCAAATTTCTTTTCCTTTTAAAGGATGATTTACTCCTTTAAAATGATGAAATTAAATCCGAGACAGAATAAGATCTCTATGTCATAATGCATTATTTGATGAAAAATGAAATGCAGAACTCAAGAAGGTTCATAAAAATAGCCACCTAGAAGTAATAATTATACAGAAATTGGGACATATCCCAATAATAAAAACTAATTTTTACTACTGCTCTCAGAAATATTTGGCACATAACCCTAATAAAGCATTATTTATATATCCAAAAGCTCAATTGCCTAGAGTTTTAAAAATAAATTATAGTCTGCAAACAATTTAATTCATTATAAATAAGTCAATAAATAAGAAATAATTTTATTAATAATTAATGAAAAATAGTACATTCACTAATAAATTACAAAAAATTTGGTAAGAAATAGCATATTAAACTGACATTTTTTTCACCATAAAAGTTGGATTTGAATATTGAACAATAATAAGAGACGAATGAAATATTATACAATAATTTTTTACAGAGATTTTGCAAGACATTTTAGATTTATATAAAGATATAATAAATCGAATTTGTTTGAAAAAATAAATAGTGTATAATGATTTTTGAAACAAAATTCCGTAATGCACACATCATTTAACATTTTTCTACTTGAATAAATGTAATATTTATTCATGCCAGTATGATTAGAGCAATATTTTAGCAAACATATCATAATTTCAATGTTTTTCATTTTTGTGAGAAAGAAAATGCTAATACAAATAACATTTCCAAAAATTATATTCTTCACTGCCTGCATCACAACATAAATAATATTTTTCATTTCTTTTACAAAACAATACATGTTTATTTAATTGAGAAAATTATTTCAACCATACATAAAATAATTACAAACATTCTTAAAAATAATTACAAACATTTTTACAGCATACATCATAAAAAACAATTTTTTTTTCTTTAAAATTCAGAAATTCTATAATACAAATTTAAATTATCCTTTTCAAACTATTCCTTTCCCCATATCTCATTTGAATGACTACAATAAAACTTATTTAATCAACATGAAACTTATTTACAGAGAAAATCTTTTGTCACATGTATAACAGGAATGTGTCTTTTTCAATAATAATTTTAAAATTTCCCTCTAAATCAAATTTTAGTAAACAAAAAACAAACATTATTAGAAGAAAAGTTTTCATTTGTGGGACTAATACAATGCTTTTTTAAACTCATTATATGAGAAAAGTTTTTATTGCATACAGTACAAGTATAATCTTTCCTTTAATGATTTGTACAAGTTCGATACTGGTAAATAAAAATACATTTTTGAAAAATTTCTTCTTACCACAGATTCAGCAAGAATAGGTACTTTACTTCATATGAGTTAAAATATGCCTATTAAAATTACGTTTATGAGCAAAATCCTTATTGCATATATCACAAGAATATGGTCTGTCTTTTGTATGAGTTTGGCAGTGTTCTTTTAAAACAGTTTTATTAGGAAAAACTTTACTACACACATCACAAGAATAGGGACTTTCCTTTGTATGAATCAAATAGTGCCTATTTAAATTACCTTTAAAAGAAAAGTTTTGATTGCATACATCACATGAATAGGGCCTTTCTTTTGTATGAGTCAAACGATGCCTATTTAAATTACTTTTATGAGAAAAATTCTTATTACATATATCACAAGAATATGGCCTTTCCTTTGTATGAGTTCGGTAATGCTCATTTAAAACACTTTTATTTGAAAAAACGTTACTGCACAAATCACAAGAATAGGGTCTTTCCTTTGTATGAATTAAATAATGCTTATTTAAATTACTTTTCAAAGAAAAGTTTTGATTGCATATTTCACAAGAATATGGCCTTTCTTTTGTATGTGTTCGATAATGCTCATCTAAATGCCATTTCCGAGAAAACATTTTATTACATAAATTACAGGAATGGGGTTTCTCCTTTGTATGAGTTCGATAATGAATATTTAAAACATTTTTGCGAGAAAATTCTTTATCACATATTGAACAAGAATGTGGTTTTTCTTTTGTGTGAGTTTTATGATGTAGAATTAAACTACTTTTAAGAGAAAAGTCTTTATTACATATTTCACAAGAGTAGGGTCTTTCTTTTGTATGAATTCGATAATGCTTATTTAAACTACACTTCAGAGAAAACTTTTTATTGCATATTTCACAAGAATATGGCTTCTCCTTTGTATGAGTTCGATAATGAAAAGTTAAAGCATTTTTATAAAAAAATTCTTTACCGCAGATTAAACAAGAGTGTGATTTTTCCTTTGTGTGAGTTCTATGATGTCGATTTAAACTACTTTTAAGAGAAAAATCTTTATTACATATTTCACATGAATAGGGTTTCTCCTTTGTATGAGTTCTATAATGCCCATTTAACTGACGTTTCAAAGAAAAAGATTTATCACACATTTCACAAGAATAGGGTTTTTCATTGGTATGAACTCGATAATGCTGTTTTAAATTATATCTGGAAGAAAATTTTTTAGTACATATAATACAAACTTTTTCTTTTGTATGGGTATGAGAATGTCTTTTTAAAAGCCCTTTCTGAGAAAATTCCTTGTCACAGATATCACATGAGAAATATATCTTATTAATAGTTGCTGCATTTTTAACATTAGTATCAGTATCACTTCCTTTTAGGCAGAAATCATTAACCAAATGTTTCTCATTTGCCTTGTTACAAAACTCCATTCTGTAAGTTCTATATTGAGTATTCTTTCAAAAAATGAGCTGCAGTTGTAACATGGATAATTACCTACTGAGAACAGCTTTCCATTAACACAGAATCATTGAAAAGAGAAGCTTGATTTGAAGAAACACTTTAACTTCTGTTGCATCCAATTATGTATAGAAGAAACCTGATGAAGGAAATGATTTTAGAGGCATTGCAATTTTACAAACATTTTATATACATATTAACATCTATTTAAAAAAAAAGAATGGAAGGGAATTTTTTTCCTTCATTGATTTTTCTGATCACAAAATTATACATTCAGCAATATTATATTAATGGGCTTGCTATCTTTTTCTGATTTTCAAAATTGAATGAAAAAAGTAATGATATAAGTATTTTAGCCTGCAAATAAATAATATCTTTAAAACTTCCAAAGAATGATCTCATACGCTTCATAAGAAAAATTAATGCAGTAAGGAAAAATTATATATTTTCATTTAACAAGAAAAAAAAAAAATGCAACACAAAATTCAATGAATATGTATATACAGTGAAGAAAAATGTGCACAATACTAATTTGCAGTTAATACAACTAATATTGTAGTAGCAAATATAACTTAATGTTCTGTACTGCACATGAAACATTATTTTAAAATAGAATTTTAAACAAGATTTGCTTTTATACAATTTTATAATTTAAATTTCTGTTTTTGAAGCAACACAAGGATAATTTTGTGGGAAGCATTTGAATTTTAAACAGAGCTCATATGATAAGTGCACAGTTTGTCCCATATTCCATAACCATGCAAAGTAACAGATTTAGATCAGATTCTAACAAAAAATAGATTTAGTGTACATTAGGCTCAAGTATATATTACTGTACATATGTCTAACTGAATCTGAAATTCCAAGATTATCAGAACCTTATTTAAAAAAATAATCCTACAATATTTACTGCACTTTGTAAATTTATAGCTTAAATTTAAAATAAATTATACCATCATGGTTTGTTCATGAATTAATGATTTTTACAGCTTCTAAATATCAAATACTTGCACATAAAAGAAAATAAAAGCCAAATAATAAAATCACAGTTTTGGTCCAGTTTACCAGACATTTACTGTTGAACAATAAATAAAGTAACAATAATAATGAAAAAATCCTTCAGACTTAAATATAATTAATATTCAGATAATTACACAACTAAAAGAGAGATGTAAACATTTCAGAAATAAACAATACCTTTCAAACATTTGGTTAAGTATTATATTAAAGTACTTACATTCCAGCTTTGAAAAAAATAATAGAACAAATTTCAAAGAAGTTCAAAAATGTTTTTGAGCTAATTAAAATAATATCAGAAAATACAGCTACAGAATGAGCTCATACTAACAGAAATTTTATGGATAAATATGATTCAGAATCTGAAAAAGAAACCCTCTCTCTTTCTCTCTCTACATATATAATTGGCAATGTTCAGATGTATGTTCATTATAGATTAAAAATTAAAGGATTAATTTAGGTATGGCTTATCTCAGACAGTGTGGATTGTTCTGAGAATGTTCAAAGCTATTGAAATCATCAATATAATCAGCAGAAAGAAAGTTAAGAACTTAAGAATACAGTATCAATAGAAGCAATACTATTATTTAAATGTAGTGTCACAAGATGATGCTTCTCAAATTGAAGTTCATGAAGTAAGAAATACTTTGGTACATGTGTTGAGGTAAGCTTACACACATTTACATTCTGATTTTTATAAAATAAAGGCAAAATTTATAAAGTCCCATAATGTTGAAAATTAATTGTGATGATTTTTAAGAGAAGTTAATCATAAGATCAATCATTGCGAGTATGTGGATAGAGCTTGGAGAACCCATGTTACATGTTCCTGAGTTGGAAAAGTAAAGGATTTCTTTATACACATACTAAATGGAATAACAAGAAACACTATATATCTAAGAACATTACAGTGGACTTAAAGCAGAATATCACAGCAATTGCAATTAATGTAATTAAAATCATGTATATCTATAATACTATAATACATGTATGCATAAATATCTAATTAAATAAAGTAATAAAGTAACTTTTAATTGTGTTCATTTAATCTAGAAATAAACTCAAATCTAGTAATAACAAAACATTCACAGGTTCAACTAGAATTCAATATTAATAAATGCATACATAAACATATATTTGCAATCTCCCTCATCCTCAAAAACAATAATAAATTTAAGTAAGTAAAATGAAAAAAAAAAAAATAATTGCAACAGATGATCACATAAAATCAAGTACTTACATGCTTAAAGGTGGATTTATATACAGAGAAAATATTGGCACTTTTCCAGAAGTTTAGCTGTTTTGTTTCCAAAGTATACAAAATCAGAAAATAAGGCAATTTTCCTTCTGAGATGCTTTTCCCACATAATAAATGAACTGTAAGAGTAGTAATCAAATGCAGTGTTAATATTGGGAATTTTCTAAAATTAAATGCATGCTTAGAATAGAAGTTTCTCATTAATTTAGCAATGTTTATGATAAATAAATAAAAAGAATAAGTATAAATGACAAAACAACATAAATGGATAAATACAGAATTATGCAATCACCATGACATTTAAAAAATATCAAAAAAGTAATTAAGGAGCATATACTAGAATTTCATGCAGTGCATTATAAAATTGTAGGAAAGTAAAAATAAATATTAGATCATTAAATTAAAAATCTGATTTATCTATTTCATACATATTGGGTTAAATGACGCAATACAAATAAAATTAAATTTGATATATATTTAATTTCACACACAAAAAATACCTATAATTTGTTAGACATAGTAATATCTATAAATAATAAATATAACACCTTCCAAAAATTCTAGTAAATCATTAAAAGATGCAATTTTATTATTATCAGCTCACAGAAAGATACAGTGTCTCACAAAAGTGATGAGACACTTGTGCTTTACAATAGGAAACTGTAATAAAATTGTAAATTAAAAAAACATGTACAAATTTTTTGTGGGCGTGTTTCATACTTAAATTTAGTAACAATTATTACATAACATACATTTTGTGAAAATATTAATTTAATAAAAGTACAATTGTTTAGAACGGAGCAAAAAATAGCTCATATAAGTGATGGGACACCATTAGATATGCAATAAAAATCGTCTCAAATAAGCAATAAAAATATTTTTGGTGGTTTTATTTTTACTCAAAAGCAATTGGCAATAATTTATAAAATCGTCTGCACTATTTCTCTCCAGTTTGTTTTGGAATTTTTGTGTTTTTTAGCTATGTGCAGCCATGAATGCTAAACAAAAAGAAACTTCGCCTGAAATTCGAAAATTAGTTATTAATTTGCATATTGAACATGGAAAATCTATTAGAAAACTGCTGAAACAGTTAACTAGGGTCATTCAACAGTTTTCAATATCATTAAACAATATAAAAAGAGTCATATTATTCAGGATAAAAGAAGACCTGGCCGACCATCAAAGCTATCCAATGGAATAAAGCGAATTATCGTTCGAAATATTAAAAAAAAATCCAAGAAAAAGTACTCCTAAAGTTGCTGCTGATTTACAAGCATTATATGGAATAACTGTTAATCCCGAGACTATTAGAAGGGTAATTCAATCTGCTGACTATCACGGTAGAGTAGCCAGGAAAAAAATTTTTGTAAGTGAAAAGAATAGAAAACTCAGGCTAACTTTCGTAAAATCCAACATAAATAAGAATTCTGATTACCGGAATAACGTTATATTTGCTGATGAGGGTAAATTTAATATATTTGGTTCTGACAGTAGAATCTTGGTGTGAAGAAAACCCAGGCAAGAATTTCACAAACAAAACTTGGTGCCAACAGTAAAACATGGTGGAGGAGGAGTTATGGTATGGGGGTGTATGTCGCCCGCTGGAGTTGGTAATCTTGTTTTCATTGACAGTATAATGGATCAGTACAAGTATATTGACATTTTAAAGCAAAATTTGAAATCTTCAGCACGAAAATTGAAACTTCATAACGATTTTAAATTCTACCAGGACAATGACCCCAAGCACACTGCTTTGAACGTTAGACTCTGGCTGTATAATTGTCCTGAAATAATAAAATCACCACCACAATATCCAGACTTAAATCCCATAGAGAATATTTGGCAAGAATTGGAATCAAGAATTCGCAAACGCACCATTTCTTCAAAACAACAATTAAAACCGGTGCTTCAAGAAGAATGGGGTAAAATCACAAAAAAAGTAGTTGAATCCAGCCCAAGAAGATTAAACCAAGTTTTAAAAGTAAAAGGAAATCCAACAAAATATTCAAACCTTTTAAAAAGTAAAATTTTTGGATAAATATTTGATGGAAAAGTAAGTGTCCCATCACTTATGTGAGTCATTTTTTGCTCCGTTCTAAACAATTGTATTTTTATTAAATATTTCAATATTTTGACAAAATGTACGTTATGTAATAATTATTACTAACTTTAAATATGAAACACACCCAAAAAATTTTTGTACATGTTTATTTATTTATTTTATTACAGTTTCCTTTTGTAAAGCACAATTGTCCCATCACTTTTGTGAGACACTGTATAAATATATTTTGTATGAAAAGCAGACAAACTGCATTTGATGGATCATTATTTTTATATTAATTAAAATTATTCTTTAAATTTCACTCATTTATATGTTTAAACAGAATTTTAAGAAGAGTTAATTTTTGCAAAAGAAAATGATATTAGAAAATGTATCAATTGCAAATAAGACAAAATCATAATGAATAAAAACAAGACGTTTTGAGTTGATAGATGTATGTTATTATGCAAATAAATAAAGAAATAATTTTTTTAATTTTATGAGAACTTAGGCTGCCTCACTAACATTTCTTTTATTAATTTCAAGTTATGTAATTCAAATCTTGTGTCAAGACCTTTCTAAAAGGAGGGGGAGAGGGAATACTTACATACCAATTAAAATATTAGGGCTTCTAGCATGTAAACAGTAGTGATATGAAGTAATGAAAATTGTTTCAAAACTACTTTTGAAAAGGCAAAAGACGTTACCGCTCTCGTTTATTCTAATACTTAATACTTGTCGGCTTTACCTCTAATGATTTCATGATTGTTGTAATAAATGCGTACGTTTCTTTCCCCCGTAAAAAGTAATTTAATTTTAATCAGTTATCAAAAAAAAAAAATACTCTCGGAAATTCAACATTTTGATTCAGAAAAAATTAAAAGTTAAGAATTCGATAACCTTCCTTGCTTTTGGGCTTGCCTCAGGGTGAGTTTATTTAGTCAAAAAAGGGGCTAATGGGAAAGTGGTAGGAGGAGATCTTTATATTTAACAATAGTATAACTCGGAATTAAAATACTACTTTTCTTTAATTCTTATTGAATTTTTTGCAACATTTTGATTTAGCAGTGACAGATAATCTAATTTCCCTTTTAATGATATGTAAAATATTCTTTGTGCCACTCCTGAAAATATTTTTTCCGTTTGAATTGGCCATATAAACAATCAATGCGCGTTTCAGTTATAATAAAATAGTACCATTGGAAATGGCGACATACTCTTATGGGGAAAAAAACTGAATGAAAAAATATTTAATTGGGTCGTAATCAAGGTCAAAGAATGTTGAAGGATTCTGGAAATATCTTCATCTTTCCGATTCTCACTCCTTAGCGAGGCAGAATCGTTGAAAAATAATAGTCTTTGGATACTGAAACAAACTACTGCTAAATCATGAAGATTAAGTTTGGAATGAGCGTATTGAGCTACTAAGCTGTGAAATTTCAGATGTACGCTCCCTATTAGCACAAAATGATTAAAAAAATATATATATCAAAGTTAGCTATTGTATATCAAAGCATTAATATTTAATCGTAGTGTTAGCTGTTATTTTTGGTGACATGAATTGATATTTATTAAAATGAAATTACTTCTTATCAGCAAATACTATCTTAATACCAACTTTTTTAAATAAAAAATATTTTTAGGGAAAACGTTTTTTTTGATGTAAATTTCTATATAAAAATATTTTTTAAGTGATTCCATTTTTCAAAACAAAGCAACTCCAAATCATTTATTTTTATTTTTTTAAAGTAATAATTATAGTCAACAACACGAGAAAATATTCATATATTTCAAAATTAATAAAAATTTCTTTAATATTCTAATTGTTTAAAAGAGTTTTTCAATTAGTTTATTTTTCATTAAATAAAGTAACATTGAAATATGTTTAGTATGAAAGCATAAATTAAATTATAAAATAAATAATAGTTATAATGAGAATCTCAAAACGGATGTTTTAAGCTTAACATTTTTACTACTAAGTCATTCGTGCCCCTTCCCTTTCTTTCATATCTCTGCAGAGTTAAGATGTCATTGCATGTATTCACGTCTAAAGCATTTCATATCTTATGAGCATAACAATTTGGATTTAACAATAAAATGAATTCTTTAAAGTTGAATACATTCTTCCTTCACAATTAAAAACAAGAAGCCTACAAATGATATAACTGAATTGTTTTTTAAATCCCTTGATCCCAAACTTAAAAAAAAAATTATACGTAACCTTTAGAGGGCTCGTAGTAGTTTGGAATTTGGGACCGGGGAGACCCGATTTCAGTGAAGCACTGTCATTTTAGAAAGTCTAACGCGCGTTAAATCTACCGGAGCCAAATATCCACCTGCCAATATGGTGTGGAAGAGAAGCGTATGCCTGATATAAGATTTCAATGCTAAATTGTCCTTCTTTTTCGTTTTGTATTCATATTTTTTTTAAAGTACGTTTAGTTTCAGTAAAAGTGTGTGTGTACTTTTTAAATGGCATTCTGATCATTTCCGCTTCAATTTCAAGTTCAAATTTCAGGTGAGCTGACAGAAAATTAGAGTAACAGTAAAAACGCTTATGACTTCATTGAGTTCTAAAAACATATTTTTGGAAAATGTCAATCCATCTGTCAGTTTGTAACAAAAATAACTCAAAAATGCTTTGAGCTGGACGGATGAAATTCGGCATATGGTCACTAAATTTATAGATTTTTTTTATCAAATGTTGTGCAAAATCCGTTTGGAGGAAGACTGTCTTTCCGGCTGTTAGAATATAAGTTAGCAAGATCATTACAAAATGGAGAGATCTAGATATATAAAATTCGATACACAAATTTAACATTTGTAGGGTAAGCATCTATTCTATCAAATTTTATGCCAAATCCCATGAGAGAGTGACCGTCTAACCGTCGATTAACACAATATCTACTTAATTTAAAAATGCTTTCATTCAATCGATTTGTATTCACTTTTGTGATAAAATGGTATCTATCAAATAAAAAAGCTTATTAACAGAAGTAAACTATCTTTAAAAATTAATAAATCACACCGAACCAAAAACTGATAAATATTATACATAATTTGAACTTATCCTTGTGATCACCATTAGGCTTGCTTGTAAGGAAACTGCCCTTTCATTATTAAAGGTAATAAGCAATTCTTCGCATAATACTTTTTACTTTCTCGCATATGTAATGCAGAGAAAGTAATTGTCGAAAAATTCGGAATCGAGATTTTGACGAATCTTTACATTTTAGGTATCCCTGAGTTCGAAAAACACAATTTTGAAAAATATCCGTCTAAATTCTCTTTTGGTTTTAATTTGTATATGATCTTTACACCAAATTTACATTTTTCTATGAAATTTTGAGTAAAATCTGTTCAGAGGACGCCCGTCTATCCAGATGTATCCTGTCTATCCTTTAAACATTGTAACATCATTATCACTCAAAATCGATACTGAATTTTTTCGTTTTCCCATAAAATTTATATAATACATATGTATAGCATTTTTGTTGATTTAATTAAATATTCCTCCATTTTATTCTTATTTTCTTTAGGATTAAAGGATTGTAAATATTTTTAGTTTTTAAATTATAACAGTAAAAATAGGAATTGTAAATTTTTTGTACAGAAAATTCGATATGAATAAATTTCTATTCATTGGATATTTTATACATCAATATTTTTCTCACATTCACAATCAAAATGATGCCTCCAAATTGAGGCGCCTCGTACAGCTATTTGGTTGTCCGCTTCTAGAGGTTGCCCTGACTGCTGTTGTAGATCTAAGAAAGTGGAGAAGACTGTGAGTCTAGCTTGAAAAATCAATAAACTTTTAGAAATTTGACACCCCTTTATAGGTTACCAAAGTCCATTGTATAGATAAAGCCTGATCTATTTCGTTCAGAAATACCGTAAAGAAGGCAAGAAAAATAAACTTAGAAAAATTCCAAATACTAATTTTTAAAGATACGAGAAAATTTTTGAAAATGGAAAATATAAGCAGTGCAAAATGAACTTAAAATGAGGAATTAGACTTTATTGTTTCTTGTTTTTTTTATTTGTGAGTTATAATATAGTTACGGAAAATTGTGCACAAAATTCCGTTATCCAAGCAAATATTATGGAAATTAATTCTCTAGCAAATTCCGTAAAATCAATGGATTCGTAATAGTGGGTGTATCAGTCAACAGGACTCAATAACAAATAAAGGCCTTTATTAACATAAAGACATGAATATATAGATGATCAAACACAGCTGAGTCGTACAAAAGCAATAGACAGTAGTACTTAGAACAAACAACAGTCCACAAGTAATAATTGCTAGTAAATAACCACAGCAACACACAAAGCGGCGAGACAGAACTCAGCAAGGAGAGAGAATTCACGTAACTATTCACTATGGTCCCTTCAAATGCCTGCCATTCTCCACTGCCTCCTCACTTTAGTTGTACTCAACTGTCGACTCGCTACTATACGAACGGGTACTCAACAAACAACTCGATGCATCTTTGAACCTTATATCCAATACTCAGCGCACGACCCAGTTCTCAATTCACTAAATCGTTTGAGCTCCATTCAACGCTTACGTTTCGCTAGATTGATCCAACTGATTCTTCGCTGACTATTTAGATGACTCAACACACACTGACACCAGCTTGGTCTGCCGGCATTTCGTATCTTCCGGAACATGGCAGAGATGGCTCTCGAAGAATTCACATAATTATTTTCATTTTTTTTTCCTATCGTCAAAATTCTTGATGATTTTAGCATTAATTATTTTGTCGCCAAGTTGTAAAGTTAGTCACCAAGCGTGGGGTCACTGGTCGACATCTATTTAGCATTCAATAGAGCTACACGTAAAACTATCTCTCTTAAGGTAGTATTAACTTTAATGGGAAGCAACATTACATATTTGTAACGCTATTATTAAGAATAAGGAGTCACTAATATTGCTTTCCTGCAGTGTTAGCTTCATCGCTGGAAAAAGAGATAGTAATACATGTCTACCATATCATTTTTTATTTTGTGTTTTTCTATTGAAATCGAAATGTGTGACGATGTGTAGTTTTCCGACCCTATACTTAAGAATAACTTGTATTTTTTACATTTTGATCCAATTCATACAAAGTGTAATTATCATAGTATTTAATTTTATCGAAGAAAGCTTTTATGCTGTCTTTTATTGCGTAAATTTTACATAAAAGCTCTTCACAACTTTATTTTCTTTTAGTAACCAAAACCTGCATCCTTCCATGACATTCTTAGAAGACAGAGATGTTTACGAATGTTTTGATAATGATTAAAAAAAAAAATAGAACAATGCAGGAATTTCAGTTTCATATTCTATAGAAAACAGTTAATTTTCAATGAAGGATATTCAAAAGAATTCATTCTAAAATAAAAATAGTGCAGAGAGATTTATTCATCCGCAGTAAAGTTAAAGTAAAAATAAGATATTGTTAGAGGGAAATTCAGAACAGCAGAATATAATAATTTTTCATTGCTATTTCTTTTCGTAAAAAAAAGAATTAAAATGTTTCAATGCTTTAATAAGAGTATAAGATACTATATAGAATAAAACCAGTTAATTAGAAAGCATGTTAACAAGAAACAGATTTTGGAAAAATTATATTCTTCCAGAGTTATCATTTTCCCCAGAAAGAGTGAATAAAATTAAGATTTAAGACAAAAGAATTTACCCCAAAAGTTGGAAATTTCCGTACAACAAAATAGGATAATGTCTTTTTACTTTTCCTTATACGAATATAAAGTATTGTTATTCTCAAAGAATTCGAACTTAAGATTTTGACAATTTTCTTCTTTTCATACCTTTATGAGACCGAAAAATACATTTTTGGAATCATATATGTCCAATAACTCAACACGACAGTTCAAAAATACTTTGAGCTAAAATGAAATTCTGCGCCCTTTATACCAAATTTGTAGATTTCTGTTAAATTTTGAACAAAATCCACCAGAAAAAGTTTGTCTCATCCACTGTCTAAGTATAAATGAACAGAATAACTACGAAACACAAAGAGACAAACAAAATTTAGTACATATATTTAGCATTTAAAATTTAGACCCGTATTAAATTTGGAATTTTATCCGCCAAGGGGTTGACCATTTGTTGGTCTATACTCATCTCGGATGACAACGCGATAACTCAAGGCGTAATGAAATAAATAAATGAAATTTGGTATTTAGTCTTGTGATTGCAGTTGCAGTTTTTTGTTAAATTTTGGCTTCAATCAATCTGAAAAAAAAAATCTGTAGAAAATAGGTATTTGATTTTTTGACACCTGTGTCCTTGATTAATCGCCAATGATCACTTGTCAGATTCAGTGAAGAATATGTAGAAGTGTATTCTTTCGTATTTATATTTTGGCAATGACATGCAGTTTTCTTTAATTCATTAATGGCAAATACCGATTTTCTTTACTATTCTGCGAAGCATACGATTCTCAATGCGAAAATAAAAATTTGAGTACTTGTGGTGTTCACAGACTTACCCAAGATTCATAATATTATGTAGGAGGGAGAAGGGGATACCATCTTTATTGTAGAGTGTGGGAGAAATTGTAGAGAGATCAATCTCGTGATTTTCTTATACGAATATGCATTCTCGGAACGCAAGCTCTCAAAAAGGAGCCCCCCCCCCCTCCTCCTTAAAGCGGAAGAGCCAAAATTCGAAGTCAAATCACTTGCCGGAAAGTGTGCAACAAACAAGTAGTATTCGATATTGACAATGGAAATCTGTTTCCACAATTTTCACATATATTGATATTTAAAGAGAAGGAATATATTCAAAATATTTAGTTCTAATTAAAAACAATAGGTAAAGATACTATGCATATGATGCTTCACTGAATGGAAGAAATTCAGAGTTTTATGCTATGCATTGAGCGTGAATTTCATTTGTTATGCGACAAAAGTCGAATCGGGGAAATCGGTTTTTCACGCCACATGTGAAGTAATTAGTTTCTGGTTACTGAATTTACTGCGGTAACAATTCGATCCTGCAAATCTTCTACGAATTCTTTTACCATCTGTAAATCTGCACATAACATGGAGAAGCTTTGCTGAAGTTAAGGGAAATGCACCACGTTGCAATGCAATAGTGGATTCCCTTTTCACATACTGCAGTATAAAAAAACATGCGGAAGTTGTCTCCATGAAACTTTTTCCGCATATTTAAAAAAAAAAACAAACAAAAAAAAAACATAACATTTTCGCATGAAATTTGGAATGGATAAGGCTGCGAATGGATTGTTGAACAATAATTATAAAATACAAACCCTTGGCGTGAATCGATTATTATCGTGAAAATACGTAATTTTGCATTTTCTTTTAGCCTGATTGTAGCCAAAATTTGATCCGGAGATACAATTGTAGGCATAAAATCCCATAAAAAAGATTCATTGATTTAAGTCATTGATTTTATGAGTTATTGTGTTTACATGCTTGCGAAAGTACAGACCAAAAGGCGATCAATCCTCTGACAGAATTGATTCAAATTCTGATTTCTTGAATCTGATTTCTTGAATCTGATTTCTTGAAATTCTGATTTCTTGAATCAATTCTGACAGAATTGATTCAAGAATCTACATTTTAGATGCTATGCTTATGGACAAATTTTATTTTATTTAGTTCTTTTAAATTTATCGAGTTCACTTGCAATTGAACAGTCAGACAGCCAGACTTCCTGCTAAGGAATTTCGTTCTAGATTTGGTAGAAATCTTCAAATTCAAGTTTGGTCGTAATTACACATACCAAATTTCAGCTGTCTAGTTCAAAGCATTTTTGTTAGATACAGGCATCATAATGTTCACAGACATAATGCTGAAGACATGTTTTTCGAATTCATTGAGATTTAAAACGTGGTAATTTACTTTTGTGTTACTGTATCGGTATGGACAAGGACTAACATAGAAACACAGATAGATTTCGTCTAAAATCTGATAGAAACTACATAAAACCACATACCAAATTTCAGGCAGGTAGTTTGTTGCGTTTTTGAGTTTATGTGTTCAGAGATCGAAATACATACAGATGTAATTCAAAAATGTAATTTAGAATAGATCTGAAACTTGGAGACTTAATAACATTTCAAGATGAAATTTTTTGACTATAGTCATACTGTTTTTCGATTATTTACTGCCTTTTGATAATTGTCATTCTTTTTTTCTTCATATGAGAAAAAATAAAGAATGATAATATATTTTTATTCATGATTTTGAGTGACATTTTTTAACCCATAATTGGAGACGGCAGTCAAAATGACTCGTTCATTAGCTCTGATTATCATTTGGTATTTTGTCCTTGAATACAATCATCTCCTCAGTACCTTCAATTGTTCTTTCAGCAGTATGTTGGCAAAAGTCTAAGTATAAACACGTGCGTATAACCGAGTAATTCTTTTTCAAAGTTTTTGTTGTTATTTATAGGGTCATTGACTCCATGTCTCTGAAACTGTTTTAATTTGAATAATGAAAAAGAATAAAGAAATATTCTTAAAAATTATTTTAAAATTTTGTATTTTTGTTTGTTGAATTCTAACAGTTACTAACATTAGCGTAATTCTGTAATATCTAATAGTAGTAAGTACTCATTAAAAGATTGTTTTGGTTTTCCTCATAACATCTTTCCAACATTTAATATTATAACGTTTAACATTTTAAATATTTTTGGTAACTATATGATTTCTAGAATGTATTGTGTTTCCAAAATAAATTCCAATGCTGTTTGCAAAAGACAAAAAAGAAAAATAACAATGGAGTCATTTTGATAACATGTCTCTGTCCGCGTGAGGAAACTCATGTCTCCAGTTAAGGGTTAAAGAAAAAAAAAATCAATCCTAAGAATGATCATTAACAAGAATTCATTAAAAAATATTATTATCCCAGAAAACAAGAATGAAATTAAGATTTATGATTAAAACACCCACCCACATAGAGTTAATATCTAGTTAATCGTCTGCGATCTAAATGCCAACCGACTTTAATAATAAGCGTAATATGCTTATTGAATTTTTTAATATCGAACGAAACAGAGCAACTATTACCTGTGTGTGTAACCTTCACAACATCAGTTGTTGCCCAGTAATGAACAAATCGAGTGGAAGAATGACTACCGGAAGGAAAAAAAAAGAGAACAAACGAAATTAATGCGGTGGGAAAATTTTGTTCGATCAACAAGTTCGACGTCACCTAGGGAACCAACCTACCAAACACAGTCACGTGAATATCTAACACGGCAAAGAAGTAAAAGAAACCTTGATATTCAGATGAAGAGAGGGTTTTGCAAGTTGGGTTTAATATTTGGTGTTTTCTTCAGATGGATGAGGTACCGCTGCAATTTTTGATAAAGGATTTTATTTAATTATACTATTGCAAGTCATAGGTAAGGTAATTAAATAATTACTTTCCATCAATTAATGGAATTTTTTAAATAATTTAAAATTGTTTTTATATGTAACAAAATTGTGTATTCATATGCGTTTTCTAGTCAGTTTTATTATTTAATTAAATTTGAACAGTAAAAATATCTTAGAAAATTAATGAAAATAATTACTTTTAATGCCTCTTCTTTGTGTATCTCGTAATGTTTAGATAATAGGAATGTGGATAAAAAGTTATCTGGTTAAATTTTTTTTATTATATTACTTACCGTTAAACTAAACCAGAATTAAGACAGGATGATTTCTTTATAATGACCATGTTTGAAAAATAGTTCAGAAATTTTTCTTACAGGCATTTTTTTTCATTAATATTTTAATAGATAAACTTCCCCGAAAAACCGTAAGAAATTTAATTGTTTTTGACATTTATTCACATTTTCAAAAAAATATGCAATTATGATATTAAATGAAACTTATTTTCTATAACGTTAGTTTAGAGAAGAATGAAACAAGTAATTAATAAGAGAGGCAACACACATCCATAGTGAATATTAGTAGGGAATTCATAATTTTTCATGAATGTAATTTTATACATTTGTCATGACTTATATGAAAAGCATATTTCTGGAAGTTCAAAGGTTCTAACAGCTTTTGAAGTATTTTGAATACATCCTATTAATTCAAATGCAATCTTATTTTCAAATGCTTCTTAATATTATTTTAAATTTGAATTAAAATACATCAAATTAACAGAAAATGTTTTCTTAAATATCAAATTGTTACCCCATTTTATATAAATTAAACGTTTCTATTCGCTTGGTTTTGCCCAATTGATTTAAATTTGTATGAAATGTTTATATTTTATTATATCTTGACATTATATTATATATGAACTTCATTTCGTCTCATTGACAAAAAAAATTATGTTTAATTATAAGATTGGTGATCTTTTTAGAGAAAAATTAATTGTATCTTTTTAATATTTAAACATTTAATCTAAATTTGAATATATAAATGATATTTTGGGAATATATGAGTTTCAATGTTTTCTGCTTTGAAATAAAAGAAGTTTTAATGTAGCTGCAAGGTTCTATCCAAAATTTTGCTTTATTGAAATTTATTTAATTAAATTGGGCCTTTGAAAAAGATTAATATAATTTATCTGCACTTCTTGTGAGTTTTTAAAAGTTTAAATGCATAGCAGTGTTTGGTAAATAAGATTTATTTTGTAAGACTTTAGAAAGCAGTCAGATCTTTAATTGGCTGATCACTTCGGAATGTTTTCAACATATCGCTTGAAGTTGATTGTGGAGTGTTCAAAAATTTACAATTTATACATCATAAAAAGAGAATTCTGGAGTTTTTTGTTTTCAATTCTTTCAGTGCAAAAAAATATCGATTGCAACTGAGACGCACAAAGCAATTTTTGACCACTAATTAATTTAATAAAATAAATTTAATAATAAGAAATATAAAAACTTAAAAAAGAATTTATCAGCATCCAAAAAAAAAAAAAAAAAAAAAAAGGAAAAGCAATTTTACCAAAATTCTTGTAGTCGAAACAATAATTGCAAAAACGTGAGATGCAGAGATAATTTTTTTTTTGTAATGAATGAATATTTATTAATTTTTTTATGACATTCATTGATTGTGGTTTTAAATCCTTCTATTATTTAATTATATTATTTTCTAATGTACAAATAAGAATAAATTTCTTTATTCGTACATAATCTACAGATTTAATATTCTAGTAGAAAAATAAATATTCTAGTAGAGTATAATTATAATATTCTCCATGATAATATTCTAAGGATGATTTTTTTTTTAATTTCGCCTTTTTTTATGGTGTTCTTAATTTCTTAAATTATTAAATATTTTAAATCAGAAATGTGGATATCGAAATAAAGATGTAAAATCTGATTTTTCTGATAAAAATACTCTAGTTGGAATTTAATCACATTTATAATATATTTTAATTTTCATTGAATGTTCTTTTATTGAAATATTAAATCTGAGTATTCTTTTCATATGATTACATCTTGTTTTTATAATATTGCTTTTTTTCCGATAAAAAATATTCTTTCTTACTTTGTACTACACTAATAAAACTGTCTTTAAATTCTTTTTACTTCTATTTTTTATACTTTAACATATTTCTTAATTCAAACAAATAATAAACAATTTGGTTACAAAAAAATTAACCAATATATTTAAGCAGCTTGATCCCAAATATTATGGAAGCTAAAAATTAATATTTCACAAATGATTTCGAGATGGCATTATCTCTACGAAATTAGTTTTTTAGCCAATAAATATATTCATTGATAATCAAATGCTTTAGAATTAATAAAATATTCTATTGTCTTTAGTAACCAATAAATGAACAGAATTTCAGAGATCTAGTACGTGTGGAAGTCAGTGAAAAATCGATTACAAAATTCTATCTTTGCAAGCATAAAACAGACGAAGTTAAGTAAAAATACTTATAAACAGTTAATAAAAACACTCTTTTGTTAGAGTTCCAAAAAGCAAAAATATGTTATTGTAATTATTTTGTACTCGTTAATCTTTAACTTATAATTACTTACTGCGAATAATTTGGTATCTTGAAGCTGAAATTCAATATCAAGTAGTAATGCTGGAATGGAGTCAAAATTCAATTCAAATAACTTATAATTAAATTCCGAAAATATTAAAATATTATACTGATATTAAAAAATTCAAGTATATTAAATTTCAAAACTCTTGCCCATCAGAAAGAGTGTGTAGAATCGATTACAAAATTCCGTCTACATAGATGTGAAACAAGATAAGTGAAATAAAAGTCTATAAAAAAGAAAACAAAAATATATATTCAGCCAGTTGTTTTTAGTCTTATGAATTCCATTAATTTATATAATTATAAAAGTAAAAGTTTTCTAAAAGCATTTATTAAGCATTCTGTGGAATTGCAATATATTTTTCGCCTTTGATTTAAGCCCTATGGATATATCAATCATTATGTACATAATGTAGCTTTGAATTTCAATATTTTAGACAGTTAAAGGGGCCATTTTCAGAAAAATCCACTAATCAACAGCGGTGTTTCCTTGAGGTAGCCGATGATTGGTCTAAAATGAGGAATTACGAGTTTCATAACTTGATCAGTTTCAGGTACTGTTCGTTGGGGGCTTTTTCTTTATTTTAAATGCTAGTTATTCAAGAATATTTTGCTAATTAGGATCAATAAAGCGGAGAAAGGGGATGCATAAAAACTTCGATTTCGTAATCCTTTTAGAAAAACATTGAGTAAATCAAATATTATAATTAAATACAATCATTTACTTTATTTAGAGCATTTTTTTCAGCCTGAAAATATATTACTTCTAACAATTTAGAAATCAGCAATTGTACTGCATAATTAGAGTGGACATCCTATATATGCAGACAGTAGTTTACTTCTCTATTTATTATTATACAAGATACATCTAAAACATGTACTCTTATTATTATACAAGATACATCTAAAACATGTACTCTTA
>JAPMOR010010376.1:115901-139596 GCA_026543865.1 Argiope aurantia | reverse complement strand
ATGTACTCTTATTATTATACAAGATACATCTAAAACATGTACTCTTAAAATATTATTATTACTGCGGTTTATAGCAATGGAGATAAACCTTAGATGATGAATTTAAATTTTTATTTAATGAATAATGAATTTATTATTTTTTAAACTGTACTTTAAATATTAGATCTATTTAAAAAAATGCAATCGATGTTCCTTTGAAACGTTAAAAATGAAAAGTTTTTAAGCATACTGTTTCATTTTGAAATATTGCTTCATAAAAAAAATCTTAGAGATACTTCATTTGAAGATAAAATGGCCATCGTGTTATGAGAAATATTAAAACATTTAGAACTCAACAAATGCTGGAAGAAATAGTGGTAAGAATATACTTTATGAGAATCTAATGAATTGCTGAAATTTGATTGATTTCTTTTGACGAAATATATGAGATGAAGGTAATTTCCCTCTCTCCATCATCTCTAATTCTAGATTCGAGCATTAATTCTTTGAGGATGACACACATAACTATTGATTATTGCTTTCGAACAATCTATCATGTATTATCGTCAAAAAGCAGTCGAGGTTAAAAACTGGAAATGCCTTTTGATCCCTATTCTCTGAGAAATGCACTATATCGGAATAATTTTGTGAATTATTTTTATTATAAGGTTATTATCTTATACTTTGACCGATGACATTGAATTTTTAAATCATTTTTTTTTGTCGCAGGGAAATTATAAGGAGATGATAATTTTAATATCTTGCGATTTCTTTCCACTTTCAGTGGTGCATGAATGGTACACCCATGTACGAACTTAGCCGGGACTAACAATTTCCCAAAATATATCCCTCACTTCAAGTCTGTCATAAGAACCGTTACAACAGTTAGCTTCTTATAAAAAGCCCCCCCCCCTTGTTAACTGATATTTTCTGATCAGTTACGTGATATCTTCAATGAAGTGTGTTAGTTCGCCACGAATTTTAATTACAATGCTTCGTACGCTTTCCCTTTTGAATGCCAGGTGAAGAATGAAAAAAACATGACGCAATATTTGTGCACTTTCAGCATATCTATACTAGTTATTTTTATTTGTATTAATCGCAAATTTTTCTCTTAAAACTCCCGATAATTACACTCATTTTTTACATGACAGTTATATAAATTTTTACATCTTATGTTTTTCAAACATTTATACTCCTTTTAATAGGTGATTAAAATTTTTTTTCAAAAGTATTGCGAAATTAAATTTTACTTTCTCGTGTACGAGATAGTAACTGTAGAGATTTTGACGAATCTTCACTTTTCACATCTCTCTAAATACGATATACACTTTTTTTGGGATTTACGTATGACTGCCTCTCTGTGAATTCAGTATCTCCAAAACACTTTAAGCTAGATGGATGAAATTTGGTATATGATCTTTTTAATAAGTCCGAATGTAAATAGACACAAAAACAACAAAATAAAGAAAGTAAATGAATTATATTTGTTACATAAATTAATCTAAACTGTAATATAAACTATAATTTCAAGTGCAATAATAAATAATAACAAGTGCAATAAAAGCATTTTCCAAAAATTTGTAATGGCAAAAAGACGTCGGAATGAAGCTTCGACATTCGAAACTCCCTAAGCATAACAGATTAGTTAATTTTCTGCAAATTAAATAATCTGTTATGCTTAGTCTGTCATTTACAGATTGTTAATTCTCTGTAACAGAGTTTGATGAGTAACAACTCAATATATTAAAGTTGGGATCGTCATCATAAAAATCACAGTTAAATGAAAATTTCGAAATAGCTCGTTAAATTGACTGAAGAATTTCAATTATTCATTTCTTGCATGAAAAATAAATAGAAAATATTCTAATAGTCGAAAAATTCGAAATTTTGACCAATCTACACGTTTCAGAGAGATTCCACTGAGTCCGAAAAACAAATTTTTGGCACTGTGGCTATTTCTCAATCTGTCTGTGAACGCGATATCTCAAAAACGTTTCAGCTAGATAGTTGAAATTTGGTATATGGGAACGACGAAATTTGTAGATTTCTGTCAAAATTTGAGCATAATTTACTCAGACTGAGGAAGTCTGTCTAGCTGCTCGATAACTACAAAACGTAAAGATATAGGCAGATAAATTTGTTCATAAATATATTTAGCATCTAAAATACTTATGAAATTTTGAATCAAATTTGTGAAATGAATTAATTGTTTGTCGATCTGTTTATTATGTTTATGAATTAATTGTTTTATACCTTCACATGTATATAAACTCGATAATTTATAAATTCAAAGACTTAAAGATCAAATTAATTGATAATATGATGAACCAAACAAACTTGATCAAAATGAAGAATTTGAGACAAAGAAAATAAAATTTGAAGTGGAAATCGACTAAATTAAATCAAATACTCAATAAGGAAATGAAAATGATTTATTTTTTATTTTTTCGTGCATTGTTTATAAGTTAGGGGGTGGCTTCATTTGAAACACCGTGTCCAACTTTAGCGACATACATGGCTGAGAAAAAATAAAAGCATAGGTGCACTCAAATGAAGCTTGTATGTCTCAAAGAATTAAGGTAATGTCAGGAGATTTGGTGTAGAAGGCCTACCAGTCTAGCGGGGAAGATATGTCCAATCCAAGTAACAAACATTTTATTGCAAGTACCTAGCCGACTGAAATGATCCCATTTTCTACTATTATCTTGCTCTGGCTGTCGGTTTGAACGCTAGTTTCTATGTTCATGTTCATCATGTTCGAGAGTTGGACATAAGAGAGTTGGATCAGGCACTTTAATATAAGTTCAGGCATATTTTTCTAGAATTAAACCACGCTTCCAGAACATTCATGTCATCAAGAGTAATTTTTTCTACTATTTTTTCTAGTATTTTTCTTTTTATGAATACAAGAATCAAAAATATTTTTTCATATTAAGTGATGTTTTTTAAAGAAGTCAATTTTCAATTTCAACTATGAAATTACTTCTTGAGTTGTTGGGGAATTTATTTCAAGGTAAACTAAACTACTTCTTAGGAATAATGTTTCGTTTATAAGAATTTGTAACTTTGCTTTATTCATGTTAGGAATACCGATACAATCTGAAGAAATTAACGATTGGCCTTTTTAACAAATGAAAGTAAATTATTTTTCTGCGTATGTATTATTAAAATAACTTTTTATTGTATTGTGTTTAGTTGGATAATTTTTTTTTATATACTCAAAATCACGCGGTTATTTTAATAAAATAGTGCAAAATTATCATCTTTCCTCGGTACTGGGATAAAATAATATTGACTCCGGAACAAAATGACAGTTCTGTTAAAAAATAAACAGATATTTATTCTTAGAAAATATAAGATAAACTTAATGATTAAACATTGTTAAATATTATTTCTTGAGTAGTGTGACATTATTAGTGGGCTATTGTTTTAAAATTTTATGTTTTAGTAAACAAATATAATTTGGAATAAATGTTCAAAATAATTAACAAAAAACAAGTATTAAGTTTCCTATTGTTTGTCATCAACTTCGTTTTTGTCATCATTTGTGATATTTGCAAAACTCTCTCTCCAGTCTTGTGATGGAGAGTAATTTTCGATGTTATGAAGTTTGAGTTCAAATCTCGAGTATCAGAATTTTTGGCTTTTTATTGGTCAAATTTCAATTTCTATTATAGCAGCTCCTTTTTTGCATTCTGAGTCTATTGTTATTGTTTCGGTAATCGTTCTGGTTTCACCTTCTGCACTGATTTTAGAATTCATATGCCTTTCATAGGTGAACTTATCAAAATATTTCTGAAATACTATTTATTTTCAAATAGGACATGAAACAGTTTATAGAACATGCAGATGAAGTAAATCACATAAAAAAAATACGTATGCCCCGCCCTAAAAAAACTAAAAAGCAGTTTTGTTTTTTAGGGTGGGGCATATGTATGTTTTTTTTTTATTTATTTTACGTGATTTACTTCATCAGCATGTTCCATAAACTGTTTCATGCTAGAGCAAGATAATGACATGGTCATTATTCTTTTAAAGGAAATGCTAAAAGTCTTTTATTTTTGTGATAGTAGTAACAAGTATCTATATATAAAAAGTTAGAATACATTGCACAGAAATCGCTTTTATTACTTATCATTGAATGAAAAAAATCAAATATAAATTATAATAAAAATGAAATCTACGATCGCAAATTTCAAGTTATCGTCTGAGAACATTATTATTTTTAAGTCATTATTTGTCTTAATTAATTTAAGTCATTAATCAGTTGAAACCGGTTTGAAACAATCACGTGACTTCTCTATTTGTCTCTATCCCTCTCTCTATATTTAATATAAAGATAATTTTTTTAAACTTTTATTTACAATTTTTCTAGTTGTCAAACAAAGTATTGGAGCTCGACGGTTTTTGAGATGAAATAACAGATATGATGTAATAGTTCTACGTCAGCGTTTTAAAAACGCATCTGCTGTCAAAGAAGCATGCGTAATAATAAAACAATACTGGTAAAAGCAAGTCAGTCTGTTAAAAACGCATTTGCTTTCAAAGAAGTATACATAATAATGATGCAATATTGGTAGAAGCAGGTAAAAAATATATGCTATTAAAAGGTGATGATGAAAATTGCCATTTATGCTTTATTCATTGTCTACGCGATTTCGAGCTTCAAAACCTCCTAACCAAAACAGCATCATGTTCTCACATGATAACAAGGCGTTATGTAAACATTTCAGACTGCTTAATTTAACGTTTTTTACAGATGATCTTGATTCAGCACTTCGCTTAAATAATTAATGTAGCTACAAAACATTATTAGAATTTTTCGGGTGTACCGAAAATTCCATTCAATTAGAAAGAGTAAGAATAGATAAAAAGAAGTCTAAATGATAAAAACAAGCATCAAACAAGTTAAGTTGAGCTGAAAAAGAAGCATAACCATCTCCGGATAGATTAAAAGTTTCACTGCCTTTAAAGTCAATAATCTGGAATCAGTAATCAATAAATTGGTCGTCAAAGGTGGGTACTAAGATATAAACAAATAGTAATTGTGAAAAGTATATAGTCTAGGGTAACCTTGTATAGCAAAGAATAATAAAATGAGTTATTTGTTGGTCCATGAGATCATATGTTATGACTCCAAAAATTACTTTCCATCAGACAATTCACGAACATCATCTAACGAACTATGAAATAGCCGAATTGAATCACAGTGGGAGAATTTTGTATCAAGTATTGTGGAGCGTTTGCAGTATCCATAATAAAGTATGAGTAATATGAGATTAACCTAAGTCATACTTCATTTTTACTTGGCCTCTCCTACTTTTTATTATTTTCTTTTGTTTATTTCATAAATAAGCTGGAGTGTTTTCATAAACACTGGAGTGTCGGGCAATAAATTGCTCTAACAAGGGCTTACACACATAACCAAAATAATTGAAGCCTTCCATAGAAATTGACTCTAAGAGTGCGTGCATAAAACCAAATTGCTCCCAAAATCAGACAACTCAAAAAGACAAAATCCGTACCGGGGTGACAAAAGCTCAAATGAATAAACTACTCTTCGTTTGAATAAAAAGCGAAAGAAAAACTTTATAACAAATAACACTAAAAGAAAAGCTCATTAAACAAAAATAAACTCTCTACCCAAGCAGTTTTCCAATAATGTATACACAATTTTTCTGAGACTCTGACAGGGACGGGTCAGTGAGATTAAATCCTCTAGATCAAGAACTGTGGAAGTTAGTTGGTAAAAATTCCTGTTTAATATTTGCGAATGTTAAATGTCACATTTTATTTAATATGTAAAATGAGAAATTGTCCCTTCATTTAAACCTCATGAACATGTTGCCTCTTTGCTAAAGAACTTCCCTAAATAGTGTTTGTCCGAAGCATTTGGAAAAATTCCAAAGAGATGCCTCGCTTTTAAGGATAGTTCTGAGCGATTTTGCCAATCTTTCAATAAAAGAGAATTAAGTTTGTTTGAAAATTATTTTTTGCAATGATGTATTTCAGTGTCAATCTCAGATCTTTCTTTTGCTAATTTTGCTAAGCGACCCACTTCTTCGTTTCCTTTTATTATTATATAGGCATTAACTATAATATACAAAAAAAGTAAAACAAAACAAAACAATTAATATCTTATTTTGATAATTTTAGATACATAAGTAAAACTGCTACCTTCAGTCTTATTTAGAAAAAAACTATCCCATTCAATTCAATTCAATTCAATTCAATTAAGAAAACATTTCAATTAAGAAACAACAAAAACAATCAATATCTTATACTGATAATTTTAGATAGACAATAAAAAGGCTACCATCAGTCGTATTAAGACTCACCTCAAAATGAGGGTGAGTTGACATTCTCAATGGATGGGAAAACCAGCCTAAGTGGAATTTTGGGCCACACATTTTTGTGCCCGTGAAAGTAAGTTGACTCGCGAAGGCTTGGGCATCCAAAACAAAGAAAGCAATTGAAAGATTAAACAGTCGTGCCTTTCATTAAATATTTATCCACCGTTGTTTCAACAAACCTGGAAAAAGTGATTTGGTGCCTCATTTCATATGCCTATTTAGCTCTTAATTGGTCTCAAGACTCTTAATAATTACCCCTAAAAAATTTCAATTCATTTAATTTACAAATGAAACCATTGTGAAATTGAAAATTTAACCGTAGAATATTTATATGCAGTTACATTATTTCTCATGTTTTCATATAATTTCAAGAAAAAAATTAAAAAGTTATAAAAAATATAAATTGGATATTTTTTTAAAAATTTTAAAAATCCGTATTTTATTACGCGTAGGATTTTGAATTTAAAAATTGTTCAAAATTTACGAAACGAACTTGCAAAAAAACATTCATTTTGAAGTCATACGTATTTTTTATAAACTGTTTAGAAAAAAATATTTTTCAATTACAATTATTTAAAAAATATTGAAATTTTAAGGAAAATGTAATTAAAATTAAAGTAAAATTATTTCTTGAAAAAATTGATGTATAAATCACAGAAGAACTTATTTTGAGAATGTACATGAAATTTTAGATTGATAGGATGTATAATTTTTTAGAAATCCTGTACACCTTTATTATTTTTTTTTTGTTTTGAGAAAAATGCCGTTAAAGTAAAAAAACAGTAAAAAAAAAAAAAAGAATTTGAACAAAGTAATGGAAACTAAAAAAAAAACGAGAAGCATAGGCACTAACTACCCTTAGTTAATTTAAATTGTTCTATTTCTTTTTGAATTTTCAGACATTATTTTTTTTTGTCCCTAAAAGAATGTTGCGGGTGTATGTCTTTTGAAATTCTGGTAGAGGAAGTTTCTGTTTACATTTAATCAATATTGTTTTAGTTTTTTCTTGATGACTCTGGAAGTTTTGATAGTATCGTTTAAATTTTGGTAGCAAAATGTTAAAAAAAGATAAAAATCTTAACTTATCTAAAAAAAAAAAAAAAAAAATGAAGTTTAAGAATTATGAGATCTCTTTGATGGATGCTTTTTGTATAAATAATGTGCTTATCATTGTTTTTTACTCCATTCTCATGCATAAGCTTAGAATATTTATTTCTATTCTATATCTATATCTATACTTATAATAAAGCTCAATGTGTGTGTGTGTGTGTTGGCGCTCTACAGGCTAGACCATTTAACATAAAGCTACCAAATTTGGCACGTGTATACCTTGGAGGTCGTGAATGTGCACCTGGGGGTTATTTTTTCGAATTTTTAATTATAATTTTATTTATTTAAAAGTTAAGCGAAATTTTGGCGTGTTTCTACTATAACTTCTGAAAATATTACCGCACAAAAAAGATTTTTACATGAAGTTAAAAATCAAAAATTTATCCTTTAAATGATACCAATGTTTTAAACTTAAAATTAAATTTCTGTTTTTAATGAATTTTTAAATAAATATTTTAACTATATTTTCAACAATTTTTTTCGTACAAAATAAAAATAAAATTTAAGCTGCACGAGTACGTTTCGTATTCATGGGAAAAAATTAGCTTTTTTCAAAGTGTTGCCATCACATTGATTAAAGCTCCAATTAAAAATAAATTAAATCTTTTTGGAAATGAAATCGTCTGTAGGAAATGAAGCAAATAAGAAGAATTGTTTTTTTCTAAAAAATAAATTTAAAAAAATTATTTTATGATCTTTTACACTCTCTATATAATTAATCCAATAAATCAGTTTTATTTTAAGGCAAGTTTTGTTTAATATAAACAGGATATTCATTCAAATCATGGCCATACAGCTAATTTGTAAACTTTTAGTAAGACATAGATCTGCTAAAATGGTCTAAATGGAAAATGAATATATTTTATGTAACTTGATTCAATAAATGCTCTAATAAATAACGAATTTTTGATTTTACATAAAGCTTCTGCAGTGGAAATCACGAATAACAAAATGTTCTTGAAACACTAATATTTTAAATAAAAAGAGTTAATTTCCAATCAACTAAATAAATCACTTAAAATGACTTATTTATGTAAATTTGAATATTACTATTCAATAAAAAAAGGATAATTTTCGATTTTCCATCGATCGTTTCAAAGAAAATACGCCAATCAGAGCGCAGGTTTCTCAAGATTAATTGGCCTAAGATTATGAAAATGTTGAGTTTTTCTAAATTTTTAACATTCAAAACTTTATAAATAAGTCTTAGTTGATCGTGGAAAATAGAAACATTCATTCATTTATTTAAAATTTGGTGTGTCAAGAATATTTCTCAAAATATGATGAGTTACTGCATTAAATTTAGACTTCATAATTTTTGAAATATATTTATAGGCCGAAACAAAATATTATTATTGATTTCATTTTAATCCTTTTAAAAGCAAAACTAAAAACTGAATTTTATGCTGAATCTGAGAAATTTTTGTTGAATTATTGTTTGAGATATTACAAAAATTATGAAAAATACTTTGTATTTCCCTTAAGACTTAAATACCGAGCTATTCTGTTTGCAATACTCATATTCAATAATAATAATAATAAATAAATGACAATAAAGATGATAAATAAAATAAAACGCTTGGTTTTATTTTAAAATATCTTTATATTAATTGCAATTTCATCATCTGCACTTTAAATTAAAGTTGAAGTTTTACCGGAAATGACAACAAATTAGCAAAATATATATAGTAAATTGAACGAAACGATCTAAACAATAGTATAATTTTGGTATGACTATCAAAATTTGAAGATGAAAAATGTTTTGTTTGAGAATCTATTAAGAGACCAGTTACTTAAAATATTTAATTGAAAATTGTAGCGAGCGGTAATACTGGCGAACCGGCTGGTCGCCAAAGGCGGCTAGTAATAATATAAAGCCAAAGTTTGTATGATTTTTCTACTGTTAATGAATCAAATACTGAATAACTTTATACTTTATATCTATTATTGTCATTAAAAGTATTCACGTGAATTCTAAAAATTATGATCACTTACAATATAAGTAGTTATATAAAATAATTGCTCTTTATAAATTGAATTACAACATGCACGCAGACTGTTCAGTGTAAACTGATTATAAATTAATGAAAAATTATTACCGGTACCTTATCCTCCAAATTTTAATGGCCTTTCTCAAGATACTCCTTATTAGATAGGACGTATTTATTCTACCTTTATTTCCAATTTTCAAATACAAACTGGTAACTATTTTTTAAGGATCCTTCAAAATCGCTTCCGCAGTTTGTACTATTGCCTCTGATGATTCTATGGGGGTGGGGGGTGGAAGGGAGGAGTGTTTTTGTTTTTAAATTGGTAAAAAAAAAAAAAAACTTATTCTGCCAAGTCAAGACTGTAAAGAGAATGAGGAACACGTGTGATTTTGAGTTTGATGGATAATGAAAAGCAGTCTGGAAATCCACCGCGTACAATCATGTGCCAAATGCAGCTTTCTGTGAATAATGTGTGAGTGGCATCTAACTAAGCGTTCAACCTTTTTTTAAGAGGTTTCTTCGTGTGGATCGACGATCTCCTTTCACTATCAATGTAATGCCGAGTGCTGGAGCTCAAGTACTAGAGCACCGGCTTCATTTTCCTTCAAAAATGAATTTTCCTTCTTTAAACATCTTCTAGCCGAACTATAGGGAAGGAAAAAAAAAGTTCTCTAAAAGTTTCCTACAACATCACATAAGCTTCAGTTGGTAATTTCTTAGGGAGAAAATCAAATTTCAACATGTTTATCTCGTATCACATCCATTACTTAGCAGGTGAAATTGAAACAAAGCATAGTTCTTTTTGCCATGACTATAATAGTGACGTCGTAACTGTGAAACACGTGCCACTTATTTTTCACTTATCTTTCTAAGCATGTATTATTAATTTGACATTTTTTGATTGTTTTAATCATCTTCAAAAATTTATGTTTATTCTTTATTGAACAACTTTTGCAATATTCATTAAAATGTCGTTCTATAGATTAATAAAAGAACTGAATCTGATGCAATCTATGATACCAGGTATCAATAAGTGTTTACCTATATTATCAATGATAATGCGGGTAATTTCTATGGCACGCATAGTTAAGGGTTTTGTCATTGATTGTTTTTGCATATGAATGATTGCATTAATAGCCTTATACTTGTTCTGTTAGTTGTGCCCATGAATCTTTATGTTAAACTGAAGTCTCATAGCATGATAGTGACATTAAAAATATAACTGTGAGGGAAGCCTATCTTTTAATAGAATGCTGTCTTTTTGATATTCCATTTTTTATTCCTCATGAAAAGGCACAGTAACAATAACTATTATTGGAAATTAGGCAAAAATCGTCTTTAAAAAACTATCAAAACGCAGAAAATATTGGATTGAAATTAAACTGATGCAATTAAAAATATAATTTTTTTGGAATTTTAAAATGATGTAAAATTTAATTTTGAACCAAAATTTCTTACAGAAATTATCCCGAAGAAACACCAAAATATCGCTTCATTTTTATCACTAAACGCACCGGCATTTCAATAATACGTGAGAGTACAATTGGAAGCCAGTTATTTGATAACTCACGGTAGGTTAATTAATTAAAATTCTGAATAAAATTGTCCAGAAATAGATACGCATTGCTACTACCCAAAGTGTATATGTAATAAATTTGGAAGGCATTCGTAGACTAGGCATTGCGTAGAGTGCCAATACCCACACAAAGATTAATTAATATAATAGAAGTAACTAGTGACCCTCGTAATAAATTAAAAATATAGAGAGAGAGCTGCCAGTGACATGTTTGTTTTACAATGAGGGTATATTTTGGAAAGGACATTGGAATTTTAATCAGAAGATGTGGACGACACTTGAAATGACATCCTAATCTCAAAATTCCCGCCATAAAAGTCCAAAGATATTAGAGTCTCGATGGATTTAACGTAACCATGACGAATGTTAAATAAGATTGGGTCTCAAATCTGTGAATTTTTTTTTGTTCAGAAGTCTGAACTCTGCCATCAGACTATTACGATGCTTCACATGGCAGAGTTTTAATTGTGTAGGTAATTTTGTTTTAATTCGAAACCAAATTATTGAAGAGGCCTCATTATTAATATTCATTCTTATTTTCCTCTCCATTTACGTGCAATATCGGCCAGCTCATTAACATGGCGGAAAAAATTACTAATGATTAATGGCTGCAATTTTTTATCCACCCACATGATTCATTAATGCAGCGGAAGCAAGGACACACTTCTATTCTTACTACGTAAATGTTACTAGAAAGGCCAAGAAAGTCCATTCATGCAATCAGAAGTCCACATCCGCTGCCCTCCAATAACAGTGATTTAGAGAATAATTCCTGACCTACTGGCAGGTTGGCGGTCATTAAGACTCCCTATCAATGTGTGTCGACGGAGTAAAAAAAGGAAATCTTTCATTGTCAAAAATACGATGAAACAAAACAGACCGTTATATATATCCATCGAAAGTACTCTGTTATTGTCGAGAATCGATTTATGCCATAAATGATTTGTCATTGTGGAATGAAGGCTAATATCCAGAAGTGTATTTCCAGATACGTAGCACTTTAATTCTTGGGATATTGAGAAAATATGCAAAGGATAGTAGTTAGAGTTGGTTTTTTTTTGCGTTGTGGGTTCTAGTTAGACAAAGAGTTGGTGTTATAGTTAGTTGTGATTTTAAGGTTTTGTTAGAAAATCAGAATCACTCATGTTGAAAGTTTGATACTTTGCTCTAAAATTTATGTCCCTAAAAATTTCTCAGGATAATTTTATTGCATTGAAGTTCAATTTAGTTAAGATAGTGATTCAAAATTCAGTATGCAATTTGTTCCTAGAGATTCCAAGTTCGGGGATATTCTGTGGCGAAAGAAAGAAGAAGTATGCAATTTGTGTAGGTGACAGGTAATACGAAAACAAACTGGAATCGTAAATAATTAACCCTTCCTGGAAGAAGTAGATTATGCATGAAGTTATTTAAATGACAATCGAGTGGTCGCCTCATAACTTTCTTGTATACCCTTTAATAACGATTTCATATTTTCCTCATTAATATAAAAACTATAAACATTCGGATAAGATCATGATTCCTATAAGTGCTCAGATTTTTATTTTTTGTGTCCTATACACGCCTTATGCTTTGCAATAAGGGAAGAAAATTGAAAATGCCTTTTTTTGACATTGAAAACAAAATTGACTTAGAGCTACAATTTAGTAACAATATTAGATGCCGAATTCGCTCATCTAAATCGCCGTATTTTTGACATGCATGCGAATGCACATACATGTTCATACAGACAGTCAATGTTTAGAATGTTTGTCGGTGAAATTTCGATGGTTCAAAATTTGATACAGACTGACACTTTAGATGTAAAACTGTGTACTAAATTTATCTATATAACTCTTTAGGTTTTATAGCTATTGCGTTCACTTTTACACTGGAATTTGAAAAACCTTCTTGGGAAGGTATTTCATTTAATAATTAATGAAAAGCTTCAAATTTGGTTTACTGAGCGCGCACAAATTTCAACCACCTAGCTCGAATTTTTTTAAAGACTTGGATAGTACACGTACACGCCAAGTTTCTTAATAGCAGATCAAAACTAGCATTCTTTTCTCTACCAGTGCATGAATTTATGCCATTTTTAGAAAATTATTTTACAACGCTCAAATAGTTATAGCGGCGATGATGATTCTTGAAAGGGAATTGATCTGTACAACATTTCAGTATTGTATGTTGTTTTTGACCATTCGTACCTTTGATAGTGATTAGCACTAAAATCTATCTATAGAGCTTGCAAACAGTGCCTTCTAACTCTTCTGGTTGACGTTTCCAACCAAGCTTCTATTCATAATTTTGTTTTTTTTTTGTAATTTTCTGCTTTCTTATAATGGTTTGTCCGTTACATTTTGAAACATATTATATAATGGCCTGTTTTTCAAGCTACATATTATTAATAGGAACATACATCATAATTTTGAAATGAAGATGATGGCTCCTAAGCTTCTACTACCTCTCGAAAGCTCCATGCTATTAAAAGAATGCTCGAAACCAACTATTTTAATACGTAGAAGGCGGCATATATTTAGTGGAATCAAGTCCCTAGAGATAAATTAACTAGTCTCCAAGTCGACGTTTTTGCAGTGAAATCTTTACATCCCTTATATGTATGAAATTTTCAAAATTCTCTTAACATTTTGCTAGTTTTCTTCTTTTCTCAACACTTTATTATTCCACAGATTAGTTATCTTCGAATTAAGAGAAATGCTGAAAGCGTCTGTTGGTATAAAAAACAAAAGACGAATACTAATTATATTATTCATACCTATTTGTACATGAAGAGTGCAAAGGATTAACTATTATAATCATTAAAGAATTAAATCTTGAGATTTTGATGAGCCTGCTAATTTTTCACGTCACAGACAATTTGTATGGAATTCCGTCTACTTACGCGTTCCATGCATTTAATTGTTTTCGAGCTTTATATAAGCAACATTTTATAAACATTTATAGCTTTTTGTAAGTGGATATGAAATTTTAAATGAAATCCGTCAATGTGCAATATCTATTTGTCTGTTTTTCAGTATGAGAAGACAATGACTCAAAAATAAATGAAATTCCGTATATGGTTCTTGACAGAAAATTATAGAGATATTAAACTCTTAATTTTCTTCTTGTGTACATCCGACCACCCCTCCACCACTGAGCAGTGTCGACTCTCAACAGAAATCAACGGAAATAACCTCAAAATATATACTCGACTCTCATCACCATGCTACTAAGCCAAATACAACTTCCAAAATGTTACACAATTATGCCACAAAGACGAGGAGAATATACTTCTAATAAATGAATTTTATTTTATTTCCATTATTTAAGCAGAAACTTAAAAATAAAATGCTTTATGTCAGAAATCAACTTTTATTTTAAGCAATTTCTGAGAAAAATGTTTAGCATTAATTGTAAATAATAAAAAAGGCTATGATTATCAAAATTAGAAACTGATTTCGTTTTTGTGCATTTTTTTAAGTCACAAAAGAAAATAATTTAGCTTTGATCGCATCAATCCAGCAATAATAGTGATTGTTATGATTTTTTAAAATGCATACAACGATCATCAATGAAATGATCAAATTATCAAGATTAAAAATGAAGTTTTTTACAAATACTCATTTATTTACTTGAAAAGAGTCCACCCTACTATTTCAATCAACTAACATGAAATACGGAAAGATGAAATGTAATTGGATGAGAGTATGATATAAATATCCAGTGACTCATCTGTTCCTAATTCCCTGAACAACTAGAGTCAGCAATTAGAGTCATAAAAATGATGTCTAGGTATAATGTGCTACGTGATGTGATTGCTTACAGTGTCATATGGCGGAAAATTCTGGAATTAGCGTTCCTATCTCAAAAACAGTACAAGATAGGACAAAATGCGAGTTACAAAATTATAGAGCATTTTTGATTTAGTACCAAAAGGTACATTGTGCTTATTAATGCTAAGAAAAAAGCATTCAAAATGTGTACTTGTTTGTGATTTGTTTTTCAAAGTAGTGGCGTCAGAAATCATGTTAAAAAGGAAGAAAACAACAAAAATTAGTTTTTATAAAATATCCTAATTTTCATTGTTCCAAATTGCTCTTCGTCATCTACAATACAGATTTACACCATCGGTTGAATTCAGTGTCATTGGAAATCCTGCAATATTGAAAGAAAGGTCACATATACTTATTATTTCAGTTATTCTTACCGGAATATGTAGATTTGATAATTTTTAAAAAAATAACTTTATATCTTTTTATACATATCTTGTGACGCCATAATTTAGAAAAATGCAAAAAAGAAATATGCATTTTAAGTATTCTGATCTGTTCTAAAAATTAATTTGTACAAGGTGCCTTTTTGTACTGAATCGGTATTGTTCTTAGAAGAATATTTTGCCTTTTTAACAGAAGTCTGTATAATTTTAAATTATTAAAAGTTTATATTTTTAAATTTATTTTCCCCTTAAGGATCGAAATTAAAATATTATATAATTTCGAAAATAATTGACTGTGACTGTGATTGTAAGACAGTGACTGTGAACCGACAGCGATTCCCTTACAAAACCAGTGAGAGCGCTCTAATCAAAACTTTCTCGTGTACTCATTAATAAAGTCATATCAGAGAGCCTCTTACATGGCAATGGCGTATAATAGTTACGAAATATTAACTTTTTGCTTGAATTTAGCATTTTCACTGAATCTACCTTGTCATCCTTGGCGAGTTAGTTAGCGATTAATTCCTGGTATGCGTTAATAGCATCCAAAATTCAAATCTGTGTTTTAGATACGTTTTTCTCAACCGATTGAAACAAAGATTTGTTAAAAAACTGCATTTCTGGTAAAAAATGACTTACCAAATTTGATATATTTAAGGCATCGCATTTTTGAATTATTGAGTTTATAAGTTTCTGAAAGTACAGACTATCAGACAGTCAGTCCATTGTTGTATTTGTCTCAAACTTTCATAGATTACTACGCTATAGATGTTAAATCCGTGTACTGAATTTTATTCATATAGCTCACTTCATTTTGTAGTTATTGATTAACTTCCATTCGAACATTTAGACAGACGGACTTCCTCTGAATAGATTTTACTCGAAATTTGATAGATATTAGCAAATTTGGTGTAAAGAGACTGTATAACAAATTTCCACCGTCTAGCTCAAAATGTTTTTGAGTTATCTTCGTCACAGACAGACAGACCGACAGAAAGACATTTTGTCTAAAAATGTGTCTTTCGAACTCAGGAAGGTCTTAAACGTGGAGATTTTTCAAAATCTCGAATTCAAATTTTTTGACGATTACTATACTTTCTCTATAATACATATACGATAAAGTAAAATTTAATGAAACATAATAATTTTAAACTATCTATTATGGGGTGTGTCCATTGTGTATCTTATCGAATATATTTCGTTGTCTTATTGTTATGATAAAAATTCTAAGTATGAAATATTTCAAGATTTGAAATTAGCTTGTCAAGTATCTCCTTACTTTGCATCTCATAACGATACTTAAATAAGGATAACTCATGGTGTGGAATTAACTACATAAAAAATTCCCTAATTTGCTCTTAATGTAACAAAACGTACATGTCTCGTGGTTTGGAATACATTCATCTAATAATTCCTCGTTCCGCTAAAAGAAAATGTTTCGAAACTGTTCTCCAGGAACAAAAACACTGCAGAACTTGAACAGGAAACAAATCGCAATTAACTTATCTCAATAACTACCTAGGGATCGTCTGAAATTCTGAAATAAATCATAATTATCAAATATAAAAATACAAGACAGGGCGTGGCGCGTCTGTTTAACAGCCTTTTAACTAAAAAGCCCAAACAAAGCACGCGCATAATTATAACTAGCTGCATAAAAGTTGTGCGTGTGGCAACGTATTTAGTTGTGTATAAATACTGGTAAAAATCACAAACTTTAAGAGTGACTCAACGGGAACTTGAACTAATTTGTGTCGAAACGTTTGGCACATTATGTCCAATTCATATGTCTTACACGTACCCTCGGCTAATGTCACCAGATGTCATGCGACAAATACTATAAATTTTCTCGATTTTCAAGGGACACCCTCAATGCCACACGTGAGATATTAAGCAAAATATAGGTAAAATGTTACAGTGTTTTCTTGATTAAAACAGTAAAAATAAAGATTTATGGAACTTTATAGTAAGAATTCAGAATGAGAAAAATGAGTTATTTTATATATTTAATTGTTATTTTAATGCAAAAATTGTTTGTAATTTTAATACAAAAATTTTCAGTCATGATTAAAATGATAATAATGTCATTAATATTAAAAATACTGATTTACACTTTTCCGTATAGTATAATAATATATAGAGAAAGTATAGTAATTGTCAAAAAATTCGAATTCGAAAATTGATAAATCTCCACGTTTTAGACTTCCTTGAGTTAAAAAAAAAAAACATTTTTGGAAAATCTTTGTATATCTGTGGCAAAGGTAAGACAAAAACAATTTTGAGCTAGATTGTTGAAATTTGGTATAACGTCTTTACACCAAAATTTATTCATATTTCTGTCAAAATTTGACATCTCATTGCTATTAAATCCATTTGTGTAAAATCTTTTCTGACGAAGTCAGTTTGTCCAAATATTTGAGTATAAGTTAACACAACAAATACAAAACGAAGAGAGCTAGACAGATAAAACTCGGTACACTGATTTAACATCTATGGTGTAGACAGATGTCAAATTTTGAGCCAAATCCAACAATGGGTTGACTGTCTGTCTGTACCTTCAGAAAGATGTAAAAGTAATATTTCAAAAACCAATGACTTAAATATATTAAATTTGGTATGGAATTTTGAGACTACAAGTGTAGTTTTGTGTCAAATTTTGTGTTTAGTCGGTTGAGAAAAACGCCTCTAAAACACAAATTCGATTTTAGAATACTATTAATGCATACCAGGATTAATCGCCAAATAACTCACCAAAGATGACAAAGATGGATGCAATAAAATTGCTAGAATCACGCCAAAGGTTATAATTTCGTAACTATTGTACGTCAATGTTATGCAATGCCTTCCCTGGGATAACATTTTTATTAGAGTATAGAGGAGAAAGTTTTCAGAAGACCACTCACGCTGGTTTTATTGCTAATATTCGAATTTTATTAAGTTGTAGAAAATTTTTTATGCGTTTTTTGGCATTTAGAGAAGTACCTTATTTTTTTTTTGTCTTTGTATTTAAAACCAAGCCTGATATAATGATTTTCTGGAAATGGTCACTATGAAGTTTTGTTTTATTTGCATGTTGACGACCGGTCACGAGATAACTCTTGTTTTTTGGTCTTGCTCAGGACATTTATTATCTCGCTCAGCTTTACTAGATAACAAAGGATTCATACCAAATAATGGTTGTTTAGAATAAATGACTCTCAGGAATGGCAGTAAAATTCAAGACTGACTTTAACCACACAGTTTACACCGCCCTTTCTAATAAAAGGCATTTGGAACAAATTTTAATGACCCGATCGCCTCTACAGCATTGGCAGGAACTAAGGCTGAGTACTAAGAACCATGTACAGCCACAGTACAACACTTCCCGTCATCGATTGGAAATACTCAATATCCCCCCTCCCCCCTATTTCTGAACTCACCAAAGTACCGAGAACCAATCCCCATACCAGAAGCTTTCCACCCACAATTCTGAGGTGCTCCCCAGTGGAAGTAACTTTCATAAACAGAAAATTTGTTGGCAAAACTAAAAAGAAATACAAGCAGAAACATGAAATATTTTAACATTAAATCTTCGCCACAATGGTAGAAAATAGATACTGTATTTCAAATTACAACCACCCCCCTTCTTGATCAAATCAATATGATTATAATGATTATTCGAATCTTTATCTATGCAAAAATTATAGAAGTTCATTAAATTGAACTCTTAGTGTTCAAAATGAAGGAAACAGATTTATGGATTAAGTCGTGATAGTGTTATATATTTCTCTTGGAATTTGAATATGGCGGAATGATGTTTGGCATTTATTAACTGTGATTATATTTTGAAATACCGGATGACATCCCTTATTGCTATAATCTATAAATTCCTGTTTCTTGTTCTTATTCTAATTTAACGTCTCAATCTTGCTACAAATTTTCCATTGATTTGCGTAAGACTGATATTTTTCGCAAGCAGAATTCTTTGAACTTGATGAAGCTCTCGGCACTTAATTCTCTTAGGAATCGCCAGAATCACGTTCATAATTAATTCTTTGATATTTTTCAATATTATTCGATATATAAGCTAGAACTAACAACTTAATTAGCTATTGGTGCCAGAAATACACTCAAAATAATATCTTAGCAAATAGCATTTTAAAAGTACCAAACAAGAATTTAAAAAAGAAATAAGCAAAAATAATTTTTTTAGACGGATTTCTTAATTTTCGGAATCCGTTTGGGGACTGGAGTCTGGCATCTCCTTCCACCTTCACTCATTAATCCAACTTTTATGGAAATAGGGGAGAAAATAGTGAAGAAGTGAAATTTTCTTTACTTTACATCTTCGGACAAAAGTAGTCAGACCTAATCTTTCGTTTTGAAGATATTATTATTTGTATTTTAAGATATATGAATATAAAAATATTCAGATTAATAAGTGCTGGAGGATAAACATAAATTAAACAAAAATGGCATGATTTATAAAAAGCTTTTAAAAGTCAAGCTTTTATTGCTTTCATCACATAAGTGAACTTTAACAATCTGGTTTAAGGTCAATGTCTCCTTAGTGACGCATGAATAATTTTTTTAACAGGCAAAACAAATCAAAATCTTTTTAGTAAGAAGGCAAATGCCTCTCCCTAAATAATAAAAGCTGGAGAGTTCATTGATTGCTGGGACATTTACATAGAATGAAAGAAAGGTACGATCAATAGTAGACATGTGGGAAAAACTTTGCAACTCAACATAATGGTCAAGAAGAATAATATATTACATTTGGCTGTTGTTTCTACAGCAATTCACCATCAATAAAACAACGCATTAGAGCAGTGTTACACATTTTTACTTTTTCTGTGCACGAAATATTGGCAGAAAAAGCACTGTAATTCTCTAAAATTTCGATATCGATAATTTAATGATATTTGTGTAGATCTCCCTGTGATCGAAAAAACAAATGAGCCTGGATTTATATTTGTGTATTAGTTTAATATGAACATCACAACTCAAAACTGCAATGAGCTGCATAAGTAAAATTTGTAGGGTTCATTAAAATTAGTGATCTGTTTGGTATATATAAAATTTTACTCACAAAATTTTGTTCTGTCATTAACGATTCATTCCATTTGAACGGAAGACCTGAGAGACTTGTCGCTTGATGTCCCCCCCCCCCCTCCCTCCACCAAAATTTCCGAAAAAAATCCACAGAATTGGATATATGTCTTCATGTCTATACTTGCATATGTGGTCATGATAACTCTTAAAAGTAGATACCTAGGTAAATGAAATATGGCATGTGGTTTTAACACCAGAATTAGAGATATGTATGAAGTTTTAAAACTTTTTATATGAAATTTTTTTTTCGGTCCACTAGTTGTCAGTGTTTCTTTTTCCAACTGTATAAGATCATTGAAACTCAAAAACTGAACAAGCTGAACTTAGAAGACTAAAATTTAGCTTATAATAGTTATACAAATTATTTAATTGGCCAAAAATACCTCTATCCTCATCGCTATAACATGGAACTAAAAGCAAATCACTTCATGAGAATATTGATAGGAGGATTCTTCTACCTACCTTTGTACCTATCTACCTACATTCGTTTTTTTTTTTTTTTTTGCAATGAGTATTTTAAAAACAATCTTAATATTGCTTATATTATGAAATCTGAAATATGTTTTTAAAAATGAAATTTAGAAAATGAAACTTGAGAATATTTTCCTTCCCTTTTTCAAACCAGATTTCTATCCCCCATTATTATTATTAAAATGTTATTATTATTCCCTGCTATATTGCTATACAAAATTATCAATACCTTTTTTCAATTGATATTTAGAAGAAGAAATCTGAGAGTGCTTTCTTCCCTTTCTAAAGCCAGATTTCTATGATCAGTTATTATTATTATTGTTATTTCTATTCCTAATTATCAACATTTATATTGCTTGCCACATAAAATCAGAAATTTCTTCTTGAAGTTGATATTTAGAATAAGTAATTGGAGAATAAGAAATCCGAATATCTTTTTCAAAAGAGATTTCTATTCTTTGTGGTTATAAGGAATAGATAAATTTATTTTAAGTGCGATGATGCAGCCGAACAAGAGAGTAACACTTCAATAATATGATTAGAGATTCCCAAAGATAAAATTAACAGAGTGAAGAAAGTTTTAATAACTTAATGATACAATTACTGTGCCAGGGCTGACAAAAAATTCGGCTGATATAATTATCTGCATCATCCACATAGACGATAGGTAATGGTGAAGCATCAAACATTGTAAATACAGAAGACTTTTGTTGTCGTTGTTTCTAATGGCACTTGTCATAGACAAGCCCACTGACTTTAGAAGTCAGTCATTTTAAGCCAAGGTTGAATCACATTTTTTTCAGAAGTGCCATCTAGGGCCAAGAGTACGACTTAGCTACACACAAATCACAATCCTTTTTACCGAGTGGACTTCATTCATGCATTTCATTCACTCATCCACAGATCTTAATTTAGATTTGAATCAGAGAACGATCACCCCTGATCCAAAACCTCCAATGGTATAAATCTCAAAATGGAGGACTTTGGGCCCACTACAGATTTATACGTGCGCCAGCTACCACACACACGTAGAGTCTTCGGCCGTTGGGGTTTGAACTCTCTATCCAAGGAACGCGAATCCGACGCTCTACCAACCAAGCTATCCCGGGCCGACAGAAGACTTTTAACTATCCGATATAAACTAAGGTTGCCAATATCAAATGACAAGGGTACAAATCGAGGTAGAACGTTTTCTTAAAATATATCGGGGATTAAGTATTATCTTTCATAATATATAATCTTTTTAGATGAAAAAATAATATGCGAAAGCAGCAAACAAAAAAAGTATTTACACCAATTGTGGCCAAACAACTAACTTCCAGATTGTTAGAATGAAGCAGCGTTCGCACGAGGATAATTATTGTGGGCAACAGAAAGTTACGCCTACCTCAGAAAGATTACATGACTCCAGTGGGACAGTGGCAAATAGTTGCTTCGATGGGACAAATGTATACCATTGTCCCCTGGGAGTCACGTGAATCTTCCTGAGGTATGTGTACCCTTCTATTGGTATTATTAAAATTACGAAGTGAAATTTTTCAACATTTTTTCGGTTTTATTAATCATATTCAATAAAATTTTCTTGTAAAGTAAATATTTTGAACGAAAAAAAAATAAATCTACTTTTCAGCTTTCAAACCTGATGAAGTGATGAAGTTTTTCTTTTTATTATTTTAAATCAATCAAGTCCCCTCGAGAAAACCGAGATCATTGATTAAACGATCTTCTTCGAGGCAGCCAGCAATATATACATACACAATCGTTCATACACATACACACAAAATTATAACGAATGATTAACTACAGCACTCATTATCTTAGTGATATAATAGATATAGAGTTGCCAGTATCCTCATTGTAATACAACGCTTGACCTTGTCACCTAACAAATAGTGAAACAAAAATCCATCTAAAGAATATGAAAGAATCTAGTATATTTTTAATTTTTAATTAATTCAAAACATTGAATAACTGAGATTCTTCTGTATATGCAACTTGATCGCAACATAAAACATAATATTTTATTCTCTACAGACAAATTTAAAATTTGAACATTTGCTGTTACAATTACATTTCAGCTATTAAGTAAATGCACTTTGATAATAAGTTTTGAGGTCAGTGACTCCCTAGCTACGCATAAATCATTTTTATCAGGTGAAATATGCGCCGAAAACTTTTAGATAAAGTACAAATGCCTCTCCCATGGCTATAAAAGTGAAAAAGTTCATTGATTGCTAGCTTATTTAAATAGAATACATGAGAAATGCGATCAATATCAGACACGCGGGCAAAACTTCGTGACATGGTCTGTGGTGACAAAGAAAAATATTTTACATATGTCATTTGTTTCTACAAAGTTTGACTATCAATAAAGTCTGTACAAAAGACCAACATTACATATATTTTTTAAAGAATAGTTTTTGTTTAGGAAAGAAACGAAACGGTCTTTCCCCATGTAGATATGAGTGACCTGCTTAATTAAGTGGATGGAAATCAGTGAAAATATCGAGTGACCTTTGCAGCTGCAAGAAATCAGAGGTGGGTGTGGTCGTAATCACGCCAGCTCACATTTTTTGGTTCTGCATCCTGTGTCATTTTGGGACGTTGAAGTGCCCTAATTTTGATTTTCCCGAGAGGTTTATTTATAAAGATGATGATATTGCATGAAGAAATTAATAATTTTGGATGGGAAATTTTAAAATTCTGCGTGGGTGTGCTGAGTTGCAGGAAGTTCATTTAATATCAGAATGGAACGTTTTGATCGCTCAAATTTTTCAAATTAAAACTGTTACGCAAACAATAATTTATTTTGTAGAAATTGAATAGATTTAGGTTTTGGTCATTTATTAAAAGTATTTTCAGTAGAGTTAATAACACAAATAATAGAGTTAATAATAGAAATATTTTTTTTATGATATAT
>JAPMOR010010376.1:80093-115801 GCA_026543865.1 Argiope aurantia | reverse complement strand
TATATATATATATACAGTGGTGGCCAAAAGTGTGAACATTTTTTTGAAAGTTTCATGTTTTTCAACTTTGCGTGCTTGTAGAATATATTAATTTTCACTTAAATACAAATGTTTAGATATCAAATTGAAGGTAATTCAATGTAAAATTTAATAACAAAAACAGTATTACAATATCTGTATTACAAAAAAAGTTACGCTCATTTTAGTAGAACAAAAAACACGAATCAAAACACAAATCGTTTTGAATAATGACGTGTTTTGTAATAAAAGCGTACTAGCCAATCACAAACACTGTTCTGAGGACCCATCAAATGTCTGTAACTATAATTTAGGTTATTTGGATGGTAAAAGAGTTATTGTTGGGGAAATATTTTGCGGAATGATGCATACTAGTACAATAAAATAGAGTATCGCTGTTTTTGAATATTTGAAGTCCTTTTTTTTAATTAAACTAATTTTAAACAAACAACACCAACAAGAAGAACTGATTGGACATCTACAAAAAGAAGCCGAATTGTCATATTGAGAGAAAATGGCCTCTCTTATGCTGAAATTGCAAGACAAGTTGGTGGTTCAGTGACTTGTTCTGGTGTACGAAAGTTCTGTTTACGTTATGAAAAAACGAAATCAGTGGGAAATAAGGCCAAATCAGGCAGAAAAAAAAATGCACAACTGCTACTGCCGATAGAAAATTTAAACAGCTATGCCTTCAAGATTTCATCAGATGCCATTAGATGTGAAATGAATGCAGCGGGTACTGCAGTAAGTGCAAGAACAAAAAGAAGAAGGTTATCAGGATTTGGACTACAAGCTAGAATTCCAAGGAAAAAACCATATTTATATCAAAAGCAACTCGAAAAACGAGTTAAGTGGGCAAAAGAACACATTAAATGGTCAGAAAATCAATGGAAGCAAGTAATCTGGAGCGATGAGACTAAAATATCGCTCTTTGGTAGTGATGGTAGAAAATACGTCAGACGTAGAGTAGGTGAAGCGCTTCATCCTGATTGCATTGAAGCAACTATAAAAACAACAACAAATGCCATGATTTGGGTATGTATATCTGCAGATGGTGTGGGCCGAATTCAAGTGATTGATGGCATCCTGAACAGCAAAAAATACATCGAAATTGTCCTGGAACCAAAATTGATACCTTCCATCAGGGATTTCTTCCCCAACAAAGCACCATTTATGTTTCAGTAGAATTCAGCTCCATGCCATACAGCAAAAGTATGCAAAGCATGGTTTCAAAATAAAGGCATAGATGTATACTATGACCAGGAAACAGCCCTGATCTCAATCCAATTGAAAATTTGTGGCGACGTTTGAAAATTCTTGTACGAAAAAAAGAAACATCCTTCCAATAAAAGACAACTTATTGAATCTATAATTGATTCTTGGCATCATGTGATTACGAAAGATGAACTCCAAAGACTCGTTCACTCTATGAAAAGAAGCTGTGAAGCTGTCTTAAAAAATAAGGGTTATCCTACTAAGTATTGATTGTGTAAGTATCACTTTAAAAAATGCAAATCTAAGATAGATCTTACTAAAATAAGCGTAACTTTTTTTGTAATACAGATATTGTAATACTGTTTCTGTTATTAAATTTTACATTAAATTACCTTCAATTTGACATATAAATATTTGTATTTAAGTAAAAATTAATATATTCTACAAGCATATATATATATATTTCCGTAGAAAACCACTGAAAAAACCAAAAACCACTTCAAAAACCACTGTATATTTAATGAATATTTTTTACAATTCATTATAATCATTCGAGTATTTTATGTGAACACTCTTACTCAGAAAAGTGGTTTATTTTTAAAGAAATTTCATAAGTTTTGGGCTTTGATAATAAGGAAATCCAAGAAATAAATGTGAATAATATCAGTGAGAGGCATAATTAGGATGAAAAAAATTTAGCCTAACTTTTTTTACGATGTCCTTGTTTGTAAATATTTAAAAAATCTTTGAATATTCAGTGAATATTTTTATAGTCCATTATGATAATTTAAATGCTACTTATGAAAATCGTTACTCAAATAAACGATTGATTTAAAAAAAGATTAATGGGTTTTGAAAATTAATAATTTCATTTCTGAGAATCGGCACAAATAATGTTAACGAAAAATATGATTCATTTCAAAAATGTAACCCAAGTTGTTTTATGAATTATATTTGAAAAATTATAAGAGAGATTAGATGTGAAATAATTTTTTAAATACATTATGACCAATAGAATATTTTGGGAAAAATGAACTTAAATGAATTTAAATGAACTTAAATTAACGCTTTTACATTATAGTTTATTAGGAGTTTTGATGAATAAGCACAAATAAAACTGTAGATATTATTCGATTTAAAATTTTAAATTGAAAACTATTTTATATTAAACGTATTGTAAGTATTCAAAATTCCCGTGAATATTTTTTATGATTTGGTATGATTAAAAAAATATTTTAAATAAAAGCTGTTACACAAATAAGTGATATTCTTTAAACAATTGCAATATAAATTTTATTGAATAACTGTATTTACAATGGCACTTGTTCTTCAGCAATATCTGTGTCCGGGATACAAAAAAATCCTCGAGTTCAAGACGTCCGATAATTCATGACATTTCAGTAATTTGCCATTTACACGCAAAAGACAAAAAAAGCACATTTACTCTACCTCCCTTTTTTATTACAAATTAACTATCTGTCTTTGACGACCAATTCTTTTGCCAAAATTAATGGTTCTTAAAAATTTCAACTAAAGATTTTGTATAACAATGTCTGAATGATTTCCTCTGCAAAATATATTTAAATTTTAAGCATAGGCATGTGACGCTTATTATTTTAGAAGACTTGCTCAGTCTGTTTATTGTATTACATATTTTCTTTATTTATTGCCTATATCTTCATATATGCAATTATATTAAAGGAACGAGAAGCAATAGTTAAAAGTAGGCTCACATTTTTTTAAAACCATTGCTTACTTTTAAAGTTGACTTTTATTTGCAAGTACAACAAAATTTTAAAAATCTTACTAAAAGAAATGCTTTATAATAAAATCTTATTCGATACCAAAAAATTAACCGGATCTTCTTATCTTGATTATTATACGATCAGGTGGAACTTTAGACATGAATATGAGAAGCTTCGGCACTGTGGTTGGTTCTCGCTACCCGAGTGAGTACAGAAATGTGATGGGGGTCGACAACCCTCTACTGATGATGGAACATGCTCCCCACGGGAAAAGTTGAGCTGGTATGTGTTCGGCCTGAAAACTCAACCTTAGTTTCCGCTAATGCTGTCGAGGCAGTCAGGTTTTTATCCGTGATTTATCACAGATTTTATCTGTGTGACTAAGGAAAGGTCGGAGTAATCAATATGTGATTATCTTGACTATCAACAATGCAAAAAAATCAGGCCCGAAACAGCACAGTACAAAAACAACCAAACAAAAATCTTTTAAAATATGGAAGAAGTATTAAAAAAAGATGGCACTTTGAAGTACTTTAGTCAAAGTAATTGTGAAAGCGCCACCTCTAGGTCAGGTCGGAAACTTTTCATCCCACTCTGAAACAAATTTGGAATCAAATAAGTCAAGGAGTCTATCGTCTTTAGACCTGTATTTTCACAACCATGTGAATGCGATAACTCAAAAATGCAATGGCTTAAATGCATAAAATTTGGTATGTGATTTTTCTGACTACAGTTGTAGCATCCCAGCTATCAATCACAAAAAAATTACCAAAGATAGCAATCTAATAGATATTTTCGTATTATTATTCGCCAATGGCATACAGTTAATAAGCACATTGGTTAAAGAGTGTATGAGAAAGTGTTGGGGGGATTTAATTTGCGTTTGAAGTCTTTTCCACAATATCTTGGGATTGACTCTAGCTGATAACCTGAATAGGGTTAATGTATATTCTTTTTTTCTGCACTAACATAATGTTATTTCAGACATCTAAAGCGACAATTTACAAGTAGAAATAGAGTATATCTTTACACTAGATCTTGCATAGAGGGGCTATGTGCATTGGAATTGTTACACGGGGTTCAGGCACAGATTAAAAAAAATTCTTAATTACCATGCATTCCATGCTGCATGTTATTTGTTTCTGGGTATGCATTTTTTTATTACTCAAATATTAATGGAACTTTGCATTACCCTTTTCTGTGCTTTCATTGTAATTATTGATTCATTCTTATTATGAAAGCGCTAAAACTTCACCTATCCCCGATTTTTTTAAAAAAAAATATCCATGATATTCAGTTTTCAGTTTTGTGCACAAAGTAGCTTGTATACAAAACTTTATTTCCTTTCATTCATTAGTTTAAAACTCAGATGTCTCGAAACAGGAAAGGTAATTTAATGGCAATCTTGTATATAATGGTTGATGCTATATTTCTTTATCAAAATGCTAAAACTTATGTAGAAATCAGAATACAAATCAGACATAGTTCTTCTACGTAAAAATCTGAAATTCATCTAACATAGCATGCTATTGGAAATGAAACGCAGTCAAACATATATACCATTAATTTTTTTATGAATGCAATTCTTGAATTTTTCAGTCCTTTTTGATAATGACATATCGCTATAAAAGCTAATGAATGCATGCGGAAAGATGATATTTCCATAACGTGGATACATCAGTTTTCAAAGCAACTTCAAAAAATTTCATTGAAAACCGATATATCCAGGTTATTTTTGTTTGGAAATACAAAGAAGCGCATTAAATATACCAGAATTATAAATCTCGACGATTGATAAATAATTCTGAATTGGTATTATTTCTTTTATGACATGAAATATCAAAGCCAATTATTTGGGATCGATAGAGAAGAAAAGGTTTGTGTAGAAAGTATACATTCTAAATTTCAAGGAAAAAACTTCTGTAACGCTATTTTTATCTCAAAACATTCCTGATATAACCGAAATATAAAATATTTGCGTAAAATTTTTTTTACGAATCGGACAATATGTTTTGGTATTCTTGCATTTTGTTTTATAGTTATTTTATTTCCTATGAAGTTTATATTATTAATGGCTTCTTTCTCTTTGTATATTATGAATTTTACACTCTTAAATTGTATTATCTAACTGCTTTTGGAATGGAAAACAACACTTATTTACGATTGCTAATGGTTAAGTACGAGTTGAGTAATGATACACTTGCAAACATTCAGGATGTCCGGTTCACTTTCTAATAAGATATAGGGATTCATAGCTAAACTTTCAACCCTTAGAAATAGGAACACAGTTCCCCAAAAAAAATGTTTTAAATGACTTGTAGAATTAAATTTATTGCTGTTAGTGTCAATAAATATATTTCTTAAAAAATAGTGAAATTTTTAAACAGCCCTCAGGGTTTATTTATCCTATATAGTACTACTATTATATAAATATGTTTATGTTATCTTTTTAAGCTGAAAAAAGGCATTCGTTTGTAAGAAAATTAAAGAATGTTCTATTTAAAGTATTTCCCATCAGAAAGTACAATTTTGACTCAGATTTTTACATCTTTCGAACAACAAACGAATTCCTCAAACAGAAAAGTCTTGTTGCTTAGATGCAATCCAGTTACCAAGACAATTTTGATATCTGCGTGGAGAAAAGGACACTTTCCATGGAGAGGAACGAATAATAATCTGAACGGAAAACATCAGGTTAATACGGCGGTTGGGGGAATATTATTATTAACTACACATTATAGCAAAATTATTATTAAGTTTCTTTCATGGACCTGGCAGCACTTATGCGAGTATTATAATGTTTAAAATAATCTTGTCATGTTTTTCGCCTTATTTTAGATGAAAGCTTCTCTCAAATTGATCAATTATTTCTTGAAAGGACCAACATTATGGGTTTCTTCAAGTAATGCTTCGAAATCTGTATCTTGGAAATTTTTTTGTAGTTTACGATGCTTTTCGTCATGTGTATTGAAATCTCCATTTTTAATCGGTCATCCAACCTGTATTCGATGATGTATAAATTTTAAACAGCAACCGAATTCTGTTATCCAGGTAGCACAGCCATTGCATAATAGTGTACAATATTGCACGATATTATATTTTTCAATATTCAACAATACTGTAATATTTTACAATGTTTGTGTACTGCTACAATGCATTCTTTTGCAGCGAAATATTGTAATATGATTTCGAACAAGTGGTGTTTGTTTTTCCGTGTTTTCTGACACAACACAACACACACACACACACACACACACACACACACACACACACACACACACACACACACACACACACACACACACACACACACACACACATTACTGTAAAAACTTTGTATTTTTGTTCTTGAAAATGTTTTGTTAAATTGTTAATGTTTTTTTCTAAATTGAAAATATACGCTTTTGAGAAAAAAACACATCCTATGATACCTATTTGTGATACACCTTATGGTACAATGAAAGTATGTCATTGATTAAATGCCAAATATGTCATGTTTGTTGTAACTCATTTTTAAATTTTGTTTCAAGCCTTTAACATAGAACTTTCCTGTTTTATTTACAGGCAAGCAATACTACTAGTGCCATCTATTAATAATAGGCAAAATTATATTTACGTGCTTAATATTCTTGATGTATTAATACTTGATGTAACAGCTTTTCTGCGAACAAAACTGCACGAGTTACCTTTCTTTTATTTTCATCATTTTTTTTGACTTTGAAAGGGTTATAGAAAAATATGAATGAATTTCCAATCACATTATTCACCTTTTAAATATAACTTTTGGCTGTATAACTATTCACGTGACCGTATTTCTGAATTTGCTGAAATTAATAAAGTTTACACATTTTTTTTCTTCAATTTCAACGATTTGAATGTATTTTTTAACTGAATTGGAATAAAAGATAATCATTAAAAAGAAAAACAGTAAAGATATTGAAGATTCTGTTATCTGTATAATAAAAAGTAGAAAACAACTATTTCGTCAAAAATCAGGAGTTAAAATAAATTTTGTAAAAGTCTGAATTTTGAAAATAATGCGGTACGAAAATTAAATCTCAACGAATGTCGCGTGAAAAGAAAACCATAATTATTTATTAAAAATTTAAATATATTAAAAATGAATTAAGATTTCATTTTACTTATATAATTCCTATCAGTCACTTACACTTTTAAGAAGGTTAAGAAGAACACTTTTATTTGAAGGTTGTTAGAAGATCTTATTTCAGTGATCTAAGAAGAGCGTGTATTTAGAATTTTTATTATATCTGTTTCTTTTATGCAATAAATGAAAATGTAACTAAATGCACTTTTACGGCAATGAAAGAAATTCCTTGAACGTCATTTCAACGAATCTGAATGGTGAGGACAAACTTCTTGATAAAAAATTAAAAAATACTAAAATATAATTCAAGAATTTCATTTCTGTTTGTGTAATCCACTCTTAAAATAAGTCTTGTATATAATAATTATCCTACAATATACAAAAAAATAGACAATGGTATGAAATTTATGGTATAAAAATAGACAATGGTATGAAAATTTATGAAAATGTTTTAAAAATGAGGAATATATAAATTTATATTATTATTAACTATATAAAGATAAATCAACTATTATTAATTATTGTAATTATCATTCAACTTTATTGTTTAAAATTTTTATTCATTGAATATAATATTAAAATAATTATCGCTATTTTAAATTTACGGTAAATAATAGAAATATTTCAGGAGTTCAGTTTTAACTATAATTAGGTATTTAAAATTATATGAAGGTTATTTTGAAATTGATCTTGTAATTTTGAATTTTTACGAGTTGATCAGTGTAATGCCTGAATTATCATCCTACACTTCAAACTTTCTTCCCATGCTAATACTGCCACAATTGATTTCAACGAATTTAACATGGTTGTCGATTCAAAAACTATTAAAACTATATGTTAAATATTCTTGTTCATGTTATATAATATCATATTCTGTGTTATCTTAAACTCTTTTCTTATCATATCTTTTTTCTTACCTCCTGATGGATTTAAAAAAATTGATTTAGCAGTGCACCATATGTATCAATAAGTACACATTAACTTTTGGGTGGTTATTGATTTACTTATAAACTTGTGATAAATTGGTTATTAATGAGCTATTCGATACTGCAAGCGATTAAATCGGAGAGAATTTATGTTTAATATAACTCTTGCATATAATAATAACGTTTAAAGTAGCATAAATAATAATACTTTATTCATATAACGCAAAAAAATATTGTTTGGAATTTCCGGTTCATGTGAAAATACTAATTCCTTATACCTGTAATATCATAAAAATATTGATATAATTAAGGTTAATAAAAACAATTCTTGTTAAAGCTGTCAGAAATAATGTTTTTGAACATTTTTTTTTTTGATACAAGTGTGTCTCGTGTAGCCCTATAGGTTAAAGCAGTTACGAAGACCGGGTGAAATATATGATTCAAAACTCGAACATTTATATTCTTTTTTTTTATTTCTCAATTATATTCTGTTATCAACACAGCAAAGAACAAAGTAATATAGTATGAAATTGTTCAATATGTAATTTTACAAACATATGTTTTTAAAGAAGTACGGATAATTATGAGAAGAAAAGGCAACATTTTCAAGAGATTAATGTATGATATGTTGCGTGATGAAGAAGATGATGAATATGAGTCCGAATTCATCGACTTGTCATACATAGTCAAATCGATAACGATTTATTTTCAACAACTGCTTATTTTTATCAACTTCTTTTACAGTTATTATGCGATTACATAATCAGTATGGACCTCACTAAGCAGTGGATAAAAAAGTACAAAATTTCACGGAAACTATGTATGATTCATAGACCGAATAAATACATTGCCTGTTCGGCACACTTACTTCAAGTGGCGATTAACTTATTAATATAACTTTGGATATATTAATAACATTTAAACTAACAAAAACAGTACTTAATACAGCTTTGAATATCTATCTATATACAACGCTAACGTACATGCCATAGAAATCGAGTTTATTACTTAGTGTAGAAAGGCAGCATTCAAATATCAACAAACCATCATGTGAATTTCAGACTGCTTTATTCAATGAATATTTTTACAAGTGCATTAAATCAATCAACCAATTAATCAAACTGCAAAATATTATTAGAAATATTTTAGAGATGTTTTGTCATCTCATCAAAAAGTATATTCAGTCAACGGAAAGAAGATATAAATGAGATAAAGAAACAGAAATCAAACAAAAAGCTTAATCGAGCACAAAAATAGGCTTAACCATCTCGAGATAAGTAATCGTGGTAAGGTATCATAATAATTAACTTCTTCTAGACAAGCACATCAAAATCGTGCCAATCATCCAAAAACCTGTCTAAAATCAGCTATTGTAAATGGTAACGAATAGCTTATAGAGACTGCAAAAAAGTTGGCGACAAATTGCCTCAAAATGTTTCAATTTCAGCAATCGTACAGTAATTTTAAGTCTGGCCGAATCGTTATGATTTGTCTATGTAAAATTTTATTTAAATTTTCTGAAACAATTATCTTACAAAAACGATCTTTGTATTATCGTAAGACTAAAAAATTATCTTTTTAATGATATCAATCTTATTTCTGAGCGATTTCCTCTGTAAAAGAAATAATATTTTAATTCAGTTTGATGCATTATACGAAAAATTGTTTTTAAATGATATGAAGGAATTAAAACTATACATACATTAAAATATTCAATTAAGTGTTTTTACCAGCCATTAACTCAAAAGTAGGATTTTTACTTCCACTTTTATTTCAAAATTTATATACTTTTTAAATTTGCATATACTCATTGAATTCATGTTTTTCAGTAGTATCAAATAACAAATTAATCACTTAACAACCTAAAAAGTCGATAAACTGAGCGAACGAACTGGTCGCCAAAGGTGCCTAGTATTAATAACATTTTAAACCAACACAAATAGTACCTAATATAGCATAATAATAAAGATTAAACTAACATAAATAACTCTTACTAACATTTCAGCCTCTAGTGTGAAAGGGCAAACTATTCTCTTCCATAAAATTATCATCTTATTGCAAAAGAATGATAATTTTATTTCATACTAGCCGCCTTTGGCGACCAGCTGGTTCGCCAGTATTACCGCTCGCTACAATTTTCAATTAAATATTTTAAGTAACTGGTCTCTTAATAGATTCTCAAACGAAACATTTTTAATCTTCAAATTTTGATAGTCAAACCAAACTTATACGTTAGATCGTTTCGTTCAATTTACTATATATATTTTGCTAATTTGTTGTCATTTCCGGTAAAACTTCAACTTTAATTTAAAGTGGAAATGATGAAATTGCAATTAATATAAAGATATTTTTTAATAAAACCAAGCGTTTTATTTTATTTATCATCTTTATGGTTATTTATTTATTTATTATTATTATTGAATATGAGTATTGCAAACAGAATCGCTCGGTATTTAAGTCTTATGTGAACTACAAAATATTTTTCATAATTTATGTAATATCTCAAACAGTAATTCAACAAAAATTTCTCAGATTCAGCATAAAATTCAGTTTTTAGTTTTGCTTTCAAAAAGATTGAAATGAAATCAATAATAATATTTTGTTTCGGCCTATAAATATATTTCAAAAATTATTAAGTCTAAATTTAATGCAGTAATGTATCATTCTGGACACACCAAATTTTAAATAAATGAATGAATATTTCTATTTTCCACGATGAACTAAGACTTATTTATGATGTTTTGAATGTTAAAAATTTAGAACTGAAAATTTTCATAATCTTAGGCCAATTAATCTTGAGAAACCTGCGCGCTGATTGGCGTATTTTTTTTGAAACGATCGATGGAAAATCTAAAATTATCCTTTTTTTATTGAATAGTGATATTCAAATTTTCATAAATCAGTCAGTTTAAGTGATTGATTTAGTTGATTGGAAATTAACTCTTTTTATTTAAAATATTAGTGTTTCAAGAACATTTTGTTAATCGTAATTTCTACAGCAGAAGCTTTATGTAAAATCAAAAATTCGTTATTTATTAGAGCATTTATTGAATCAAGTTACATAAAATATAATCATTTTCCATTTAATTATAAGGTTAAAACATTGGTATGATTTAAAAGATAAATTTTTGATCTTTAACTTCATGTAAAAATCTTTTTTATGCGGTAATATTTTCGGAGTTTATAGCAGAAACACGTCAAAAGTTCGCTTAATAAATAAAATTCTAATTAAAAATTCGAAAAAATAACCCCCAGGTGCACATTCCCGGCCTCCAAGGTATACACGTGCCAAATTTGGTAGCTGTAAGTTGAATGGTCTGGCCAACACACACACACACACACACACACACACACACATTGAGCTTTATTATAAGTATAGATATAGATAGATATTAAAATTTGAATATAACACATTTTGAAATGAATGCAATATATAACTGTTAAGAACTGTTTATATTCATTTTAAATGGTTCGAGAAGGTTCTCAAAGGAAAAAGATGAATCATATTAGGTATGGCAGATTGAACAGCCAGATTGGCCCAATATAAATGATCAGTCCGGTAAAACATGGTCATTTGTTTAAATGAAACTACCATGCTTAAATAATTGGCTGGAAAAAGAAGTTTTCAAGGTTGAAATAGGCATGTTGGTGGTTAATTTACTGACCCTAATTCACCCGTCCATGACTTATAGGTTATATGATAGCTTTCAGTATGCAACTAAGCATAAAATGCAGTTTCTAAGAAAAAATTTATACTTCACAGATTTGCATATAATAATAAATTGTTACTTATTTATTGTTCATATTTAGCTTTTTATAGTAGAAGTTGTCAGAACTTATATTCACTTCGCCAACAATATCCAAATTATGCTACTTTTGAATAAATAAATAGAATTTTAAATTTATCAATGTGTTATATACTTTAGTAATAAATTCAAGCTATTTTCACACTTTTATAAAGGATTTTTTAAACTCTACTCAGTTTTTTAAACTAAATCCACTACTACTTTAATTTGTGAGTTATGTGAACTTTAACACATCTTTTGAAATTTAATAATTATAACTTTCATGTCTAGAAATAAATGTAAAATGATCTTTCCTTGAGAACATAATTTGTCCTCAGAGTAATATAGTGGCTCATAAAAATTAAGATAATTCGCTTTGTGATTGATAGCGATTGAAGGGTAGAGAGTAATTATGCAAGCAAAATTGAATTTTCTTTAAATTCTTAATATATTTAATTTTTTAATAAATGTCTATGGGTTTAATTTCCTTTTCGTATTGTTTTATCGATTCAGGCTTTTATATTTTAATTTTATTCCTTTGATTTCCAAAAAATAATTATTTTTTACTTTTTACTGCAAAGAAAAAATTATTAAAGGACTTACTGTTTTTCTTTTAAAATAATTTTCAGAATATTCTGAAAATAAGTTCATTAACATAATTCATAAAGTGATCGTATGCCTAAACTGAAATAAGACTATCGCATCTTTTGTATTTAGAGAATAAAAAAAAAACGCATTAAAAGAAATGAAAAGTTGAAATACAATTGCAATTTCATACATAATATTTTAGATCTGAATTATTAAGAAAATTCAACATCATTTTTATCATCCATGATAATGTTTATAAGCTGGGCTGGCCTCCTGCCAGTAATTCAATTTTATCTTACAACAACGCTTATTTTGTTTTAGTGATGGATTTATTCAAAAATAACCTGTAAAGATATTAAATAATTTTTTAGGACTTACTATCCAGGCTATATAATTAAAAGCTATTTTGGGAAATAAAATAACGATAGACAAATACAGTCTTTTGAAACATTTTCATGCTATGATATTTTCGGACTATAAGTTCGAATCTCACTTATTATTATTAAGTTTTTACTTATGTATAAAGTTTTAATAACATATAATTTTCAGTTTCAGATTTGGAATAAAGAAGCCCAATCCCAGCATCTGAATGTTAAGAACAACCATCAACAAGAATATCAATATTGAAAGGATGTCCGACGCCATCTAATGCATCGAAATTAACGAGAATTAATCAGCGAAGACATTTCCTGTTTTGCCAAAATGGGATGAAAAAAGAAAGAAAAAATTCTTTGGACCATTTCATTTTCCATTAGTCAGAATTCACCAAATGATTCCCATCTGATTTGAAATAATCATGTGTGAGGGGTGCGTGGAGAGGCAATAAGCTCTTATGTTGCTTGTGATTATGCTCTCCAGACTTCAGGCTCCATCGGAAGTGTCTATACTGCCGACAGGTTTGGGCAACCACTACACCTCCAGCAGTCGACACCTCGTACCACCAGGAAGAAGGAGATTTCCCTATAACCATTCAGTCAGCAGCAGTTCGGATTGTTACGTAGGTGAGTACAGGATTAAATACATATTATAAGATGCCTGTCAAAGGATTACATTATTTCACACCAGTGATGGGGTTTTAGACGGAGCACCTGATCTCAAAGGATCACAATTTCCGACGCCTAATCTTTAATTAATTAAAACCTTGTTGCTATTGATTTAACCTTATGATCGTGCATATTAACAGTTAATTACTTATTAGAGACATGCTAGGAAGGAATATATTTATTAACATTTATCATGATATACTCATACACACAATCATTCATTCATCGTCTATGCATCTACATTCATATTTTCTTTTGTACAAGAACAATAAAAAAGTTATTTGCTTACTTGTATGTAACATCTGGCGTGTTCGGCTCAGCTGATCAGGTGCAGATGGCTGCCATCTTGTCATTGTTCATTTCAACCTCATCCCTTTGAGCTTTCCTCACAGATCTTGAAAAGGCCTGGTTCGCGATTAGGAAGAGGACAAGTTCCCTTGTGTCGTTTTCTTATCAATACTTTCCGTTATGGGCTCATGGAAGGCGCCGGCAGCACAGCTGTTGAATTAAACGATATGAGTGCGAGGGCAATTTTCTTTTTTTGGGTTCAAGGATCGTAGGTCGGTATTGCCTTGATCGCGGGATTTGAGTGATTGTCTATTTTATTGCAGCAATTAGTTGCTAGTTTTTGAAAGAATTCTATTATGAAAGGAAGGTTTATATCTTTTTGGATATATTTATTTCTGATAAACCATGGGGAGTCTGTTATTTGCCTTGCAACTATATATTGTAGGTTTTCCTGTTCATTGATTTGCGTTTTGGAGGCTTAGACACACACTGGGAATGCTACAGCTCATGATGGGTCTAAGTATTACTTTGTAGAGCATAAACTTGGATTACATTATTTCAAAATTAAATATCACGTCAACGAAAATCGATATATGAATGAAACAAGTGGTATAAGGTAATAAACATCTTAAAAATCTCAGCCAGGAAATTGCAAAATTCTTCCGACTCATGGTACTGTATGGTGCAGACGCAAACGGATCCTTTCAAAGATTTCTCTGAAGCAAAATAATTCAGTCAAATAATATTTTTGTATGGGAAAATTATATAACAGCATTTTTATTGCTTTAAGTTGTTGGTGTTTAGCTATGCGGAGTCTTATGCTACGCTTATGCTTAGATAAGGAGGGAAAGGGAAGATAATTTGAAATACTGTTTATTTTTGTGTTTAAATAAAAAGTAAATTGCTTTATCAATAATCTTTTAATAAGATTAACAAATTTGAATGATAAGATTATCCAAAGGCTGATTTTTATAAGATTAATAGAATTATAGTTACTGATAATAAAAAGATCTATTATTGTTACGGTTCTTAATTACGATTAAATGTTACTATTCTTAACTAGGAAAGGAGAAAATTAAAAAAAAAGAATAATTTTGAATTTGAAAAAAAAATAAGCGAAATTTTTTTGAAATTCTAATTTCTACCTAAATACTTACAGAAGAAAACGACTCTTAAAAATTTCATATCAATAACTCCTTTTTTTTTTCTGAAAAATTCAATTTTTTCGTTGAAAATTGTTGAAGAACATCTATAAAATATTTTTTTTTCCGTCAATTTTCGCTGACCGAAAAATAGTCTTATTCCACAATTACACTTTGGTAATTTCAGATGACTATATAATTGTCAATTTTTCGGGAAGAAAGTAGATTAAAATTCCTTTATTATGCCTTAATGCAGTTTCTGATGGTCCAAGTCACGCACCGCTACTTGGAGTGAACTAATTTATAGTTTTTTTAGGCACCAATCGCTAGAAAATGCAATTTTCCTCCCAAATTTAATTTTTCCATTTTTTTCTGAAAATCAACCATAATAATACCATTTGAAACTGTAGAATAACAGATTTATAATAAGATTTATTTTTGAGTTATGAAAATGAATTGATAAAAAAAATATCTGTAGCCATTTTTCGATGATCCTGTTTTTTCCTGATAAAATTGAATTCTGAAAAACAGAACAGATTTCGTTATGGAATTTTTATCAGATGTTTCCTTTTATGTAACACATATTTAAATGGAATTCCAAAACTTCATTTGATTGTCCATTTGAAATATCCATAACTTTTAAACTTTTAACTTTAATATCCATAACATATCCATAACTTTAAGCGAGATGACGTAATGTACGTAATAAAAAAAATCGAGGAAATGATTATTTCATTCTCATGAATAAACCCATTTATGTCAGGAACTGTATTTTTCTATACTTTCCAGAAATTAGTCGCAATCTAGTAAGAGGTAGTATTTCCTTAAGTTCCGAATATGAAAAAAAAAATATTTGTAAGTTGAGAATAAGTTGATTTCCAGAAACTAGAAGCAAGCTTATAAGAGGCAGTATTTCCTTAATTTCAAAATATGAAAAAAGAACTCATATTTTTGCCTGTGAACAGAAACGGGAAAAGATTAATGTATATAGTATTTCTGTATCATTACAAAAATAATTAAACCATGAATTAAGAATTGCCTCTACTTGGCTCAACAACAGTGCCATAAAATATTTTCTCACATGTCAAAAGTGCAGATCCAATAAAACATTTTATGTAAAATTTAATTGGTTTCACACCAGATTTCCAAATTTCATTGATATATTGCGAAACGGATTGAATGAAAAACTTATTGATTTTTTGTTTTGACTCATCAATGAATAACTGATCTTGCTAGATATCTGTAACAGATTAAACACTGATCATTTCACGATCCAATCTTTCAGTTTTTATAATCAATACTTCTGTTTCATAATGCGATTTTGAAAGGCACCACCAGAATATAAATAAGTAATATGGGACTCTCATTTGGAAAATATCAACTTGATGCAAATGAAGGAGCATTGAATGCTTAGAATCGTATGGAAGTCTAAGCATCTGAGGGTTCTTCCTTCGAATGAGATACTTTCTTTCTTGATGAAATAATAAAAAACTATAATAGGACTTCGAAAAGAAACAGTTCTTTTGCAGTGTAAACAGCTGAATTCCTTCTTAAAATAAATTTTTTGAATCCATCAGAGCAGCAGTTCTTTGAATTGTTAACTTAAATGAACATTGCAAGGAGTCTTAATTGCTTTTTATATTCTTCTGGAACAATAATCGCAAGTTATGCAATAAAAGATTAATTTTTACTTTCCCGTATACGTAGTATAAAAAAGTATCCACTAAAGTTTTATATTGCTTTATATTGTAATCCTAAAAAATATTATATTTCATCGTAAAACTTTATATCATAATTATAAAAAATTCAAACTGGAGAATTTGATGAATCTCTACGTTTTGATGACCTCCTTTAGTTAGAAAAACAAATTTTTCGAATGTCTGTCCACCTGTCTATATGTGATAAAGGTAACTCAAAATCTCTTTCAGACATATCTGTTCAGAGGAAGTTCGTCTTTCCAGATGTTTGAATATACGTTAATACGACAATTACAAAACGAAAAGAGTTAGATAGATAAAATTAGGTACACAGATTTAACATCTATGGTGTAGACAACGGGTCAAATTATGAATGAAATTTAACAATTGGGTTGGCTGTATGTCGATTTGTACTTTCAGAAACATGAAAACGCGATAATTCAAAAACGAAATGATCAAAATATTTCAAATTTGGTATATAAGTTTGAGACTACGAGGCAATTTTATGTCAAATTTTTGTTGCAATCGGTTGGGAAAAACTTCTATGAAACAAAAATTTGATTTTTGGATACTGTTAGAAAATGTCAGAGATTAACACCAAATAACTTGCCGAGGATGACACGATAGATTGAACAAAAATATTCTAAATTCAAGTCAAAAATTAATAATTCGATGCGAATGCAATGTAACACATTCTCTGGCATGACAAGTTTATTAGATTGTATGCGAGAAAATTTTGGGAAACCACACCCGCTGTTTAATAATGAAGTTAATCGATTAATCTTGAAAAGATTTGTTAACCGCCCGACTGAAAGACGAATGCGGTGCTAATATTGGCAAGTTCTCAAAATCTTCGTGGAGCCTTGATAGAATAAATAAAATTATAATCTAAGAATAATATCAGATCTTGCTTATCAAAGATAGAAATGTTTGAAACGAGCAAATGATATCAAATGGGTTTTCTGAGGAAGATGCTAGTTATTTAAATGTAAAATTTCAAAAATATATGAAGTCTTTTTTTTTTTTGACGAAAGTTGCTCATTGACGCGGATGTGCAGAAAGTCAATCGAGAACTTTTTTTAAAACCTGTCCAAGAACACAGAAGAATATTCATTTTAATCTTTTTAAAATAGATTGTATTAGGCAAGCACGCAATAATTCTATGTAACTCTAAGGTTTGAAAAAGGCATTTGTTTTATAGGAATGTTTTTTGCTTTAGGGATTAGAACCCAAGTTGCAATTTTCCTCTATGTAGCAAACTGTTGTAGATAAATATTTTTATCCAAAAGACACATGGCAAAAGTAGATCTAAGGGAATAAAACATTTAGAAGAACTGAACGAGTATTTTTCGTTTTCTAAGAAGATGATCAAGATACTACTAAAAGATGATACTACAAACATTTTTTTTTGAATCCCAATACAAAAATCAACAATTTGTAATGGGTCTGGCAAGACGCAATGAGAACCAGAATTTTCATTTCCACTTTCTAGTATTTGCATTTATTTCCCAGTTCTAAGCTTCTGATGATTAGAAAAAAAGAATCTTAATCTTCTACTGATTCTTCTATTACTTCTGCATTGGTTAACAAATTATCAAAATAGAAGCAACGCTCTTAATCTAACAATTTATTTCACGTTGACTGCGTTGTCGTTTTCAACGTCTAGGACCATTTGTTTTAAACAACGTGTAGATAGTAAAAGGGAATATGAATACTGGTAAGTAATGATAGCTAGTTTATATTCATCAATAGACTCGTAATATTTGAATTTCCTCAATTATTAATTTGATCACTTAGACATTTTAAAATCTGCTTGCATATGTAAGTGCTATCAGCTGTGAAGGCAACTTTTGGAATTGCAGTTAGCGTTTCATTAATAAATATAAATTCATCATTTTCTCAGGAACCGTAAAATACGACGTTTAGAAGCAGCCCAATTTTCCAAACTTGAATCTTGAAGAAGAAAATATTTGTTCCTGGAAGAGTTTTATTTGAACCATCATCCGAACTTTCAAATCAAATTATAAGCTCAAATCTAAGCTTATAATTTGATTTAAATTCATGTTTTTCTGCCTACAAACCTTATATTGCCTTGCTAATTCAAAACCTTTTCTTTTACATAAATTTCAAGCAATATAACAAAGATTCTAATGATGTTATTCATTTATAAGATATTATTTTATAAACAATAATTTATTTATAACTTATAATTTGATTTAGATGATTTTTATTTAGTCCTTCTTTAGTATTTCTCTCGTTTAAATTCCGATTTATTGTCGTTTCAATTTTTCCAGAATTCTTAAAAATTCAGACTAATATTTTAGTTAAACTTTAAGTGACATATTAATTGATCAGCGTCGCATCTGTTATCACCTGCGATTAATCGCAAATTTAAAGCTACGGATTCTCCCTAGGTTTTTTTATATGGTTTGAGAGAAGAATAGAAAGGAAATAATTTACACTTAATATTAAGCTAGTGTCAATGAGACTTTAAAATTAAGGTTTGCCAGTTGCAATTTTTTTTATTGATTCAATATCTCTGAATAGTACGAGTGGATTGCAGAGCTATTTAAAATCTTCAAAGCATATGATTGCAAACTAAATTTTATTGTTGTATTTCCCTACGATGTCAAATTTAAGGTACTCTAATGTTTTAGAAATAGAGATCAATACCAATGCCCAAAATTTACCAGTTGCAACTCCTACAGTGACTGATTTATTATTGCTCGAACTATAATTTATCCTCTTAACCCTGCTTTCTCTTCCATTTAAATAGATGACACCTATATTATAAATACATTGTCACCTTGATTCAACGAACAGTTCATAGAGAACTTCAGATTTTTATGAATTATCTGTTAAAGGTATAAGTATAAAATATTATAAGTATAAAATATAACAATGCCCGATCTAGACTCTGGAACCAGAGTTAAGTGGTTAAAAAACTGTTTCCAAACAAAAAATAAAAATTTATCTGATTTTAAAAACTCTCCACTATTCTACCCAATAATTTTTGTTTTTATCCCTTTCTTAACTTTTTAATTGCCACCATATTAATTTGGCGGTAATATTATTTATTCTATTATATAAGTACTGTTTGTTTTCAGCCATTGGCAATACAAAGAGCTTATATTATATTGTTTATTTACTTTTGCAGGTGATCCCAACGCCCCGGAAGCCAACATGAGTTTTCGTGAAAATCAGGAATACTTTGGACCAGACGTGTTAGTGATTATCGGGCTTATCTTGGCATGTCTTGGTGCCATTTTAACCCTCATTAGTTTTTATTGCCAGTTCAAACACCCAGCTATCCAAGCAACTATGGCAGGAATAGGACCATCTTTGGTAGGAATAGGCATGCTTTTTTGCATATTAAGACTATTCTTCTGTACGTTTTGTATCAGTAAGACATGTTGCGAATGCATTGCAGATGGACTCAAATTCATGGCAATTCGTTGCCCTTGCTGTAAATATTTCAAAAAACCCAAAAAGAAGGTTCATCCGCTACAAGTTAAAGATATTCACATCGCCAAAGCTACTGCCAATGGACAAATGGTCGCCAAGGCATTGAACAGTGTTAGTCAGGATACACGAAAGCAAGGTTCCAGCAACGGCTTGAACAGTAAGAATATCAAAAACAATATAACGCATCTGGTCCCATTGGATGTGAAACAACCAGCATTAGAGATGGCAACACTTTCTTCCAGAATGGAGCCTATCAACGAATCAGAAGAAAGAAGAACTCAAAGTTCTGCAAATCATAGTGAAAATAACAGCATAACCGAAGTGAGGGTTGATTCTGACTGCAGCATAGGCGAAACTTCGAAACCAGAAGATGAAGTTTTGAGAGATGAAATTGAGTTGTTGGAGGAGATGAAATCTGAAGCTTCGGGATCGCCGAAAAGTCTTCATCGAAATATTAATGAACTTGTATTACAAACGCAGCCACGTTATTAACCATTAAATTCATGCATTATTCATATTTTGCCAAACAAATTTTAGATGTAATCACTGATTGCTGATATATTCATTCGATATGAACAGCAAAAGTTGTAAAATCAAAGTAATCTTGAGCAACTAGCTTGTCAATTATGTGATTTTTAGGTATACAATAAGAAATTTCCCTGCCTTTAAAGTTTATTTGAAGTTTAAAAGCCCAGTAAATCTACTTTTTCGTAAAATATTATTTTTCAATTTTCTTCATATAAGACCCATTCACAAAGTAAAAACAGAATATAAGTTAGTTAAGAATTCCATGTTCAAATCCTTGCACAGGGAAAAATTTTTTAGCACGAGTACAAAATTTCTATCTTGCGAGTTTTAATAAAGGAGCTGAGGAAGAATAAAGTGTAAAAAAACAGCAGGGAAACATCTAATGTCACTTACCTTAGAGTTTAACATTAATTTATATCATGTGTATTAATTTAACTAATGTTTGATATTTTCGACCGTTGTTACATCCTGACTGACAGCCATTGACAATTTGTTATGCATCCTGAAAGTGATCGGCCATAATTAGGTTTAAATCGGAGCTTTATTGTTTGAACAATTCGTTAAAAAAATGAATGCTTTTGGACTGCTGAAATTTGTCTTCATATTTTTTTTTTATTTACAAGTGATTAAACGATGTCAGTTTAATTCGTAGAATTTTAAGTTGCCAGCTGAATTCAGAGCTTATTTGAGCGATGTTTGGTCCTAAACAGATTCATTTTCTGTAGAAAGCGTGGCTAAAAAGATGCGATTTTTTCTTTTTTTAATTTTAAGCAGCAGTGGGAATCGCTACACATTTCTATTTCAAGGATCATAAACATGTCGCAACAACCTTTTACTTTATTTTTTCTCTTAGAGCTTCCTTTATTTATGAGCTTAAACATAATTTTATATTAAAATGATTTTTTAGCAGCTTTCCGTACAATTGCTATGAAAATATTTATTATGTAATTATTACAAGTATATAAAATTTGGAACTATTCAAATAAAAAATATACATTTATGATTTCTTTTACTTTTTACAAAAATGAACAAAATATATAATACAACAATTTATATCTTTATGTATTATAATATGTTAAACCCTATTCTTAATGCTAAAAATGTATCAAAAATTATATTAGTGTAAAAAAGCGTTAAAAGTACATAGCATGTGTATTCAAAAGAAAGGATTTTAAGAACATCACATTTGAATTTTCATCATCAAATGATTGTTTATACATCTTACAATTAGTTAACACGTTATAAAATAGAACATATTGTTACCTGAGATTTGACTGATAAGAAAGAATGATGTACCCTTAATGGCCTTTAAAGGTAAAGGGTATTTGGTTTTGATTTTTCTAAATCAACCATGGAAACCAAATAAGTATTTGAATCACATGTTTATTTCATCAGAAGCCTGAGTGTTGCGAAATTATTGTTTCTAAAAATTGCCATAAAAATTACTGAAATAATTTCCATTCATTTCTTGTTTTAGAATTATGCATTCAATAAAGAACCTATTTATTAAAAAAATCAATTTGAAATAAAATATTATATTATCTAGGTCTTTAGAGAAGAAAACTTAATATTTAAAATTTAAAAGAGGCAAGGGAATAAAAAAAATTATGGGCTAACGAAAAACTAAATGTTTCTTATAATTTTGTTAAAAATAAATATACTGGGTTAATTTGGAAATGCCCTGATTCCTAGCACTGACATGCAACAAAAATGTGAATTCACTAATACATCGAATATTTTTTTAAAGTAACTCAAACATTAAGTAAAATAAGACAGATCGAAAGGTCATCTTATATTTAAATAAGAATTGACTATATGAATCTTATAATAGTATTTAGAATTACTTAATTACTTAGATTGCTATAATATTTTTTGATGGGAATTATATGCTGCTTGTAATTTTTATAAACAGAAATTCTCTTGTGGTATTTATTTTAAAATTCTTCATTTGTAAAAATAATTTTAATGAAATTAAACTTATTTAAAATGTAAGATTAAAAGTAAGTATATTGAAAGTACATTAAAAAGTTGTATTTTAAAAGTAATTAAACTTATTTAAGAAATAACATTTTAAAAATAACTTTTCAAAGAAATCCATTTCCAAATATTTATTTTAATATAATCATAAAATTAATTGAATTTAAAAATCTTTATTTAGCCATATTTTTGTGGGCTATTTTCGCTATTTTAAATTTGTTGAATTTAGAGGCAGTTTGTTACATTTCAAGAAAAGATATAAAATCCATATTGAGTTTTTTCAGATTCCAACATATTGATTGTTTAAAAATGAAGGATTGTCATTGTTAAAGTTATAGGCTTTAAAATAAGGCAAAAAAAGATTTGTAAATGATTGAGAGATAAAAAGTTCAATATATTTAATGTTTCAATGTATTAAGTTTATAAATATTGTTATATTCTGTGATATTTTTTGTGTGCTTTCATGTGTATGCCATTTTAAGAGTATAAAAAATAAATGACATTTTCTAAAGCTATGGATTTTTCTTAATGTTATTTTAAACCATATAGATAATATCTATTTAAATTAATTACTTAAGTTATAGGAAAACCTGCAATTATGGATAAAGATAAACAATCCTGAGCTCTACATTTCTATGCAAAGATCAATAAAATTATTTAATTATTGCATTTTAGCGTGATAACATATGTAGACTGGCATTCTATATGTAAATTGTGACAAGCATAGTGAAAAAAAATGGTCCAATTTGTTCTAAAGGCAAATCATTTGATTCAGTTTGTTTTAAAGACAAATAATTAGATCTAGAGTTACTAAATCGGCACATTATTACTTCTTGAAAAATATGTGCTCATTAACTCTTTCGCTACTTATTCAAATCAAAGCCTACGTGCACGCTCTATACTGTCGGTCCGATTTCTGTTTCAAGAGAAATATGAAGGATGTAAAACGAATTATCACCAAGGATATCATTGTTTTACATTTTCACCCTTTATTGAAACAAATGCAAAGAGAATTATTATCCAGGATATCTTCGTTTTACATCCTGCATTCTTTATTTGAAACAAAAACAGGCCTACCGGTACAGAATTTGCACGGTCCGGTTAGCAGAGAGAAGTTAAAAAGGATTTTCAATATTTAATTAGGATTTTAATGAAAAATTAGACAAAACTTTAACTTTTTTCCTCAATAACTTCGGATCATTTCATGAAAAACAAATTATTTTTATACCACTCTAAAATTTAAAGTATTATCATTTAGAGACCTATTTTATGCCCACAAAATTTTCTTCTTATTATTTAAACATATTTTTAAGTACATTTTTAATGGTATTTTACATTGTTTTAATTACTGGGTTTATATTCATAAGTGTTGAGCCATATTTAAATATATTTTTTGAGTGTATATTATCACTGCTATGTATTTAAGATTACATTTAAAAAATAAAACAAGAATAAACGAATAAAACCTAGAACTTCATATATACTATAATGTTTTGGACAAGAGTTTCGAATCTTATTTAATTATTTTAGTGGAAGAAGCAAAGATTTTTTTTATTAAAGAATGTTATTAAACATGTTAGTGTCAATATGATTCACACCTCTATTCTGCTTAGATAACCGCTTTTTTCTATTCCACTTATAAAATAGCAAAAAAAACCAACAAAAAAAACCTGATGCATTTAATTAGACAGATAATTTAAATCACGGGCATGAGTTTGGGCAACATGTTCAATAATTGCTGTTTTTGGTTATTTATTTAAAATTAGAAATGATTATTTATTAAAAAATCATGCAGTATATTATATAAAACTATATTATATAGAATTAATAATAAAAGACATGAATACTTTCTTTCTTTTAAAAAAATTCGATATTAAAAAAGTCTTGATAAATCTTAAATGGAGGTGGGTCGATAATCAGACATACTAAAAATTTCATAAAGGGTACAAAATATATTTTGCGAAATGGAAACTAGCACCTTCGAACTTTAATTTAAATAATTTGGTTTAATTAAACAATTAACATTTTCTCTTATTATTATCTTATTATTATTCATTTAATGGTTGAAAAGATTTAACTAAATTTTGTAGAAAAATAAAAAAAAAAGTTTAACAAAAAAATTATCAGATAAGAATTATTAATAAGAAAGAACAAGAAATTTTTACTTTTCGCTCAAAGGTTTATAAGGTTATCCTTGAAATAATTATTTTCTCGAAATGGCAACAAGCAACTCTAAATCTTAGTTTTTAAACTTCTTTTAGAGACAATTCGTTGAATTTAATTATTAAAACTGAATGTTTTTCCATCTGTATATTCTGCAAATTTCAAAGCCTTAGGGATTATTAAAAAATTCATTTCAAAACAGTCATAAAATGGGTAATTGATTTTTGTCTCTAACTGGCTAACAGTTATTTTCAAATCTTAGTTCCAAATATTTTAAATTTTTCTTTCTTAATAATAGATGGCATATAGTCTAACCAATCAATATAGAACAATTTTCTATACTCTATACTGTGAAACTTCCATTTGCATGTGTTTTCTTAGTAAAGGATGAAATTTCTCTAAAACATGTCATAAAATCAATGGTAGAAAATTTCTTTAGAATAACCGCTTCCTCGAAACTGGAGTCGCCACTGGTCAACAAGAGCGGTCAGTTTTTCCATGACAACCGCAGAGATTGTAAACAAAGCCGACACGTGAGTTTGTCATTTGCCTATTTGGAATAGCAGATGTTTGCGTTTATGAAAAATGACCACTTATTCGAAAAAAGAAGGAAAAAAAAATGATGTATGTATGGATCGATGCTTTAGCTTATGCAAGAATAAGAAATTCAGTTCAAGGTGACATCTGATGGCTGTGACAATCATTGTGAATGCCATAAAAGAAATAAATCATAAAAAAGTTCTGCAAATATTAACAATTCTCTTTCGAGCAGTCATGCTTGGAAGGGTTTCTGACTTGAATTGACATCCATTTATAAAGTATTCAAGATATGTTTTTCTTTTCTCTAATGATGTTAAAGATAGTAGTAAGCTGCATCATTAGAAATAAAAATAATCAACTTTATTTTTGCTAAAAGTGGAAGAAAATAACGACTATACTGAACAATGGCATCTTAATATTCGAAATTGTTTTCGTAAACAAACGTTAAGAATCTCAAATTGTGTCAAAGAAAGCACCATTCTAAGAATTCTCATAATTTTTCTAGATAAAATTACTGATATTACAATCCGCTGTTTAAGAATTTTGTTTCATATTGATTTCTCTTTATACACTATAAGTTTGTCTTGTTCAATTCGACATTTGTACAGTTTTTCATCCACTTTACATGCATATTTTGACGTTATAGTGTTTTGAAAATTTGTGCAAATGTGAATCATCGTAGACAATATGCATTTTGAAACTTTCAGAATTTAATTATCAATTTATCGGAAACTAAAATTTTAAAACTAAATAACTGGAACAAAATTTTAATCTCATAATGATGGTGCTATCTAAGAGTGAATTTGAGAGAAAATGATTTAAAGATTCCGTTTGAATTATTCTTAATTAAAGACTTAAAAATTGCAAAATGATTGTAATAAAAGAATTCTACTATTTAGTTCACAAATAAAAAAAGTGTTCATAAACTTATTCAGCTTATCATTTAAAACTTTTTGGAGTATCTGGTAAAATACATTTTTCTGACAATTTTCGAGTGACATAATCAATGACTTACAGTTTAAAAATTGATATCTTTTAAATGAATTCGGCTAGAGCAGTTGATTTTTGTTGAGTCAGGAATTACATAAATATTTCCTCTGTATTTCCCCTTTTGGGTAATTTTTGAGTCTTAAATTTGATTCTTGTTCGTATTTATTTCTGTATAGAAACAATAAGTTTCACACATTAACACATTGACGATCGAAGAAGGCTATTTTCCAATTTTGTGAAATTACATCAAATAGTAAACTGGAATCTTAAGTGAATTAATTAAGGAACATAAACCTAATAATTCCATTTAATTTAAAAACAATTTTGTGAGTATTGTGATGCTATTGAAGAAATTAAAAGCATTGTTATTAATACATTTATATTTATATGAGAAGAAATTATAAATTTTTATTTAAAATAATTTAAAAATAAAAGAAACTCTAAAGAAATTAAAATTTTTTAATAATACTTTCTGAAACAACCAAACATAAATTGAAATAATCACATAAAAGTATTTATGATTTGAAAAATTTAATAAAAGAAAAAAACTAACAGAAGGTAGGAAAGTGCATTAAAAATATAAAACATTATTAGCTATTATTATATAACTTTGCAATAAATAAGTAAATTGTGATTTTTAATAATATTTACATTGATAAGATGATTCTAATTCAAAATCAAAATTTGTAGTTCCATAAACGGAAAGGATTATAAATTATTCTTCATTTTAAGTGCATGTTTAGGGTTTTCTTATTGATTTATTATATATAAAAATTGCTTTGATGACATTAAAGTTTTGAGCAATTAAACAATATAGAAATTAAATCAATAATTTTTTTAAAGAAAATGTAATTTCTTAAATCTTGGAAAACTAGTTGAAACTAAAGTCATTATATTGTAAACTGACAATTTCATCTTAAAGTTACTGTGAATTACAGATTTCTACGTCTTTCCTTGTGGCGCCATCTGTTTTCAACCTTTCAAATAATTAAATTATTAGCTTGAAAATCAAAATAAGATATTTCAATGTACAATATATTTTTCGCCAATTTTAGAAATTGAAAATCATTAAAACAAATTATAATATTAAAATAATTGTTAATAAGAGAAAAATAATAGAATAAACATATTATTTTACTAATGCAATCAAATGCTTGTTTGTCTACGCTGTGTCAATTTGAATTTTATAAAGTGCAAATGAGAGTGATGTTTATAAAATTAATCATAAAAAAGGAAATAAATAGTAAAAGCAAAATTTTAATGGGATTTACTATATTTAAGTAAGAATTTAATATAAAATGATGTTGGAATTTAATTATAAATTTTAAACCTTCTTTTAATTAAATTAAATGACTTTTCAACAGTTGATAATTCATTGATTAAGTAAAGAAATAATTAAAAAAAATTTAGGACTCAAAAGTTAATAAGCTATATTTTTTAGAGAAATTTTGTATTAAAAATGAGAGCGATACAGTGACTTAAAAAGAAACCGAGTCATTGATTTCATACTAAAAACCCATATGATGATTCAATAGAACCCAGTCACTGATTTCTCCATATGTTAATAAAGTAAATAAATAAATGAATAAAATAATTGAAAAAAATTTAAAATGTTTGTTTAGTTTTTATATTACTTTCATTTATAATATATTTCAATTTTGCCAAAATCTCATTTATAAGTTTAATTTTATTAAATAAAAATTTCTTCAAGAAAGATCATGCGTCAGTATCATTGCAAAATCAGCTTTGAAGAATAAAATTTAAAAAGTAAATTTATTTCAATTTATTTTCTGAATGACAATGGTGTTTAGTCATACAGTTCTAGGGATTGCAATATCGGACCAAAATTTCAATACCGGTATTCGGTATTTTTTAGATCTTAATACCGGGATACCGGTTTTAATACCGGTATTAGAAATTTTAGAAAAAGAAACAAAACGCAGGAGTTTCTTTGTTTTATTTGTTAGTTTTATTAGAGAGTGTAAATATTACAAAAAAATAATTTGTAACCTATAAATTATAACAGTATATAAAGAATCACAAAAAAGTAAAGGAACATCTTATTTATTTAAATCACAAAAAAGTATAAATATCACTATTCAGTCTGCTGTAGTATTACAATTTATTACAAATATTTGAAATGTGATCTTAAAAATCATAATGCATCAATTGTACTGTCATTAAGCCTGAAAAATAAATTTGTGCAAAAATTACCAGCTATCGAAAACGCTCTTTCGGCATCAACGCTATTTGGTGGTACTGTTAGCAATGCGCGATATACTTTTTCCAAGTATTTACCCCTAAATCCCTCATCTTCAAATAAATCGATTTCTCGTCGGATGGTTTTGGATATAGCTGATTTCTCTATTGTATTTTGGCTCGTCGAAGTTTTTTAATTTATCGCGAATTCTATTTTTTGTTCAAGAGACAATTCATTTTCACTATCGACATTAGTATCATCATAATCTTTGATAACTCAACCGAATTCTTCTGAATGTGGATAGGTTTGTGGGTAAAAAATTTTAAGAAAATTTACTATAAACTTAATCATATTTGAATTGGTTATTTTCTTTTCTTCTTTTTCATTTTCACTTTTAAAATCATTATAATTATATAAAAACCATAATACATTTTTTATTTCGGTATGCCTTTCTTCTATGTGATTTTTGATTGTAATATATAATTCTTCAGATAGTGATGTGTGCTGTTCTTTCAATAACTGCAACATGAAATTTATTGTTGCATTAGCTGTTAATAAATTAGAATCTCTCCGACATAATGCCTCAATAGTCAGTTTTATTGGAAGTAGAGCTGATAAAGTTCTGGATATTAAGTCGAATTCAGCATTTGAAAAATTAATTTACAGGTTTAAATCGATTATTGCTTTTTGGATTGGATTTCTCAGTTTCAAAAATCGTTCCATCATTAGGAGTAAATTGTTCCAACGTGTTTTAGAATCTAATATTAACATATATTCTTTTTTATTTTCAGTTAGTATATATTTTAGTAATATCTCATTTTTTATAGGAGAACGTTTAAATATCTTAACAATTTTTCGAACTTTATAAATTATAGGAAGCAATTTTTGATGGGTTAATATTTCATCCTCATTAGTAATATCTTCTTCAACAATGACATTGTCATTATCTTCATTGTCAAGATCACTTACATTCTTACTCTCTTCAAAATTGGGTTCCGAAGTTTCTATATCCACAGTATTTGTATTCTTCTGTTCTTTATTTTTTTGATATAATGCATCTATTACTCCTAATTGAATTCCATGAGTATAGCACAATTGCTGATTTGCACCAATAAACTTTCCAAATTTTTTCATAACTTTTGCTCCATCAGTCGTTATGAATACAATATCTTTCGGGGATAATACATACATGTTTTGCTAAATTAGATTTAAGCAATTAATTAAGCCATTAATTAGCTAATTAATTTCGCACGTTAGGGAGACATGAAAAAAACCCAATACTATTTTACTATGTTGGGATCCATGAACATATAGTGGGGACCATTAAAAAAATTCTAGTAAATACCGGAAAAACGGTATTTGAACTTGTGAATACCGGTATTACAAAATTGTACAAATGGCTCAAATACCGGTATTTGGTATCCCGGTATACTGGTATTGCAATCCCTGTTCAATTCCATTGATAAGAGGTATTATGAATTAAAAAAACTCATTTCAGTTTATTCCATTGATAAGAGGTATTATGAATTAAAAAAACTCATTTCAGTTTATTTATTTAGTGTTTTGCATAAAACTTTTAACTAACTGTTTCCTCTATGAAACGGATTACATGTCAATAATATTTTTAACAATTAATCTGTCTATAAAAGGTACACATGCCAATTATTTTTGAAATTATCGATATCAGATGTATTAAGAAAACGTATTCTTGGTCAATAAAATTGTTTGGACCCAAAAAATTACATCATTCATTTATTGTCACACTTTATTTTTTTTTCCTATTTACAACCCGAAGAGAAATTTGTGTTTCCTAGTTGGTAACCTTTCAGTCAAAAATAAATTTTAGCTCATATCAAAAATATCGTTTGGAGCTCTGTTATGCGTTAAAATATTTTTATTTAAGTTTTCATGTTCTTTTCATACTTAGTAAATGAACTGTTATTCTAATTAATTATATCATTTCCATTTATCCAGATGATTTATCTATGTTCGCATACAAAAAGACCAAATAGGATGAAAGAATAATAATGTGAAGTCAAATGTTTTTTCATCTTTTTGAAATGTATTTATTTTGCTTATTTTGAATGATTTAAATATTAAATTAACTGTCTGAGTAATTTTTTAAAGCTTTATAATAAGTTTTATTATTTTTTTTTATTTTGATCAATATTTTTATCTATTTATAATATCTGTAATCCAGATTTTATGTCAATTATGTCTTTAACCATTTATTGCATCTATCAAAAGTATTTTGGGTCAATAAAATATCAAAAGAAAATGAAGAAAGAAAGGTCCGTTTTCAAATCATTAAATCATTAAAATAAAATATTAAAAATTGCAATTTGGTTAATCGGAAGAGAAAAAACATTGTAATGAGTTGCATAATTTTCACAGAGTCTTTTCATATTTATAAATAAAATAATAATGTTTTAATTTTATACATCTGTGTAATATTTGAGTATGAATATGTGCCCAAGTCATTAACAGGAGAGGTTAAGATTTTATACATTTATATATTTTAATTATTATTACGAAATGATTTATAAAAAAAACAATGCATTTATTTGAAAACGATAATATAGAATAATAAATTATTTGCAGAAAAATCATTTACACTCGCAGTTATTGTACGTCATGGTGGACAAAATGGAAAGAAGAATATGAAGATAGAAAGAGAAATAATAAAAATTAAAACAATATTGAGCACTTTTTGCCCTTGTTCTGATCAGTCATGATGAGTCATCAGGCATCCATGACAATCAGTCATCATTTCACTTTTACTGTCTACGCATTAAAGTGATTCTGAAATCAAGGAAAACAGTGGAATTATCTACTAAAAGAATGGAAATCTCTATAATATGGGCAATGCATCTGTATAAGATATTCATCCATCATCTGATACAACAAAGATTAAGAAAAGTGCGGATTTTGTTATTGACTTTCAAGCGAAGTCACATCATCATTATATCCTCATAAGGTTGATTGAAAAGAATGGCTACATACTGATGAAGCGTCAGACACGAAGACATTTCATTGTCACCTGGTACAGCTTAGAGTGCCAACTGATCTTATCTCAAAGAAAAGCCCACGCTGATCAAACTGCAAGGATCCGAGATGCTAAGAGTTGGAAAACATCACATTCCTCATTGAAAACTGTTTTCTGGAGGAAAGGCTGATAAAATTTTCTTTTAAAATAGCGTATGAATTTTGTAACTGCAAATTAGATTTCATTCATGATTAGTGATTTCAAAAAACGAAAAATTAATTGTTCTAAAACAGAAGTATATTAAAAAGAATTATTTAGCTGATAAAATAACCCTTTACATTTTTAACTTTATTAAAAATCGAATTAATAGTACATTCTTTTTTTCCATTAAAAAAATTATTTCTTTTCTTATTGACAGAAAAACAAAAAGATTAATAATGCACTCTTTATACTTTATTTTTCTTGTAACACCTATCTTATTAATAGAGGAAGAAGAAAAATTAAGAAAATTTCTAAATAATGGAAACCATTTACACAAATAAGATACAAATATTTTGTGCAATATATCTTATTTTCTTCTTTTATTTTCACTTTCGAAATAAAGAGTTTACAATGACTTTTTAAGAGTCATTGTGAATTAATATCTAAAATTAGTACTCCTATTCGTATACTAATTTTACAAATATGATTTATTTTTATATTATGGCAAAGTTTATTTTTTTCAGGGTAAAGCCAACTAACAATATTCAACAAAGAAAAGGAGTGAGCTTTTTTGATTTCTCTTTAAAAAAATTGAAAAAAAATCCTAAGAATTTTATATCTATATTCTTTTATTCATTGAGATTTTTATTAGTTAGAAGATGATGCTCAGATTATAGTCAAATTGAAGTTAATATTATTTTAAATGTTTTTTCTTACTGATTTTAGAGATTTTTACTGTTTATTTAATTTATGCGAATATCACAATAATTAGTTAATTTATTGCAAATAATTTATGTATTTAGCTAGAATCTTTTGGCTATCCCAACTTTCATCTTTGGCATAAATATCTAAATGCTGAACATTCATCTAATGATAATATCAGCAAAGGTTAAAAATGGAATTCTATATGTGTTTTTCTGATACATATATAGAATTCCATTTTTTTCTCAGTACTGTTAAAAAAAAGCCTTTCTTAGTTTTAATCTTTTATATGATTCTTTGTCTCTGTTAATACTAAAACAGAATGTGTGTGTAAGTGAGTTGGCTCTCTACAAAATGGCAATTTGATTTAAAACTTCTAAATTTGACATAAATATGTTTTGAAGAGTGGAAATGTACAACTCGGCAAGAATTTTCACTGAAATTTTAAATAGAATTTAAAATAATTAAAAATTTAATGAGAGTTTGATTATTTTTTGGCAATAGCTCCTGAAAATATTACTGCAAAAAACTGATTTTAACATCATTTTAAAAGTTTACAAATATCCTTTTAATGATACCAATTTAATTAATTGTAGTGAAAATCTCTCTGATTTATTATTTTTATTATTAATTGTGGTATACTTATTAATTACATAACTGTAAGCACTTATTTTTTTAGAATTCAAAATTTTTATTCTGTAAACAGCTTTGTAATTTTTCCAATTTCAATATTCCTGCTAAATATGTAATCATATTATTTTCAATATATAGAAAACGACCCATTTTAGAGCCAATAAATACTATTTTATGTTGATTATGGTGAAAGAATTAAGAGGAAATCAATTTATGAAATTTTTTAATTCATAAAATTGTCTTTTTTTATGATAAAAATTCTAAAACGGCATACAGTTCTTTTCTATCTCTATTTATAATAAAGAGGGACGTATGTGAGTGTGTGTTGGTGCTTTGCAAACCAGATCTTTTGACCTAAAGATAACATATTTGACCCAGACATTTTGGAAGGTGGGAATGCGCATCTAGGAGTGATTTTTTTTGAAATTTTAACGAGAATTTTAATTAAAAAATAAGATAGATTTTGATGTCTTTTTTATAATAACTTTCGAAAGTATTTAAGCACAAAAATGATTTTTACGCCGTTTTAAAGGACAAAATTATCATTTCATTGATACCAAATTTAGTTTCTGTAATTTTTTTTAGATTTAATTAACTTTAAACATGTTTTCAAGTAAATTTCATAGCAATATTTTTCAATGTTATGAATGAAACATGTTTTATATTTGAACAGTTATATCTATATAGTTCAATGTTATGAATGATTCTGTTTAATATTTATATAGTTTACAAGATGAATCAAGAAGTGCAGTTACAGTACCGCTAAATTTAAGAGATTAACAAACTGGATCTAATAGCACCATGATGTCATTACTTTCCATTAGAAAAATTCATGTACATATTGAACATAATGTATATATGATGATTAAAATAACACCGTTTCAATATCTGAAAATTAGACAGAATCATGGACATATAATGTAACGATTTTAGGGAAAATAAATGACAGCCGGTTCGCCAGTATTAATGCTAGCTAAATTTTCAATTAAATATTTTATTTAATTTAATTTCAGCAAAATATTGTTAAGCTTCAAATTTTTATAGTTATATTATTTATTCATACTAATATGTAGGCGTTAAGTAGTTCTGTTCATTGTACAACTTATATATATCTCTCTCTGCAATTTTTTGTCAGCTCCTACAAAATTTCAAGTTTAAATTAAAGGAAAAATGTTAAATTGCAATTAATGAAAGCATTTTTTACTGAAACCAATCTTGTCTTTTTTTTTAACTATGAGAATAAACAGCAGAGTCGTTTGGAATTGATATTTTATGTCCACTATAGAATAATTTTCCTTATTTATATAATGCCTCAAAGAATTATTTAACAAAATTTCTATGATTAAACGTAAAATTCAGTTTTTAGTTTTATTTTCAAAATATTTGAATGATATAAATAAATATATTTATTTTATTTCATTCAACAAACGTACTTATGAAAAAATTTTGAAGTTTAAATTTTACACAGTTTTTTGGTACTAAGGAATCATATTCTGCTAAATACTCTTGATACTACAACTTTAAAAAAATAAATAATTTCTATTTTCTGCGATTCATGAAGTTTTTCTACATCAATTTTATAACAATCAACATTTTCATAATCATAGGCCAATCACTGTCGAGAAACCCTGGAAAAAGATTGGGGTATCTTCTTTGAGACGGTTGATGAAGTGGTCTAAAATCGCCAGTTTTTATGGAAGAGTTATATTCAAATTTCCTAAATTAGTCAGTTTTAGTGACTGATTTAGTTGATTGGAGTTCAAAACTTTTTATTTAAATTACTGGTGTCTCAGGAATATTTTGTTAAATATGATTCAAAGGGCAGTGAACCTATGTAAAAATTTAAAATTCGTAATTCATCCACAATTTTATTGAGTCAAGTTACATAAAGTATAATTATTTAGTTCATGTAGACCACTTTTTTAGCAGATGTGTGCCCCAAATTAGCCGATTGTCGCTGATTAGAGTGATTATCCTATATATATTAAACCATGTTTGCCTTAAATTAAATTGTTTTATTGAGTTAATAATATAGATGTTACAAAAGATCCTAGAAAACGGTTCCTCCATTTACTTAAAAAAAATATCATATTCCAAAATTTTTTCCATTTTATACAGACACGCGCTGAAAATTACACTTTTATATATTTAATTTGCAATAATAGTTGATTTATTTTTTAATTTGAGCTTATGTTAATGTGATGACAATATGTTGATAAAAACTAATTTTTTTCCATTGACATCCTCGTTCAGCTTAAATTTTATTTTTATTTTGTGCGAAATATATTAATGAAAAATAGATTAAAATATTTCTTTAAAAATCTATAAATTTACCTATAAGTCGAAACTTAATTCATAGATTAAAGAATTGGTATCATTAAAATGATAATTTTTTGAGCATTGACTTGATGCGAAACTCAATTTTGTGCTGTAATATTATACGAAATTACAGAGGAAAAAATACCGAAATGGTATCATTAAATTGGTATCATTAAAATGATACTTTTTTGAGCTTTAACTTGATGCGAAACTCAATTTTGTGCTGTAATATTATCCGAAATTACAGAGGAAAAACACCGAAATTTGTCTTAATTTTTTAATTAATTAAAATTCTAATAAAAAATATAAAAAAATCGCTCTGAGATTCACATTTCTGGCCTCCAAGGTATACACATGGCAAATTTGGTAACTGTAGGTCGAACGATCTGGCCTGTAGAGCGCCACCACACACACACACACACACACACACACACACACACACACACACACAC
>JAPMOR010010376.1:55003-72868 GCA_026543865.1 Argiope aurantia | reverse complement strand
TTTTGCAATAAATACTGAATTGTTCGTTAGCAATATAAGCATTATTTATGCTTGCTTATATTTCATTTATATGTAATGTTTCATTTTAGTATGTTTAATTTATAGTATGCGACATATAGAAAAGATATTGTAATCGCAAAAAAAAAAAAAAAATTCAAATCGGAGATTTTGATTAAAGTTTTCATTTCGGACGTACCTGATTCCTAAAAACCTATTTTTTTGGCATTATGGCTGTCTGTCAATCAGTTTGTTTGTGATAAATTTAATTCCAGAAAGCTTTGAGATAGAAAAGAAAATTTCGTATATAGTTGTTTCACCAAATTTGTAGATTCCTATCAAATGATGAGCAAAATCATTTCAGAGGAGGCCTGTCAGGCTATTTGAGTATAAATAGACTCAATAAATACAAAACGCAAAGAGCTACTTAAATGAAATTCGATGCACAGATTTGGTATCTAAAATAGATATTTGTATCAAATTTTGAACCAAATTTGTCCACCGTTTGACCATCTTTAGGTTCGTACATTCCCAAGCTTGCAAACGCGATAATTCATAACTGCAATGACTTAAATAAATGAAATTCGTTATGTAGTTTGTCGATGCAATTGTAGTTTCGTGTTTAATTTTGATATTAATCGGTCTGCAAAAAAAGCATCCAAAACACGTATTCTTAAAATAGATTCAGTAAAAATGATAGATTCAATCCTAAGATATATGTTTTGTAACTATAACCAGGTCTGTAATTTGTAAGTATTTTTCATGTCGTTAGTGAAGGCCATGCAATGTATTCATTGTCTTATCCAAGGTCTGCAATTTTATGCGGGGGGGGGAGAGGGGGGATTTTTTTAGATGGTATGCGAGAATGTTTCGGGAAGACTATTCCCATTGATTTTTTGTGTAAGGATTGAAAGAAATTTGAAAATATTAAGGAAGTAAAATAATTGAAAGTATAAGGAATCTACCTTTCTCTACAAGCTTACCCCGATAATTATTTTGTATTTGTATATTAACCACATGCTAGTGATTAAACGCTAACAAATATGTCCTATTAGACATAATTTAGCTATGTTTGCCATGAAATGCAGTTATGCTTAAAATTTGCCAATATCAGTTGTGAAATACAAATACCTGTTCTCTTTATAAATATCTTGAAATGCTATAATTTTTTCTTTCATAATTTTCTGAGTTTGTTTCATCGATTTTACTTCGTTAACGGGTGACACCATTCATCGCCAAGAATTCGAGCATGAAATAATATGAATTCAAAAGGGTAAATATGAAAGAAAAAAAAAGAGTTGATTGTTGAATTTATTTTCTAAATTCTTAAAAATACAAGAGCGAAAAAAGCTAAGGACTACAAATTTTATTCTACACTTGATTGAGTTAAGGCATTAAAAGCAAATAAATAGCCCAATCATGATTATTTTTCACAGTGTCTTGGCTATTATGTAGCACTTTATCTTAGCATGTAAAGCAATGAGGGTTTACATGTCAAATTTGGAAGAATTATACAGCATTTTCCTTACAGATTGATGAGCGTTTGTGAACATAGGTATAACCTTCTAGTCTAAATTATATTACGAATCTTTAACTAAAGAAAAATAAATATGCATTTGCATTGCTTATGTATGCATATACAAGGTGATCAAAATTAAAACATCCCCCTACTCTGAGCTCTCTATACAGCGAACTACTCAGTGTAAAGGCTCTAAAATAATTGAACATACTATTCAAGACATGGGGAGACGGTTTGAGCAAAAAAAAAAAGTTACAGAAACACCGATAGATGGTGCATGCTAAAAATATACAAATAATCACAAAAATAAACACATACGGTATGGAATTTTTCCTTTCTAGTTTCTATTACTGAAATGAGAGAAAAAAAAAGATACAAAAGTGAAGAAACTGAAACTATCATTGTAACTGCAATTTCGTACTGTAAACACAAAAATTTGCGTAAATCCTTGGTTTGTTGCTACTGTTCTAGGTATAAAAAGGATAAAGCTGGAAAAATATCATTCTTATCAACGATGGTTTCGCGTTTTGCTTGTTAAATTGTTTTATGAAAACAAAGAGAATGCTGTAGCTGCCCTTCGAGAGTTTCGTTGATTTGAGAATTTACGCAAAGATACCAAAACATGCTCGAAAATTTTGCTGTACCCCAAATGCAATAGCGCCATTGTCTTCATTCAATCACCTTTATGCAAGATAAAGCGCCTCCACACATTGGACTCTGTGTACAGCAGTTTTTTCGGCAACATTTTACTAATGATAGAGTAATTAGTTGTGCATTGCCGGCAACATAACCATTTCATTCTACACATCTTAATCCCTTCAATTTTTGGCTTTAGGAATACTTAAAAAATCTTGTTTATCGAGGCCGTCTGGTAACCTTGGCAGATTTGAAAGACAGTATCACTCTGCATGTGAGAAGCATCTCAATCGACCCATTAGAATCCACAGTTGAACAAGCTGTCCGCAGAATGCAGATTTTACATCTGGAAGAAGGGAACCGCATTGAGCTGTTTCCCTTGCATCAATAAAGTTCTTGTGATTGTGTTAATTGTATATTTTGAGTATTTTCAGCCCATTTTCTATTGTACAGCGCCATCTATCGGTGTTTCTGGAATTAACTTTTTTTCACGTAATCCGTCACTCCATGTCTTAAAAAAGCATGTTCACCAATTTTGGAGCCTATACTGTATAAAGAGCTCAGAGTAGCGGCGTTTTAATTTTCATCACCGTTTACATCTTGGGATGATGGAAATACTTAAGCCTTATTTATAGCGTCATTCCTAAAATAAACGTGCAACCAATCAAATGGACACGAAGCGGAAGATTTTTTACCGGGCATGGGTTTTTCCATCGTGTGTCTATAGACTCAACCTTGTTGAAATCCCCTATTGTTCTTGTGGAGGAATATGCATCCCTATCTATTACGATGCATAATGTCTCCTCACAGCTTTATATCATTTGACACTACCTCTCTATCAATGTAAACGTGTCTGGTTCCACACAGTAGCCATTAATACAATATCAAGGTGAAAGTTCCACGACTTCCTTAATCTATTCCAAAATGAAAGTTGTCTTTTCCGTCCCGGCCCTATTTAATTCTATTTAATTTTTGCCCTTTTTTATTTGTTTTCCTTACTCAGTAGAGTGTAGTGTTTGCAATCCAATCCTAAAATTTTAACTGGGTTTCACATTAACAGCTTCTTCTAATTGATAATTCCTCATTTTCAACATCCTACTTGCTTCCCTTATTAGCGAAAAAATTAAAATCAATCTAGAGTAAAAAGCTCTCTTTGCATTTTCATCCTTTCGTCAATCCATCAGTGATATAGCTCCGTTGCTTTATTTACAGGACTTTATTTCAAGATGAATTGGAATTCACATTTCTCAAAGCAAACTTTTTCTCTATCAAGAACTATTTTCCAAAACTATGTTTATGAATTCGCTGGAAATCACATCTTTTTCATTTGGTTTTGAACTTCTGATTTAGCCTCATCTTACGAGTTTAGATAACAGGTCTTTTTCTACTCATGCTTCTTGTTACTAAAATTTTATACTTTTATTACATAATTTATTTTGTTCATATATTTTTGTGTTTAAATGTTTCCATTTTTTACACTACTTTTTCTATATTTTTCTTTGTTTTTACTCTTTGAATTTTATATTATTTTTTAAAACTATGGTCTGATTTTTTTAACTTTTTTTTTTATAAAAATAAGTTTTATTTTTCTCATAAATCCTGAGTATTTCCTTTTTCTTCACTTGATAGCGAATCAATAACTAAATAGAAAAGCTGAATCCTGAGTAAGTTGGAATTTACTATGATAATTTAGGGAAAACTAAAGGTCTGTACATTGAAAAACTAAAAATATAATTGAGGTTTTTTGTGTGTAAGTATTTTCTTCTTTTTATTGCTCATTCCTCTTCTTTCTTTCTTATTTTACTCAATTTTCATCTTTTAAACAACATTAATTTTCATCTTACAGCTAGACCGTTCACTTTTTTATTTTTTTGTTTTTCTTTTTGTCATGAGCATTTGCGTAATTTTGTGTCTTCAGAATTCTTATTGACAACGTATTTTTGCTGAATTTTTGTTAAACACAGAAGACCAGTCCGGCTTTATGTACGTGATACTGATGAATATTCCTTATATTTTTTAGATTGAACAATTAAAATTTTGATGGTACTGCTTAAATAACCTTAAGGTTATAGTTTCAGGGGTGCAGAGCGGTATTGTCTTCTGTATGTATATAGATTGAATCGTGAAATTACAAGAAAGTTTGTGATATGAACAAATTAAAATTTTGATGACACTGCTTAAATGATCTTAAGGTTATAGCTGCAGGGGTGCAGAGTGGTGTTGTATGTACAAGGGGTGTTCAAATGAAAAGGTACGAAATGACATTATGGGTATAAATGAAGACTTTATTCAAAGTATACATCATTGGCCTGAGCACAACAATCCCATTGATTAACGAGCTGAAGGATTCCTTGTTCCCAGAATTCCAGTGACTATGACGAGACCCAGTCCTTCACTACCTCCTCGAGTTCGTCACCTGAGTTGAAGCGTTTCCCTTTCAGATGTTTATTCAGAGAACCAAACACATGAAAATAGCAGGAAGACATGTCCGGGTTGTAGGTTGGATTGTCGTGCTGCTCCCACTTCAACTTGGCCAGTTTCGCGTATGTGACCTGGGGACGTGTGGACGCGCGTTATCATGGAGCTGAATCACACCCTCCACGAGTAGCATCGGTCTTTTGTTCCAGATGGATCTGCGTAGTCTGCTGAGTGTCTCACAGTACACATCGGAGTTAATGGTTCTTCTGTACTCGAGGAATTCGACAACTAGTGGACATTCTACGGCGAACTCAAGGACGCCGTGAAGGACTGGGTCTCGTCACGGCCACAGGAATTCTGGGAACAAGGAATCCTTCTGCTCGTTAATCAATGGGATCGTTGTGCTGAGGCCTATAGTGTGTACTTTGAATAAAGTATTCATTTATACCCACATATCATACTTTTTGTACAAACACCACTTTTTGTTTCGTACTTTTTCATCCGAACACCCCTTGTATATAGATTGAACAGTGAAATACAAGAAAGTTTGTGATTTTCTAAATGCCTTCAGCAATTTTTCCGATAATTTCTATGATACATTAATTTGTTATTAATTCTTGAAACAGACTTGGATTTCTAGTCTGAGACATCGCCGTATGATAATATTTTAAGCTTGATTAATCTGTCTTTATATTAGTTTTAAAAAATCACCTTTAATTTTGTCAACTGTAAAAAGCATAAAAAGTAACAAAAATGATAACAACATAAAAGAAATATTTAATATCGTGGCGAAGCTCGAGTGCATAAACGCAGTAACTAAATCATTAAGAGTCTTATAAAATATACTTAAAATTACATTTAAAAATTTATTGAAGTTATAATAAAAATCCCGCAGAGCATAAAATTGTTAGCAATTAAATTTAATATTTTAAATTTTAAAGTGGTGAGAAAATAGCTCATTTTCAATAATATGTGAATAATTATTTCTTCATCTATTACTAACATTCTATGACCAACAGCTATCAAATTTACCTGAGAGTAAAAATGTGCACCCTGGATCGAATTTTTTTTTTTTTTTTTGAAATTTTAGTTAGTGAAAATCAAAGCTTAAATTTAGCATTTTTCACGATAACTTCAACAAATTTTAATGTACAAAAAATAAAATTTACACCATTTCAAATTTTTAAAATTGTCTTTTTAATGAAATATATTTTACAATGGTGGAAATTTTTCCTGAAATTTCGCAACTTTAACAAAATATTCTTTTGCTTCATTTTCAACAATAGAGTTCATTGCTGGCTTCAAATTTAAATGATTTTAGGTGCTGCAAAAAATATTTGATTGTGTGACTTTCTTCCATTGTTGAAAGCTAAAAAAAAAAGAATTTTGTATTATATCTTATTAATTTATAAGACAAAAAAGTGAAGTTACAATATTGCGAATTTTAGAATATGAACCTCACATTTATGTGTTTAATAACATTATGATGTCATAGATTGGCCTTCATTAAAAGGTTCATGTGCACAATAAATAGAGCATATGTAAGGCAATTAAAATAACATGGCTTTAATGTTTGGAAAATTAGTGGAATTATCGAAAGGAAATTATATCCAAATGATTTATTTGAAATAAAATATAACCAATATTTCCGAGGAAACAGCTAGTCTCGTAAGGGGACTAATATTACAAAAATATAAATCCGAAATAATTAAGAAAAATCTTATAATTTGGAAAATTTTGAATCATAAATCTATTAATTAATAAGACGAATTTTAATGAACCTTACTTACTAAAGAAATAATCCTAGTTCTATAAATCTTTCTGAATCCTGTTCATTGCATATCATAATTAACTAAAAGAATTTGAATTACAAATATTATCATGTTAAATTTTTTTTTCTTTCTGCCAGTTTTTATTGGAATTCATAAGTTTATAATTAAGTAAAATAATAAAAATCAATTTATTGAAGAATTCCATAAACTTTTATAGCAATTCAATAGAATACACTTACTACAGGAATTTATGAAATTCATCATTAAATGGATTTTTATTATTTTAGTTATAAATTTATGCTTTCCTTCGTTAAAAAAAAAAAAAAAGGAAACAGCGCAATTCAGAGCGCAAGTTCTCTATATATTCTCCAATCGATAGATCTTAGCAATTCTGAATCTAATGACAAATTTTGCGATTTATTGCTTGTCAATTCACGTTGGTTGTACAATAATCATCTCCTCCTCCTAAAGAAAAGGAACACCCTTATAACTTTCATTTTTAAAAAAATTAATTTTTATTTATTTTTAAAAATTTATTTCACAAATTTGATGTCTAGGGAAATAAGGGCGGGAGGGAGGCTCCACGAAAAGTGTCGATGGAAATGACGAGTGTGTTTCAAACAACAAACAGAATAACTAACTTACTTGACATAATTAATTACCATCGCTAAATTTTTCCATTACAATTGACAGTTGTTTTTGCAGAATCCATTTGTAGTCATAAAATTAACTTTCAATAAAATTTATGGAATTCTGATAATAATTTTGGGAGTTATAAATTTTTGAAAAATGACATTTCGATTGTTAAATGGAACTTATGAACTTCTATCGATATTTCGGAAACTATTATATGTTTCACAAATTTATTTTTCAAAGAAAATTTTATATTTCATAAAATTACTAAATAAATGCCCACATAATAAAAATTTAAGATTTTTTGTATGAATATTTGTTGCTTCGTTGTTGTTTCTTATGTCACTTGAAACTGACAAGCCCGATGTTAAGAAGGCAGTGATTTTAAGCCGGAAGGGGAGCGTCTCTTGTTTTTATAGTAGTGCCAACTAGGGCCAAGAGTACGATTTTGCTACTCATGCATCTCTCATTCGCTTGCAAAACCCCTTTTTACAAAAGGGCACATTCACACATCTCACAGGTAGAACAAGGGAAGAACAACATGCTCAAACCCGGGATGCCCAGATCACGCGGAAGACGCGCTACACCTAAGCCAGGGGGCCGGTTTATGAATATTTAAATATGAAAGAGGGAAAAAGTGAATTGTAACATAATACAAGTTTTGCGTGGGGAAAAGATGATGTACTAAAATGCAGAAATTCAAAATATTGTGCCCATACCTCAAATAGGTTTCGAAATTTTCATGAAAATTGCAAAATTCCCACAGTCAATTCGCATCTCCCACTTTTTGTGGGATCGTATATTAAATTTATTTGTATTTATAGACCTACTTTTCATGAATCACGAAATTTAATGAACATTATAACATCGCAATTAGTTAAATATTAAATTTGTTTTCAGATCAGATGATTCTAATTTAGCATGAATTTTACTTTCATTTAATAAATCAATATTTCTTTACAACCAAAGAATACAAAATTTGATTGGAGGACAGAGTGATTGTAAGAGTATTTAATTAAATTTTACTCTTTACAAACGGCAGTTATAGTTTGCAAGAAAATGAAATACAGATTAAAGAAAGTCAAACCATTTCTTATCATTCAATAAATTAATTAACACTAAAATAAGGAAATTAATTAGAGCTTATTATTTATATACTCAGTGATCTAATGTTGAGCACTTACGTATAAATTTCTTTAATTAGGTGGACGATATTTTCAAAACGTACGTAAAATGATTCCTTCAAAATTGATAAGTATTCTCCTCATGATAGAGGGAGTGCAACCCTACATTGGTGTAGGACAAGATAAAATCACGTGACTTGTGGACAGAATTTGTCTTCACTGTAACCGCATTCTCCGTTCCCCATTATATTTCAATGGCAGATTTTTTCTCGCTTTTAACTGTTGGATTTTAAAACTTATTTAAGCCATGGTTAAATATTGCTGTGCAATTGGATGCAAAGAAAAAGCTTCTAAGGATAGTTCTGTATCATTTCACAGATATGTACAATAAACATATTCTGTTTATATCCATTTTAAGTCAATTTAAAATTTCGTAACCTCCATCACTCAGTGATTTTAGTGTTAAAACTGAATAATATTTCATAGTTTCGTTTAGTTATTGTATTAAATTTACTTAATTTGTTATTAAGCTTCATTTAAACTGATGTAACTGTATTATATTTTGTTACTTGCTTTATTTTAATCTCGAATGTGTTGCAAGCTTGGCATGATCTTTTTCTCTCCAATACAAGTGCTTACATAAAAACACTATTGGTAATTGGTATTGGTAATGGTAAAATAACACTACTGACCGCTTAATAATTGTGTATTTATTTTCGTGCAAATAAAGTTCCTTATTATTTCCAATATGTTTTTTTACCATAAATATTCGAATCGTATTATACCGTAAAAGATATTAAATCATCATTGTGAATGAAATAGTGAAACTAAAACGTTTTATTAAAAAAAGTTATATAGTAAAATTTTATAAATGTGCTAGCAGTAATTGCATGTTTTTATAAATTTTAATTAAGATCTAATAAGAAACTAGTGGATTTTCTAAAGATAAACTATTAAAGAAAGAAATGCTATCTTTACAGATAAAAATTTTGTCTGAATGTTAACTTTATTAATAACTTGCGATATGCACATACCCAAAAATCACCGTTTTCGTAAAATTTCGAATTTCCTTATTATTTTGTATTAAATCAAGATTCCAAAAATGATTTAATTTTGTTTCTGCGGTAGTTAGAAGTAAAGTTACCGCCAACACTATAAACCAGAAGCGAAATATTTAAAACTGATATTAACAAGGAGAAGGCACGAGGTTTAAAATTGAGTTCGGAATGAGATTTTATATAATGATAGTATATATTTAGAATGTTTATTAATGAAAATGTTAAAACTCAATAGTCAACCTTAAAACTTTCAAATTAGCTAATATACTAATAATGGGCTACACGAGCGAGCGGTCGAGTAGTGTAGTAGTGTAGCGGTCGAGTGGCGTGTAGCATTGAAGAAACCTGGGTTTGATTCTGAGCTAGTGTTGTTGTTGTTTTTCTAAATTATTTCAAAATAATTTAACAGTTTTAATTAATATCTTTTTCATTTTTTATGCAAAAACAAATATTATTCAGAATATTCAAGAACAAAAAAAAAATGACCTGGGTCACTTTTATAATCTGTTTTTATTATAAAAAAGTTTTTTTTATCTGCATGAGATAATGATAAAAGTATTTGAACATGTAATGTAAAATTAAAAGATGTTTTTGGGTAAAGAAAAGAAATAAAATGTTTACTTAAAGAAGAAAAATACTCACTTTTTATTAATGCACAAAAACAAAGTAAAGAAGAAAACATAATTTAAATCAATAAACTCGGCTACTGATGTAAAAAAGAAAACATTATTTTCGAAACCAATTTGCTTAGTTATATATATATATATATATATATATATATATATATATATATATATATCACGTGACTTGGCTCATGTTGCGTACACTTATTTAGACTAGAAACAAGCGACTAGCTTCCTCCATTTATATCAGCTCTATGATTCTCCTCTTTACAACTGCGTTTATGAAAACACATATTTCGAACTTCTAATTCGAGAAATTATGGTAGACTAATATGTTTGGCTCAATTCATTTATGTATTTTTTTTGTCTCAATTACATCAGCCATTTTGTAAGAGAAAGAATGTTCATCAATCTATCATTCTAAGAATAGTTCACGGACAAGTGAAAAATGTTCATTCGAATTACTGTTTCATTACTATAAGTATTATTCATCACTATTAATTATGTTAATTTATTAATTAGGACGGGATTCAACTGAAGAGACAAAAAGATGAATTGATTTTGAAAGTAGAAGAAAAGCTTCAATATTTAAATGGGAACAAACAGTATTTATATTTTGTAAAAATAATACTCATATTAAGGATGTATTGAAATTATTTAAGGATGTATTAAAGTTATTCATTTGTATTTAAATTTAAATCATATTAAGGATGTATTTAGGTTGACTAGTTTTTCAGGTTTCTGAAATTCCTGTGTATAAAAACGTAGCAAAATTCTATTTTTTTTTATAAACAAGATTATATTCTTTTTATATAATCTGATGGCTGTCCCTGATGGCTGTCTCTTTTTGGGTGGAATTGACATCAAACACAATTAAGTATTTCTCAAGAACTATAGCGAATTTCGGAACTAAATTTGATACATATGCATAAAAAGACTTCTTGAATCGAATTATTAAAAAAAATCTAAATTTTTATAATGGCAAAATGATATCGTAGTCAATAAACTCGGTTAATCAGTTTGTCGATCTCAACAAACCTGTCCCTTAAAGCCATTTCCAAAGAAGCCAATTTTGTGAAGATGCAGTGATAAATAAAGTTACAAAAGTGTTCCTTGTTTGTTATTGATGATTGTAGCGTAGTCTTAAATTCCATTAATGAAAATAGGATGCTTCGATTTGTTGAATTATGTAAGGGGGTTGACTATGATAAAAGGTAAATCTTCTAAATATTTGAAACATTCATAGGTTGACTAGTACTTCAAGATCCTTCGCAATCCTCAATTTCAAACATAGTGTCTGATTTCGGTAATAGAACCAATGAAATATTTTGAAAAACTTCAGGTTTATTGAAATTAATTTTCTTTATAATATTTTATTTTCTTATAGTCTAAATATACCTAGAGAAAACATTATAATCATAAAAATAAATACATAAATAAACATAGAGATTTCGAAAAAAACTCTGTGTTTCAAACCTCACTGAGTTCGAAAACTCTTGTTTTTATAATGATTTTACTGAATTTCGCATCTGTAATATTTGTAAAGATGGAATTTCATAATCTATTTTCATTTGCTTTCTCATATCCTAGTAGTTATTGGTTCCTGCTAAAAAGAACAAATTTCAATAAAATCTCATCGCATAATCATCAGTTAATAAATATAATTAAAATTAATATCACAAAAGAGGCGCCATCTATTTTTCAATTTCAGATAGAATAATTAAAAAATATCCATATTATTTATAATCATAAATTAAGAGATATATTATAAACGAAAAAGAAAAATAATAAAACTAAAAAGGATTTAAAAATCACTTTATAAATGCAGCAAAAAAATAGGAAATATTAATTTTTTTTTAATCGAAATCATTATTGACTTTTGACTATAATTGAAAAGCGAACTAGAGCATCATTCTGGTGCAATTTATTTATCTTGCCTATTTTTAATAATACTTTTTTTACTTTTTCTTAAGATACACGGCACACAATCGCCTCAGCTTTATCTGATCATGTGGCAATTAATTATTTAGCGGCTTTCACAATAACAACATTAATTAAGGGTAATGCAAATGGTTAAAACTTTTGTTTGACTAAATATTAATATTTGTATATTCGCTCTTTTTTTCTTGTTTGTAGAATGTATGCACATATTTCCTAGATAATTAAAATGCATTGAGTATCTGCTGTGCTATTTTCGAAATGAGATTGCTTAATTTTGTTACAAATAGAATCAATCAGATGCTTAAATATTGTTGCAAATTTGAGAAATTTTATCCTTAAACTTTAAAAGATATCAAAATCTTTGGATGAAATAATAATCTTAACCGAGTTCTGATGTCTTCTTCTTCTCAAAATAAACGATTTTGGTACACTAAAAGCAAAACACCAGGATTGTCTCTATTTTATTAGAATCCAGTAAGTACGGTAAATTTTATAACAATGCAATAACTTCCAAAGATTTAGTTCAGTTTCCAAAAGAGCTACAAAATGGGAAAAACAGCATTTTTATTGCTTTATGTTGTTAGGAAGGTTGTACCAAAGACGACATTATGTTAGCACTAAGGTGTCTTAACAGATAAAGGGGATATGGGGAAATAGTTGAAGTAGCACATTTTCGAATTTAAACAAAGAGTCATTAATCTGAGTACAGAAATTTAATTAAATATTTATAAGTATTAGTAAAACTTGGGTATAAGTTATACTTGGAATGTTAAGCCTTTTATAATTTATTTCTTATAAGTTAGAAGTATATTAGAATAAAAAAATCTCACTCAGAATTATAATCTTTTATTTAAATGCGAAAAACTGATGTTACAACTTACCCTTTATCTGCTCCAATGCCCGGGTGCAAATATAAAGGCATATTTTAGATGGCCAACTTAGAGCAATAAAAACGCTATTAATTATTTTTTTCATGTTTAAGTATCGTTCGACTGAATTAAAAATGGAAAACACACATTTGATTCAATTAATACATATGATATGCCTCTCAGTTAGAAACTTGCTACAAAATTTTTTAACGGATCACATGTAGACGGCCAAAATATAATGAAACCAAATTCTGATCGAACCAAATCATAGCAATATTTCTTAATATGAAATGGTATGCTGTTAAAAAAATTTGGATTAATTTCATTCGCTTGGAACACCATTCATCTCATTTAAAATTCCACAAGAATCACTACTAAATAATATTAAGAATTCCACAGCTGTCTTCAAAAGAATAAATCTATGGACACGATAAAAGATTTATATTCCTTCTAGAGCAAATACTGTTTCAAATCTTGATTCAAAAAGCTTTTAAGTAATCAGTTAGGTTTAGAATTTTAAATATGCTGGTAATACTTTCACCTTTCGACTGTAAAAAAACAATAATGATGTGAAATGCGGTATGTCACTCAAAAACATGACCATTAAAATCGTGTGTCAAAATATTCGTATTAAGAAATAAGAGGAAAGAAATTTAATTTAGAACGATAAAAGGGATTTTCCAAAAGGTAAGAGTTGCAGAGTGATGACGTGTATAAAACAGTATCAGATGAATAAACAGTTGTATTTTTCAAAACTCTTAGATATATCCTAAGGAATCATTTGAACTTAAAATTTCTCCAGACAACCAGGAAGATGAATATAGATTCTGTTTGCTAAGAGATATATGGTAAAGAAAATTATATCGTATCGTTTTCTAATTTCATAAACCCTTATTTTCAGGATATAGGGATGCAGGAGTTTGAAGAGAATGTAATCGATAAGGGCTTGTCAAGAAATGGACAGTTAGTTAAAATAGTTTTTCAATTAGGTATTACATATATAACTTAAAAAGGAATCAACATTACAATCTAAAAATCGATTTTCAAGGGATAATTTTGATAGAAGAACAAACGCATAAAAATTTTGTAATAATTCACGCAGTTTTGGTTAGTATTCTATTTTATAAAGTAGAGGAATTATAGAAAAAGAAATGAAAAATTTTATGCAGTTTCCATTCTCTATGATTTGGACGATTCCTCTTCAAATCGTCTTTATCACTGTAACAAATGCTTCTTTTCCCGAGTTAACAAGGGAGAAATCTTATTCATGTTTAGGATGAACAGCCAAATAAAAAAAATTAATAGAATAGCCTAAGTGAATCGTAAAACATACCAATTTCAGAAGATAAAAGAAAAATGTACTAAATCTGAAAAAAAAAAAAGCAAAATTCAGAAGTATAGAAACTTCACGAGCCATACAGGAAAGAAAAAACAACCATGGCAAAAAAAAACTTCTTCAATGTATTGCCATTCTCTATGAGTTAAAATTATTGAAACATTGATGAAATGCAAAACCGAATTATCGTCAAAATCTTTAGTCAGCAATGTGCCAAATACTCTTCCAGCAAATTTATGAAAAATTTGCCCACTTCATGAGATTTTGTATGAGATTATTCACTCATATGTGGGCCCTTATTCAAGTTAAATTTGAGATTCTGTTACAGAACGTCATTGAAATAATAAATTACTATTGTACAAAGGTTCACTTTATCTCTAATTTCCTTTTCTTGTTTACTTTGAACCAATAATTTTATCAGGTTTAAGAGAAAAAAGTTTTAAACAAGAAAATTAATGTTGTATTAATTTTATAAATGAGATATGATATTATATTCATTACGTATTTCACAAAGAAATATGAAAAAAAAAATGAGGAATCCCGTGTTTATTATTAACGCCGCAACAATATATGAAATTTAATTTTTTTTTAAATCCCCAACAATATATGAAATTTAACTTCTGAATTTGGATTCTTTATGTCTACGACCTGTCTTTGCCAGGTTATGAACTAAAATCTCCTTAGATCATAGCAAATGCATTAGTTAGTTTGATGGTAGCTAAAGGAAACGAATGGAGGAATATGAAGTAACAAAAAGTACTCTTTTTATGCCCAAGTAATTAGTAGATAAAGTCTGCGGTTTTCCTTGTCAATATTCTTATACCATATCTAATCGTAGAGTCGCCATTTGTGAGTTTGTGTATTAACAATCAAATTTTTACCTCACGTGAAACGGTCGAATGATAAAAACAGAGAGTGAAAAATCAGTCAGTTTCCTCAAGCAAAGATAAAATTTTTCGATACAAAATCTGTTCAGTCTATAAAGAAAATATTAACTAATGTTTAATCGAATTGCCTTATAAAGTCTTAGAAGTTGGAAACATCAGTGCTGTTAATTTTGCTACAGGAAACTCCAAAAAAAAAAGCCAACATCCAATCTCCAACTCCAAACATCCAAACTCGAAAGGATCAATCGAAAGTAATGCCCTAGAATTTGGTTCCACATGTTCAATATATTGCTTTTTCTCAAAAATCATGTGAAAATGTATATAAGGTTCGATGCGTTGGGAAATTATTTTCTCTTATTAGAGAACAGTCATGGCATCCTGCAGATGACAAAGCAGAAATACCAGATATATTTTGCTGATCAAATTACTATGGAACACGTGTGTGCAGTCGTTAACAGCAACAACAAAAATAAAACTCCTCTGTATTTTTTAAATTTATAATCACATCTTCACAAAATTGGTTTGATGGATATGCTTTAAAGAGAGAAGTTTGTTGAGATGGACAAATTATTAATCGAGTTAAGTTAATGAATCGAATCATGTTTTCCGCAATAGAAAATTTCAAGATAGTAATTAACAGAGTCAATTAATTACTATCTTGAAATTTTTCTATTACGGAAAACGAGATTTTTCAATTATTCTATATAACAGACATTTTGATCTATGAATATCAAATTCGTTCCAAAATTTTCAGTAGTTCTTGAGATATATTTAATTTTGTTTGCTGAAAATTCCATCCAAAAAGAGATTAACCCTCCGGGGACCATACATTAAGTAAATCTGAGATTGTTAATAGTAAAATAAGACATTTTTTTCCAAGTTTTTATTCACAGGAATTTCGGAAGACTAAAGAACCTAATTTAAATTTATCCATAATATGAGTATAATTGTTTAAAATATAAATATTTTCTATTTTTACATAAATATTGAAGATTTTTTCTTGCTTCTAAAATCATTTCATCATTAAACTTTTTAAATTTTTTTCACCCTAAGAAATTTACATACTTCTAAACTTTATGTTGAATGAAATACTTTGCTAACCTATTTATTTAAAAAATTCGCTGATTGGTGAGATACGATTACCACAGAGACATTTTAAGCCAATAAAATTATCGGTATTTATTAAATAGAGGGAATTTTATATTCAAATGAAACGAATTGGATAGAGAATTTATCAAGTTTCAGGGGAATATTTTATTATTATAAAAATATTACGCGTATGATTTTTACATAGAATTAAACAATGCTTTATTTATCTCATGCTCTAAGCAAATGTTAAATATTTAAAGATTTATCAAGTTTCAGGGGAATATTTTATTATTATAAAAATATTACGCGTATGATTTTTACATAGAATTAAACAATGCTTTATTTATCTCATACTCTAAGCAAATGTTAAATATTTAAAGATTTATCTATTATTGCTATAATAATAAAATTTCAAATTATGAAAATATCATGGAAAGGAAAGTTAGGAAGCGGAATGAAATTCCATTTATCTGGTTACATGAGGGTAATAATTAAAATTATTCTTTGGAATAAGCATTGTTTACTTATCTGTATACGAATTAAAGAGGGAGAAGAGCTGTAGTGTTCAAAAGAATTTAATACTAGATTTCCAAGAATCTTCACATTTAAGATAACTCTGAGTCCGAAAAAAAATTTGTATTACATCCGCCTGACTGTGCTCATGCTCTCACAAAAATGAAACGCGTTAGAAAGATGAAATTTGTTATAGCTGTTTTTACATCAAATCATTAATCCGAATAAAGTTTTAAACGAAATCGTCTAAAAGAAGTCTATCTTACCGCCTAGAACTGTGCAATCATTCGTTCTGTTACGCAATGGCTGATGCAATCAAAATGAACAAATACAAATGAATTGAGTCAAGCACATTATTATGCTAGAAATTCGAAACAATGTGTTTTTATAAACGCAATTGCAATAAATAGAATATTTTGTTACTCTAAAGAAATCATTTTTCTGAAATTTTGAAAATATCCTCCACTTTATGAAAGAGTCTTCAACATTAAGCCACTGAGTATATAAACAAGAGGCGCTAATTAACGTTCTTATTTTAGTGTTAATTAGGTAACTGAATAGCCAAAAATATTACAGGTTTCCTTAGATCTCTATATAATTTCTTGCAAACAATAGCTGCCGGTAAAAAGTTAAATTTAATTAAATATTCATACAGTCACTGTATTCCGCAATCATATTTTATATCACGTGAATGACAAAAACAACTATTTTTTAAAAGAAAGCAAATTTAATGTTAAATTAGAATCATCTGATCTGAAAATAAAAAAAAATTAAATAACTGTGATAAATGCTAATGCTAATAAAATAAATTTATAATGCATTTTCTTAAAAAATGGACGTTGCAAACTGACGTGGGATGTCTGAATATTTCTAAAACTATTTGGGGTATTCGCACAATGTTTTGAATTTTGGCTTTTTAACACGTCAGTTTTGCTCCCATGTAAAAATTTTACTATGGTACATACTACATTTTTCTTCATTTCTATGCAAAAATTCATAAAAAAATATTAAATTCGTTTTATTCATTCCTTTGTTTTTAGATTATAAAAGAATGATTTATGAAATAGGATAACTTTCCGTAAGTGAGTTGAAAACGTTTTGAGAAATGCATAATAGTTTCTGAGATATCGCCGAAAGTTCATAAAAATCATTTAGCAATGGAAGTGTTCGTAATAATGCATAAATTAATAACTATGTAAAATAATAAAAATCAGTTTCATAGAAAATTTCATAAACTTCTATAGAAATTTATTTATTAAAGACTGTTAAAAAGAGAAACAAAATTTTTTTTAACGCGATAGAATTTGTAAGTCAGATTTTATTGAGAAGTTATTTTAATGACAATAAATGGATGGATTCAGCAAAAACAATTGATAGCCGCAATGGAAAATTTTTGCAATAATAGTTGATTAACTATGTTAATTAACTTGATAATAAGTTTGTTGTTTGG